>JAOXXN010000137.1:1534039-1559138 GCA_026770055.1 Myrmophylax atrothorax
GAGAGGAAGGAGGGGAGAGGAAGGAGGGGAGAGGAAGGAGGGGAGAGGAAGGAGGAGAGAGGAAGGAGAAGAGAGGAAGGAGAAGAGAGGAAGGAGGAGAGAGGAAGGAAGAATTTTACATACATCAACTATTAATTCAATAGAAATATTTACAATTATTAAGTCTTTGCAAAATTGAGACCATTTGGGCAGATGCAGTTCTGATCATTTCTTCTGATCTGCTGAGGATTTTGGTGTGATATGGAGAAGTAATTTAGAGGCAGATGGCTGAAGGCTGTTCATTGAAGAAGACAGCTAGCATGTAAATATATAGCTGTGGTCCTCTCCAGCTTCCAGATCTACTGCATTTATATGGGATGAGCTGGGGAGAGAAGTGGGAGCTCTAAAGCACCCTAATGCTGAACAGCTGTGACCAGAGCCTTTACCTATCAAACCACACTGAGAAAATGGCCAGGTACTGTCTATCACCTAAGCTGTTCCCCTGCTCAGGAATATTTTGTAGATGACAATGTTCAGGGATAAATTGAGCCCATATGGGAGAACAGCCATGCACATGCCTTTGTTGTTCACCCTGTATGTGCTCTGGGCATGAATGAGCATCCAACAGCTCAGGAAAGGTCAGGTAGGGCAGGGGCTGTTTCATGTTGCTCCAGCACTATACAGTGTGTTATCTTGATTATGTCATACACAGCAATCCATGCAAGCAACCTGTTTTAAATACAAGCTGGAGGCACAAAGCTTGAGTTTCCTCACACACGTTGGCTCCATGCTCTATTGCTTCATCATTTTCAGTGCAAATCCACAGTGGTTTAGATCAGCAGGAATGAGACTGGAGAATTATTATATTCACCAGGTGCACACTTCTTTCATACCTTTTCTCCTAGATGCATGTCAGGCAACCAGCTTTTGCCAGAGCCTCAGAAAACATCCCTTTTCTAAAGCAGAACATGGTGGCCAAGGCAGGCACACAGCAGGGTGCCAGAGAAAACTCTTGGAGTTTCCGTTCCCCTTCAGGGAGGCAAACATGGGGACTGGTGGCATTAAACTTGCTGCTTCAATGATGGCAAAGGAGGAGTCATGAACAGCAAAGCCCTGTGTGAACCTCTGCCTGCAGCTGTTGGCCCCAGGAAGGAGCACTTCCACCTTCTGCAAGATTTATCCTCATGTTGCTGCAGAGATATCCCTGTCCCTGTGGCTGCCAGGTACCCTCTGCTCTGGGGACACTTTTAAATGGTCCCAGCCTTGCCTTTCTGTTCACCCAGCTGTCAAGGATGTGGTGGGTGTCCAAACTTCCTTACTGGGCTCACCAAACTCAACATTTGCTCCCATTGAACTCAAGCTGGTTGGGAAATATTTTTCCCTTCCACTTTCAGGTAAAAGGCTGGCTGTGACCCAATTCTCTGTCTGGGAAAGGGGGATAACTAGTGCTCTGTTGGTTGGTAGGGACAGCAAATAGCCTTTGAAGCAGGAGCTGTGTCTCGCAGTCTTTCTGGCTGTAATTGACACAACAGGGGCCAGGCCTTGGTTGTAATTATCCTCCCTAATCAAATTCAGAGGCTGGACAAATGCAGTTAAAGAATTTACTGATGATTTTGGCTCCACTGACACAGCAAGAATATTAAGATGCCAAACAGATTGTACGAAACCTGTTATTTTTGCATAATCTCAGAGTGACACATTTTTCTGTACAGGTATCTCAGGAATACATGTTTCTGCAAGAAAGTGGCTCAGCATTTCTGTCCTCTGCTATGTTAATCACAACCAACTGGAATCCGAACAATAAAGCAAATCCCACACAGGATAAAGCTGGTCTACAAGAATTTAAATTCGGCTGACCTGGAAATATCTCAGTCATGGATTTAACAAGCTGCATTGTCAGAATAGGGCACAGATATTTGTGGCTTGGACTAAAGGGCAAGGGGGACAGGAAACCATGAGATGGTGAGCATGGAAATAAATAGCCCTCTGTCATGACAACAGCCCCACTGAGGGATGCTGATCTTGAACAGGAGAAGGAAATTAGTCTGGAAGGGCCCTGGTTATGTATCAGTTCTTCTCTTCTCATGACCCCCAGAGCTGCTCTCTGGGAAACCTCCTGCTCCTTGGCCCTCCAGCCACCCCCAGCTGGGGCTTCAGAAGCCCTGAGGGCAGCCCTTTGCTGCCCTGGGCAGAGCAAACCCTGTGGCACATCCCTCCAGCTCTGGCACTGGAGGTGAGTCTTGGAGGACGTGTGTGGTTGGGCACCCTCAGAGTGAGTTGGAAACACTGAGCTGTGGGAGCTGTGGGCTGGTCTGTCCATAACACTGAGCTGATTTTGGTGATCCCACCTTGCCTCCTTCTCCCATAGCAGGCTGAAAACTGAGGCATGTGGTGTCCATGGCTATCAGCCCCTGGATCACACCAAACCATGCTCAAGGCAGGGAACACACATCCCACCCCCCCCATAGTTGTTCTGGGACAGTTATCTTTGGGTTTCCTTTACTGAGCCTCACTAAGACCTAAGGGGCAGGTGTTGCTTGAAGTGCAGCTGCCCCAGGTGTCTCCAATTCCCCAATCACTGACATTGATGGCCTCCCCAGGGCTGCTGAGACCTAAGGGCTAAGGGGCAGGTATTGCTTGAGGTGCAGCTGCCTCAGGTGTTTCCAATTCCCCAATCACTGACACCGGTGGCCTCCCGAGGGCTGCTGGGAACACAAGCCCTTAAAAGCAAGAGCAGGAGAGAAGGGTCTGTCTCTGCTTCTGGAGCTTTCTCTGTGAGTACTGAGGAGGGGGTTTCCTGAAGGAGAAAGCTTTTGATCCCTGAGAGGCCGGAAGCTTTAACTCTTCCTGTCTTATTATGGCTTTGATCCCTGGGTATCTGGAATACAGACAGCTATCTTCCTCATTCTGCTTTTAGTGGAATGAGCAGAAGGAAAACAGGGATTTATTTGTTATTTGGGAGCGGTTTTAAGGAAGGAACACTTCTGGGAGTTTCAGAGTTTTCTGTTGACTTGTTTTTATTTTTAATTTAAACAAAAAAGAAGATAAATATTGCTGCTATTTGTGGTAATTTTTGCCTGTGCTATGCAAGAGGGTTATAGTGAGGAACCAATGAGGCTATTCATTAATCACTGTGTGATTAACCTGAAGAGGTGGTTCCCTTCAATATTTTCATGGCAGTTGGCTCCAGTTCTTGCTGGAGAAAGCTGCCTGAGAGGAGCTGGATCCAGGGCAGTTGGAAGGCGAGGCTGAAATGGACACTTAGCATAGGTCCTGGGGAGGTGTTCGAGCCAGGTGGTCGTAACACACTGTTCCCCACGGTTAACTGACTGACACTTTTGATTTAAAATTCTGTTGTTAAATTAATGAAGCTTTTCATTATGGAAATTTATTTCTTCTAAGAGGTTGACAAATTAGCCCTTTTAAGGTCATTTTCCTTCAACCAGAGGCAAAATAGAAGTATAAAGGGGAACTTATGGATGAAGAAGGGAAGATGAGAGTGCAGAGGCACTAGACCTTTTTAGAAACAAACACTTTTTTGAAAAAATTATGTTTGTTGTGAGCTGTGTTCTAAAACCATTTCAGTGTATTTTTTAGGTTTAAGAGTAGCAAGTACATGCATCTTTACTGTTCCTTGCAGAACTAAGTCCTGTTTGTCCAATGGACACTCAATTATAAAGTCAGGCATGTGTGTAGCTGTTGGCAGCACCGTGTGAACAGTCAGGGTTGGGTTTTGGGAGGGTCAGTAATGCTGGGTCCTCTCTAAAGGACTACAGCTGCATCTGTGGAAATGCACTATTGCTTTAAGCATCTCTGATGAAAGACAAGGGGTGTGTTTGCAATTAAATTATATTTGTAAGAATTTTTGCAGTTGGTGACTTTCAATGCCTGACACCTTTTTGTTTAGACATATGAGAGTTAATGCAAACCTCATGTACCACCTACTTGCATTCCAGCCTGGCTTCATTTCCAGGGTGTGAAAGGGCTCCCTTAGAAGTTGTTAAGCTGAGGGACCTAAGTATACAGACAGATATTTTTTGGTGGGGACTAATGGAGTTACTCTCATTGCAGGAGCCTGCAATAAAAACATGGGAGGTCTGGCATTTTGTGTTCCTAGAATTTGGCAGGAATTCTCATTCCAATATTTTAACCCTTCATCAAGCTGTGGCCTCTGCAGCTTCCCCACATTTAATAGATATTCTTTAATAAGTATTTCCGGCTGTGCTCATCAAGGCGGGTGGTCCTAAAGCACATGGTGATGGTTGGGCTCTGAGAAGAGCAAACCTCCTCTCTTGGGGTCTCTGGGATGGCAGGAGTGCCACAGCACAGTCCCTTGGTGTGCTGGGGCTGGTGGTGACTGGCATTTCCCATCCCTCAGCAAGGATGTTCTTTGCCCTTTCATCACAAGGTGGGGCTTAATTTTGAGCTTTTAGTTTCTCCTTGATTTCCCTTGGTGAGTGATGTGGTGTGCTGAGGGGAGGGAGAGCCTCAGGCTTGGAGAAAGCTTCACAGGCTGAATTCTGTATTTGAGTGCATTGAGGCTTTCTCCGTTTTTTGCTGATATTACATGTTTTCTGACCTAGAGGGATGGGAATTAGATGATGTTTCTTTAAACCTTTTATTTCAGATCTGTTCTTGGGGATCTGCAGGCTAAGCAGGGGAGTGAGGCCTCTGTTCCCCCACACCCCAGGGTAGTTCAGCTGTGCAAAATGAGGAGTCCTGCCATGCTGCTGCTTTGTAGCCCACTGTATCCCCAAAATCTGGCACTGCATCCCCCAAACTGGCCTTTTCCAGGGAAACTGTGGGGTAAAAGGCAAGCCAGCTGTTCTGGCTGAAGAAAAGATGCAGGAGTGGAGGGTGGGGCTGGGGGAGCAAGGGCTGGGCACTGGCTCTGTTTGCCCCAGTTTCATTCCAGTCTGTTTATCTGAAGAATTGAAAGTGCTGTGTAAGTGAGCCCTGCTCAGCAATAATGACACCTCTGTATTATCAACCCTGTGTTCAGCACAAATCCAAAATGTAGCCCCATACTGGACACTGTGAAGAATATTTACCCCAGCTGAAATCAGCACAAGTGCATTGGTCTTAGAAAGAAAAAAACCCAGACCTAACAAGGGAATTGTTAGTGCAAAAGCACCAAGGACTGAGCCGGGATTATAAAACATGTTAGAAATAGAAAACTCCCCAAAAGCTTGCCCTGTGTTCAATTCTCTGTAGCATCAGTTCTTCTCTTGTCTCTGGCAGGCTCCTTGGGGGCAGGGGTATGTTCCCTGAAGCATCCTGGTAGGGCAGGGTAGTCTTGGGGGCCCAGATTGTAATGGCTGGGTCTGAGAAGAATGTGGCTTTGGAAAGAGAAATGCTGCTAAAGCAGTTGAATGAGGTTATGGCAAGATGACTGTAATGTTTTAAGCTCCCATATTCACTGCCTGCTGTCTTCTGTTTGTGCAGCACTTGCCTGGAGGGATCCCAAGCTGAGCCCCTGGAGACAATGGCCATGCCTGGAGTCCCAATTCAGCCTGAGGAAAACAAGCAGACAGAGCTTTGGAGGAGGAGGTACAGACAAATACTAGGCATAAAGCATGCATTAGAGTATTTTTCTATGAATTTGATGTCTGGAAGCTGATTTAGGTGTGGAACAAGAACCTCTTTTAGAACTTGGTTTGCAGCTTTCAAGTAGCTCTGTAACTGGGGTTGAAGTGGTCTACATGGTTGTGATTGTTGTGTTATCAGTGCCTCAACTCAGCCAGGTCAGCCACTTAACTGTGGGTTCCTTGGTAATTTGGAAATCAGCATGTTTCTCATTTAACTTTTTATTTGTGAACACATTTTAAGAAACCTTTGTGCTAGGGATCTAGATTAACAATCCTTTTTTTCAACAGTTATGTGAGAGCTCTCTTAAACTCCTGTCTTGGAGTGAAGTTTTGCCTATGATTGCTTGTGTTAGTTTTGAGTATAAGCTAGAAAATATTCAGCTGGGGAGCTAATGTGTAATTAATGTCCATATAATTAATACTAAAGGGACTAGTAAGTAGGCCAATTAATCTGCTAGTTTAAAAATAAAGATATCTATGTATGTGTGTTAAATTGGCTTCTCTTTATAGACAGGAGGCAATGCACTTTGATGTAAACACTATACTGTGTATCTGTGAGCTGCTCCTGTGTCTTCTTGTCCAGGATTTCACAGGATATTGATCACCTGCTCATGCACAAATATACAGTGGAACTGCAATGCTCTATAAAATAATCCTCCATACAGGCTTTCAAACAGGATGATTCTGTCTGGGGCAACATGTACATTTTCTACGTTTTTAATATTTAACTGGTTTGGGTGTTTAACTCCCAGTTGTGGGATAAATTATCCAGCAGTTTTTAAAGATAACTTCAGAGACAGTTTTCTAGGTGTTGAGGACTTCCATTGCTTTACTTGTTGGTTGAGAAGTTCTAATGTAATTGAAAGGCTTGTTTCTAATCAAAAGTGTTTCAGTTTCCTTTTTGAGACTAGAAAGTTTGTAACCAAAGTTACTGGCTGTTCCTCTGGGAAGCAATAAGCTTTTCTTTTCCCCAAAATGTGAACTTAAGAAAATCTATGCAAAAAAGGTGGAAAAAAATAATTATTCTGTCGCACCTTATTCTCATCTGATGTAAAATCATATTTTATAGTGTATGGTTTACCTAGTTTCCTGAAAATACAACTGAAATATCCTGACTGTCACGATCTAGCCAGGATTTACCACGTTGTGTGGCTGTTGGTGCCAGGAGAGGGCACCAGACATCAGTGACAGCGCCGTGCTCGGTGTCCTGCGCTGTCACTGCAGAGGAGCTGCCGGCCCGGGGACCTCCCCAGGGAAGGGAGACCCTTCCCTGCTGCAGCGGCTTCTGGTGGAGGGGGGCTCTGCATGTTTGTGCTTGTGCATTATGCTCAAGTTACAATACCCGGAGTTTGGAGAATCTTATTTATGTGGATTTTGGCAACCAATATTTGTCCATGAAGCGATAACACAAGTCTGAGACTTTCAAAGGAATGTCAAGAAATTAAGAGAACTTTGGCTGTCAAGGGGAGCCAAATAATCCCCTGAGGAAACCCCAGGCTGGGACACACTGGTGTATGAGGGTGGAGATGTGCACCTGAAACTTCATCCATGCTTAGAGCCAGCACGGGGCAGGAGTGGAGGAATGCCTGGAGGATGGATAAGGGTGACCCTGAATGTATCCCTTCAAAGTCTGGTCTGGGAGACATCCCTGCTGGGAGTGGGGTGTCCAGTGCCACTGCAGTGCTCTCCTGCCTTCCTTTCCATCCTGACACTGCCCTTTGGCTCTTGCTTTGCCTTATTAAAGGTATTTGAGAGCTTGGTAGACTTGCCCCATAATCCAGTCAATGACTTTTTGAATAAAACAGAGTATCTCTTTAGAACTCTATGAATAATTAAACTATAATTCTGATCCTCTATTAATGGAAAATAAATGCCTACAGAGACATGTCACAGTGGAGGTTTAATTATTCTATCTAGAGAATACTTACAGCTGACTTTTCCCCTACCTATTTAGAAACACATTAACAATGTTTAGCCTGAAATACAGAATTATACTGCCTCTGGTTTCCTCTAATTCTTTGGAATGAACTATTAGCTCCTATTATTGTCTACACTTCCATTCCTCAGAAGCATTAACTAACTGGATGTATCAGGATTTCATAACATGGTAATCATCCCTTTTCTAATTTACTCTGTTCTTGTGCCTTTATGGATTCTTTGACTCTCCTTGACTTCCTTGGGAACTGAGGATTGCCAGCTCTTCTATGAGATGGCCTCAGTTAATTTGCATGCTGAAATTGGCATTTGTATTAAATTACAAAAAAGCCAGTCTTGGTGAGACCTCTAAAAGTTCCTGCATCATGAGCAGAGCTCTGAGCCAGCTGCAGGACTGAGATCTGACTGTAAGAGCTGATGTAAAAATATGTAAAAATGTATTTATGTAGAGCCCCTTATTCACAGCTTTCAAACTGTAAAACTAATTGCCAACTGCCAGATTTTTTTGATGTTTTTCTATTTCTAAATATTTAGTTCATAGTTCTATTTTGAACAATATATTGCCCTTCTCATTACTTTGGGTTCAACCTGTGTTTTAGCTGCTTGTTTTTCTTCCTGGATAGCACCCTCCAGCCAGGTGTTAGGAAGCAGTCTGAGTATTCCAGAAACTAATTATTCATTCCCTTGGGGATGGGCAAGGTCATCAGCTCCCTGACTAAAACATCCATCATATTAAACCAAGTCGAGGGAGCAGCCCAGCAAAGACTGATGCAGGACAGCTTGAAAACATACTTTTGCTCTCTGTTTTTGAGCAGGTGTGTAAATATGAGTACAGATGCTGGGAGACCCCCCCCTTTCGGCACCTGAAGCTGAGCCCAGGCCCTGGCCAGGCAGGAGCTTTCTGTGGCTGCAAAGCTTCACTCTCCTGTCCTCAGAGTAAGACTGTCTCTTGCCATATTTTTGTCTGCTTGAAGTAGTGGCACAACATCTGTTAATGCATTTTTGTAATGGTTTTTGTACCAGCAGGATTAATTTGATAGTCTTTGCTTTGCTTTTGTCCAAATTAGGTGAAGGAATTTCATGCTGTTGATTAATTATTCCCAAACCCAGGAGTAAATATCAGGCTTAGTTCTTTTTCTTGAAAGCACTGAGGCAAGGGAAAGGAAATTTCACCCCACAAACACTGCTTTTTCCATCCTAAGAGCCAAAAGAAATGGCATCATTGCCCCAACCCTTGCTGTGAGCATCCCTCTCAGTCTAAAATAAAGGACTGTGCATTTGCCTTTCATCCTGATATATTTAGAGCTGCTCTGTTTTCCTTCCTTTAACTAACAGGTACTCCCTACCAGATTCCCTGTCTTGTTCCCTTCCCAACATCTTCTGTGACCTGGAATTTGTGCAGCAGCTTCAGCTACCCAAGGCTGAGCAACAGCACTTGCCATGAGTCTTCTTGCATGCAACTAATAAAATATTCCTGGCCACAAGTTGTATGAAATACTGCAGAGCACCTGCAGGAGGGAATTAAGTTGCCCCTCCTGAATTGTGGTTCTTCAATTAATCTTTACACTGGGCACATACATCAATAGCACATAGTTCATACAGGGTGACAGCAATGCTAAGAAATTATAAGAAAATTAGGACTGAAGCTGGATTGAATTTTTAAAGAGGCATAAAGGCAGGCATGAATATTTACTTGTTTTCTTTTCTGTTGTGCCTGACCTTGGCTCAAGTTTTGAATGTCTCCATGAGACCTGAGATCATCTCAAACCCAAAAATCAGCTTTTGCTGGAGAGTTTGAGAAGGATTTTAATTCCCTGTCACCTGTCTCGATTTTCTGAAACAACTCCTGGTTTCTTTCATACTGTTTTCCTGGCCTTTACTAGACACAAGATCTTAAAGGATGCTAATCTTGACTCTGGCCTCAGTCTTCAAAGGCAGGAGGGCTAAAGCACTGCAGGAGGTGCAGGTGTGTGGTACTGTAGGTTCTGGAGGTCTTGTCTACGGTGTAAACCCAGTAGTTAGGGAAGAACTCTGTGGCATTTACTGATAATGATGTTGATGGGTAAAAGACTGTAAAGGCATGCTGTCTGTGTTCAGAAAACACTCTGCACTCCCTTCTCAGGCTTCTAAAATGAAGAATCGTTGGCCTGGCTGTTTTCCTTACTGCAGGTGTCAGACAAGGGCTCTGTCCAGTGAGGGTAAGAATATCAACTAGTCATCCTGCTGGAAAGGAGATGTTCATCCCTGGAGTGACGTCCTTATTCAGTGTCACACTGAGGCAGATGTCCTAAAACAAACCCCTCACTTGTAAGTGTAAGGTTGGTTTTGCTGCCCAGCCCATGTGCTGCTGAAGGACTGGTGCTGGGTCTGCTGTGCAGAGTAGGTTCTGTCCTGACTTTTGGGTAGTTTTTAACTTGAAATATTTGAAATGATTACCTTATGCAAACTGCCACTCAAGGGTGATACTGCAGGATTGCCAGTTCTCCCACTGGAGAGGAGTGCCTTCCCTGTTTGTGTTTCCAGGTTATCTAAGCTCAGCTCACACCCCCAGATCTGCTCTGTTTTAGAGGGTACAGGTTGAGGATAAGTTCATTATCCTACTCCTTAACTTTCTTGCACCAGCCAACCATGGCATTATCAGTAAGAGCATGGCAGTTTCTTATAGGTTAACAACCTGAGCACACAAGGAAAATGTGGTACTTGTGCTCACAGGTACCAAATTGAAACACATGCAACCTGAACTGTGAAGGCTGAGGGTCTAGTCCCAGTGCAGCTGACTGCAAGCAGAGCATGAAGTGATGTGCCTTCTGCATGTTAGTTTTTGAAGAATATACACAACTCATTGGGGTTTGTCCTTTTGAGTAAACTTTTTGTACTTTCAGGCTTTGGAGCAGAATTCATTCCTCAATGACTTCATGAAAGCTTCATTGTGAATATGGCCATATGTTGCCTTATTATCCAGGCTACCTGTGTAACTCCCACATGTTTTCTCCCAGCCTGGTTGCTTATTACCGTTTCCTCTGCTAGGCTAATGATGCCACCTTAATGCCCCTATTAATCTTTTTTCCTCCACAAGTGTCACTGTTCCTATTCTCACTTTTTTTGTGCCATGCCCCATTAAGTCATTCCCTTTGCCATCAAAATCCTTTGTCAAACACTTGGCTTTTGCCAGTACTGCTGAGTCCATCTTCCCCATTTATGCATGTGTGCAGGAGGGATGGCATGTGTTAAACCATGACAATGTGTCATTTAGAAGCACGAGAACTGGCTCCTGCTTGTGGCTGCCCACAGCAGGGCTGTTCCTAGGCCTGCATTCTTGCTATGGGCTTCCTCTATTTGCCTGCTTCATGTAGACAAAAACTGTATTTGACCTTGTCTGGAGTGCTGTGGCACTGCTCCTGTGCTCCCCAGAACAGCAGCAGCCCTGGCAAGAAATAGGGTCACTGATTTCAATGGGTTGTGTCACCGGACTGTAAGTGGTGTAAAGTAACCACAGAGAAAGAGCACTTCCATCGCATGGTTTGGTGTCAAAGGCTCTTGTTCTGATACCAGGAGATTGAAACCGGAGGTTTTGACAGTGAGGAAGAGGTGGGGAATGGCTGGTAAAAAGAAAACTTGCAGAGCTGGTGGTTGATATCTCATGTTGCTTCACAGGTACTTGAGAGTTTTGTCTTTATTGCAAGCTCTCCAGGGGAAGCTGTGGCTGAGTTAAATTAGCATCCCTGAGTACTGTCCTGGTTAACCAGGGCCCATGTTCTGCCTTGTCTGCATGTGATAGCCATTGACCCAGTGCTGCTGAGTGCCAGGAGGGCTCTGCCCCCTCTGTTAGTGCAGGGTGAGTTACTGGGCAGCCACAACCCAATAATAGCTGTCTGAGGGCATGGTCATGGTGAGCAGCAACTGGGGCTATTACCAGATAAATATTGTCTCTGTACTCTCACTTTTGTCCTTGAGAGGCTGAGTGGGAAGCCGATTTTTTCCTGCAGTTAGTTGAAAATCACATTGCATCAAACAAATAAATGTTCTGGCTGTGCTTAGTGCTATCCTGGGGGGAGGAAAGTCAATTAGGCAGCACTAAAATAAATGTGGAATACTTTGACCAATCTGGCATGAAACAGGAGCTACCCAAGGTATGTCTGAGTGTGTCTTGTGAGTGGTGTTACAGCAACACGTAGCACTGGAGGCATTGGCATTCGAGGTGGGGATGGACAGGCTAATGCTGGAGGCTGTGCTCATCCAAAGGCACATTCCAGGCCCAACACAGGGAGCCTGCTTTGCTCAGACAGCAGTCCTGCAGTGTGCATGCAGGCTGTCTGCAGGCCTGTGGTAAGAGCATTTTAAGTATGTTGCCCTTGGTTTTAGTTTCATGGATAATTTTAGAAAGCATATGCCTGGGTCTCTAATTTCCAAATTACGGCTGCTGTTCCATGTGTCAGATGGTATCTGTGCTTTCCTGACAAAACTTTCTCATCATCACCACTGACACTCAATACTTTTGCCCCAATGTCACTACTTTTAGTTCCTGGGAAAGTTGCAGAGCTTGCTGTGCCGACTGATGTGCCCCTGGGAAGGGAGGTGGCAGTGAGAGCAGAGGCACTTTGGTGTGCTTGGCACGTTTTGCCTCCTTTGTTACAGAATGGCAATATCCATTCTTCAGTACAGGATACTAAAGGGGTGTTGGAAACATGAAAAGTGTTGGATGCAAACTTTTATATTTGAATTCAACAAGTGCAGCTGTAGATGTGGTAGAGAAATGCACCCTGAGACACTGGTGTTCTCAACTTTAGATGCTCACAGTCCATGTGCAGGTGTTAATTTGGGCACATCTATCTCCCTTTCAGCCCTACTTCCACCTTAGTGCTGACATCATCTCTGTTTCCATAGCAGCTGGAACTGGGGTGTGTGTACAGGTGACAGTTTGGGTTCCGAGCGTGCCCTGTCAGCCAGCACTGGGCCTGCCTGGGAGGGGCTGCTTCCACCTCTTTGTACTGCAGGCATTAAAGGAGCTACTTATTCTTGACTTTCTGCCTAGTCAGAAATGGGGCTGCAATCACAGAATATTCTGAGCTGAAAGAGACCCACAAGGATCACCAAGGTCTTAAGTGAATGGCCCTTATGAGAATCAAACACAGAATCTTGGTGTTATTATCACTATGCTTTAGACAACTGAGCTAATCTCTGAACCTTCAGGTAAAATGGTCTGTTGCTCCTTCTAAGCTTCATCAGAATGTAAGTACCATGGACTAAAACATTACAGTTCGCATATCTGCATCGATCTGGATGGTTTGGGGAAGCTTCAGCAAGAAAGGTGCACGTATTTATAGAGGTACTGTTTGTTTTAGAAAATTTTCTTCATGAAGGTATAGTACTACTGCACTGTGGGGTAAATTTTCCAATCCAGGATATTCTGGGTTAATGGAATGGCCTCTGCTCCTGTGGGGAAGGGCCATCCAAACCTGACCAAGTGGAGAGCTCTTTACAGGCTCTCCAATCTTGCAGACTGAGATGATTTGGTTTGGTAGCTGCCTCCCAGTTCATCCTGGCAGTGCCTGAGCTTAGCTCCAAGGGTATGCAGCCACTTCCCCAGAAATGTTTTCCCACATCCTTTCCTGGTGGCCATGTGACACCCAGGAGTTGGACGATGAATGTAGATGGTCTGCAGAGAGGATAAAAGCTAAATGGGAAGATGGGCAAAGAAAACTAGGAGTGAGGAGTCTCATGACTTGGATATTTGTATATCTGTTATCTTTCAGTCAGTTTTGCTAAGTTCACAGAGTCCTAAATGTCATCTTAAACCCATTTTGACTATGAATTGTTCTATGTCATGGTAAGAGTTTTGAAAGTTGGTGTAAGCTGGCTGAGATGAAGCTCTGGAGTGCATTATCTTAGGTGCAGAGTCTGTTTTCTATATACAGAGTAAAAGCACCTCATCTCCTTGTTTTATTGTGAAAATAATTTGTTTGAAGTGCTTGGATGCAAGAGCTGAGCACTGGGAGAGGCTGTAAAGAAATATTTTTCTTTAGTGCATGCTTTGAGCAGTGTGCAGTAAAGAAGAGCACAGGGGTAAGTACAGGTCACATAGGATGAAATGTAATAGGCATTTATTCTATGTCTTGAATGAGATGGGGAGCTTCTGGAGAAAAAATAGGATGTTATCATGTAATTAGAATGTATCCTCATACAGGCTTTTCAGGAAGCAACACAAAAGCTCAACAGATCTCTGAACTATAGGACACCTGGCTTTGCAACCTTGCTAAAGTGTTTTTAATATAGATAGGTGTGGTATAATGCCTCATACTGAAATAGCTCTGGTTGCTAGGATTGACCTTTTCATTGCTTGTTCAGCATCCCTGCACCAGTTAAATGTGCTATTTCTATAGGAAGATTAAAATAGAGTGAAGCAGCAATTTCCAGAAGGATTTTAAGCATTCTTTGATGGGGACTTCAGTGCTTCTGAAAAAATCTTAGTGTAAATACTTTTCTCCTCTTTGGAAATACCTTGACGTTTTGGCATTATAGGGCAGTAACCTACACTGCACTGATTTAAGAGCCTGATGTCAGCCCAGACTCACAAAAAAGTTTACTGGAAACTTCTTTCATGTAATGTGTTGTGGTCAGATGTGTGGAGAAAAAAAAGCTGTGTAATGTGGAGTATCCCATGATGGGCTGTGCAGTTCAGCACTGCTGATTAGAAGAGGCTTTATGGATGGTTTGTGCTTGTGTACCAATTCTGGATGCTGCAGGAATTTTCTGAGATGGAGTAGAAGGAAGGAGTGGGCTGATGTTTTCACTTGGTCCCTTTGGAATTGTATGTCCCAGTCTGATCCAGGTCTCATTCTCATAATATGTCCAGCACTTCAGAGACACTCCACTCTTTCCATACCTTCTGTTCTTGAGCCGTAATTAGTATCCTGTAATACACAGTAATGGGATGAGTCATATCACCTACTCTTTAGTGCTCAATGACACCATCCCTCAGGGTTGTTTCCAGTGGGCTGTGTTCTCAAAGTTCTCCAAACTGCTGCTTGAAATAACCTTGAAATAATCATCTGACTGTAAATGAGGTTACAGTGGTGTAGGTCAGGGTTAATTTTGTGGAAGACTGGAATGCAAAATTTTGACAAGTAAACAGGTCTGGTGGTGCTGGTCTAGTCTTGAGTGCTTTACACCTGCAAGGGATGTACGGGGCACAGGGGGCAGCTGGGCTGCCAGCACAGCTCTTCTCTCCTGTCCTGTGAGGGCAAGGGAGACTCCAGCCTCTTACAGGCTGCCCAGGGAAATGGTGGAATCGCCATCCCTGGAAGTATTTATAAGATGTGTAGATGTGGTGCTTTATGCACAGGGTTTAGTCCATGGTTTAGGATTGGCAGTGCTGGGTTAACAGTTGGACTTGATGACCTGTGAGGTCTTTTCCAACCTAAATGATTGTGACTCTGCCTCTGTGAGGACAACAGGACTCAACTGATGAGCTTTTCTGTTATACATGCTGGCACCTCTCTAGATGCTAGATTTGTGAGAACAGATTTTGCCACACAAAACAGTGGATCTGTTTGCATTTGCTCCTTAATTTGGGTTTACTAAGGTAGTCTTGTATAAGCTCATTCTGGCTTTATGTGGCTATAAATAATGCTTGGCATTGTAGCTGGCACAGAAAGGACATTGCAGCAGAAAAGATGTAACATTGTTTTTTTCTGCCAAGATGTGATTTTTAGGAAAAACAGCAGGAACAGAACATTCAGCAGCCCTTAATTGTGACTTTAAAATGTGCAGATGTTGGGGAGAGCTTTAGGAGGAATGTTTTTGTAATAGTTCTGCACAGTGTGAGCTGCAGATGAACTGCATCAGAACTACTGAAAGCTTTGAGGTTTTGTAATCCACACTCAGTTCTGCATCTTTTACAGCCACCAAACAGATTTTTATGTCAGTTTGGCACATTTGAAAGTCTTTCACACCTCCATTTGATCTGCCCTCCAAACCTGAGTGTTGTGTGCACAGACATACTCCAAACATCTCACAAGGCTGGGTTATCCTCTTCTGTGAAAGCTGTCTCGGGTTATCCCCAACTGTGAAACTTGGGCAATGAGAGAAGAATTGAGGAACCCTTACACCACTGGTTCCCTTTTCCAAGGTGAAAGGGCTGGAAAGGGCTTCTTGGAGCTCTGCAGTTGGTCCAAAGGTTTCTCCCAGCTGAGGCTCTGCACAGGCACCCGTAGTGTGAGGTTCCTCCTGGAAACCCTGGGTTTATAGCGGGAATAGAGGTGTCAGACCTGCTGATCATACCCTTCTTCATGGAGAGCATAAGTGAGGCTGCTGTGGCCATCAGGGTCACCTTGGTCACCGGCAGAGTTTTGTGGCAGGCAGGGGCTGGAAGGGCCCACAGGTGCCAAACCAGCACAAGCCCCAGAGCCCAGTGTCCCCCGTCAGGTCCCAGTGCAGCATCTCCCCAGCAAGACTGGAATGGAAGAGGGAGGGAGGAATTTTAAGGCCTAGAAGGATTATTTGATGTAACAGACTAGAGCTGGAGCTTAGAGGTTTTAGCATTTACTAAGAGTGGCTGAGAGTGTTGCTAGTTATTTGAAGGGAGTTATGGAGGCCACTGAAAACACCATTTTTTGTGCTCATTTTCTTTGCTCCCACTAATATTTGAGGTTCTGGAATTCAAAACTAAATTTTCCCTTGATATGAAATTGTCTGGGTGGTGTGAAGCTGGCTACCTGGAGAGCAGAAATCCAGTGCATCAACAGAAAGAGGAGGTTTTTTCCCAGTGTAATGAATATTTACCAGTCAGCATGGCTGACAGTCGCTTTTAGCAGTAAATATCACTTGAAACCAACTGCTGGAATCCCTGACTGTAATAACAGAAAGGAATGAATAGAAAAGGGAATTCACATTCCAAATCCTTCCAGAGTAAGTTATTAAAAATAACAAAGTTGGAGTAGGACTGGGAACAGGCTTATCAGCACCTGGAGAATGATGAATTTCAGTATTGCTAAAAGCTGTTTGTGCTGTTGTAATTAATGTTAGTATCTGGCACATGCTGACCTTGGAATTGGTCAGTGGTCCCAAAAAATGTTTATTGGGAGGAAGCTGACTCAATTCTTTGGATGTATAAACCTGGGAATCTCAGCCTTGAATAGTTTTGCCAGCTATCATATGCTACCTTCTCTGACTTTACTCTCCCCACTGTCTGGTTTGTCTTCTTCCTTGTCAACCTCAAATGTGAAAATTTATGTGCAGAAATGGTAACAGATAATTTCTTTGCAAGTTCTTTTGTGGAAAAATCACAGATCCTATTGGAGAGAAGAGAGGCCTTACTGAAGAACTGGCTGGGAGACAGGTCTTGGGTTTAGCCTTGAGCTCAGCTTAAGGGCTTTTTGAGTAATCTAGAGGCAAACTGTTTAATCTGTCTGTTCCTCACCTATAAGCTCAGGCTAATAATGCCTCCTCTAGACAAAGCATCAGGGACCTGGAGGCCTTGATTTTAGCTTGGATAGCCATTGTATTTCTACAGGAAAAGCAGCAAGACAAGACTAACAGATGGAGCACATTGTTTCTCAAACAGCATTTGACAGGGCAAAGCTTTAGCCTATTTGGAGGACAGGAGGAATGAAGGCAAGAGCAAATGCACTCACATAATCTCCTTTTTTAGCTCTACTCAATTGGGGCATCAACTGTATCTGTTTAACCTTTGCAGCTGAGGGCTCCTGCTTGAGCCAAGGCAAGTCCTGCTGTTTTATCACAGAGGAGCTCTTTGAAGTTACTCTTGTGTCTGTGTGTCAGGGTGATTACACTGCAGTGCATCCAGCCGAGATAGATTTCAGGGACCAAAAAAGTGTGGGAGTAACTACTTTAATGCCTGTACCTGGTCTTGATCCAGTTACTGTTCAGTGTCTCAAAGCTACAGCATTTCAGTAAGTTGGAGCCAACCTAGCCCGTGTCTCAAAAAGTCAGATGTATAATTTTTAGCTACATAATTCCCAAACCTAAAAGCTGAAGTTTAGGCTGAGTCGCAGCATGGCAGAATGGAAGCAGTCCTGTCCCAGGACTCTTGTGTGCTATACCAGCTGTGCTTCCTGTAGGTTAGAGATGCAGCAAATTACTATGTATTTATATTTTGATAGTGTTAAGGACCCACACGTTCAGTGTTATTTTGTGTTTTGTGCTGTATAAATGTATTGAAAGCAATGATCTCTGCATAAAAAGCTCTTAGTGTCAAGACAAGTCAAAATGGCAATAAAACAGGCAACAAAACAAATTAGATGACGGGGAAAAATTAAGCAAACTTTCTTGCTTATTGAGATTAATAACTGCAATATATTAGGAAATGACACAGTTTTCCAACCTTCCCCCCCTTAAAAAAGTGTTTCCCACAGCAAAACAATAACAAGTGTTTGATCTAATCTCATGCTGCTGTGGATTAGGCATGTCTGCACTGCCAAGACCAAACAATTTATACTTAGCCAAGCAAGCTTTAAATGAGCTCCTTTGGAGGCCATTAACGAGCAGGTGAGGACACACTGTGGGCTGCAGATGGCTCTCAGCTTCTGGAGAGATGTGTGGCGTTTCTGGGGTGAGCCTTGTGCTGCTCTGAGGTGCAGCACAGACAAAGCAAGCACAGCGCTCTCCTCCTCCTGCACTGCGAGCAGAGCCTGGCCCAAAGCAGTAATAAAGCATCTGGCCCATCACAGGTGGGCTCTTGCTGCAGCTACCTGGGGGTGAAGGGAGTTTGGAGTGGGGAGGCTAAAGAGGTGCTTCTGAGATAGCCAACAAGGCGATGCAAAGGCAATTGGAGAGGAAATCTGGGGCATGCAAAAATTGAGGGGGGGACTGGAAAGGCCCTGGGATGAATTGGGGATGGAGGCTTGAGCTTTCCTTGATGCTGTATGTGCAGGGGGGATGGTCACTGTCAATATCTGAAAAGGGGCAGAACAGCCCTGTGGTTTC
Organism: Myrmophylax atrothorax; assembly: GCA_026770055.1. Lineage (NCBI taxonomy): Eukaryota > Metazoa > Chordata > Aves > Passeriformes > Thamnophilidae > Myrmophylax > Myrmophylax atrothorax. Next base: position 1,552,486 of record JAOXXN010000137.1, read on the forward strand.
CTAAGGAGAACCAGATCCTCTTAATGCTTCCTTGCACTGGAAAATGTGGGAGATTGGGCACTGCTACCAACTGAGTTTTTCAGAGTTGTGCTTGCTTGTGGAATTTAATAGCAAGACTCCTCCCAGTTAAGATAAAAGTGTGTGTCTGCGAGAATCACTTTAATCCTCATGTCTCTTAGTTCTCAGATTGTCTGTGCTTCCTTTGTAGCAATTGACACTCATTATGTCACAAGTGCAAATTGCCACAGCATGTTTTCTGAAGTTTGATGTAATGAGGAAAGAATTCAGATAACATCAATACCTCATCGTTTGCACTGATTGTTAGTGGGAACCAACAAAATCAGATACAGCTTTTCTGTATTAAGTGTACAAACAGTCCATGGGATCAAAACCGCTGACTTCAGTCGTGTCAGATTTCATTAAGTCCATGTTTCTGGGGCAAAAAGCGAACACATTGAGAATTCTGGAGAGCCCTCTGTTCTAAAGGGGCACTGCTGCAGTGCAAGGTGTCCGGCTGGCCCTGAACTGGGTGGGGGCGTTCCCCTCGTTCGGGAGGGGTTGGGGTGTGATGGGCACTGCCTGGGTAAGCCCCATCTGTTAAACCGCTGCTTCTCTGCATTTGTGTTTGACTCCTTCCCCACTCTGTTTCCTAGGGAGTCGTGTACTAGGAATTTTTTGAGACCTGATCTTGTCTGCAGGGAGTCAGTACTTTCCCTGGAGGATGTTCCACCTCAGTGGCTGGAGAGCAACATCCTCCAAGCGCCGATAGGGAGAGGCACACGGAGGGCAGCTCTGGCTGAGCTCTGCGGGGACCCTGCGGCGCTGTGGGAATCGCCTCCATCACAGCCCTCCTCTGGGTAACACCATGCGTGGAAAACCTATTGGCAAGGACAACCTCTTCCAGTACAAGATACTGCTTAGTTCGAAAGAATTAAAATAAAGCATTGATTTCAGTAACAGTGCTGTGTAATACTAACGGGAGTCACGAGATGGGGCTATTTTAGCTAAAGCTCCCCAATCCCGTGTCCCTCTCTGTTCGGGCAGTGAGATGGGAAATCCCTGTGCCTGTGAGGATGCGCTCGGCTCGAAAGTGAGCCCAGCACCTGCGGGGTGTGTGTACCAGTGTCTCGGCAAGCCACTGTCCTTTTGTCCAGGTACAGCTTCGGCAGAGGCTTTTCCCAGTGCAAAAACCCGAAACGGCGAGTGTAAGCTTGAGACAGGGGGTTTCCTTCTCTTGCTGCCCCTTTACACAAGAGCCTCAGGACACAGATTTCATCCTTAGCCTTGTGTGTAGGGCAGATGAGTTTTCCTAGTGCAAGTCTTCTGGTTCATTTGGCAGAGATTGCTCTCCACACAGATGAAAGGGGTTTTTAAAAGCACATTCAGTTTGGTGTTTGGTATCTTTAAACAGTCACATCTTCTCTTTAGAATGTAGCTTTAAATAAATCCTCATTCTTCTACACTGTATGTTGCTAGATGCAAACAAGCAGAGCTTTCTCTCCAGGTATTGTGTGCCTCTTAAAAAAGGCTGAAATAAGAGACTTCTGTAACCTGGAACACTTAATTTAGTCTCTGTGGGACTCTGCCATCCAATAGGCTCTTTGCTCCAGAGCTCAAAATAATTTTTTTAAAATTGCATTAAAATAGCAGATGGTAAAAATATGCAGTTTTTGAGGGGGAAAGCTCCCCTCCCCCTTCCCAAAGGCACGGAATAACAGATAACATTAATATGACATCTGGGTCTGTGCCTTTGTGCAGCTGAACATCTTGTGGTATCTGGACTAAGTGATGATAAAGAAACCAAATTGAATGTGGCTTGGAAGATTTTGTCTGCATCTGTAATTCATCTCCTGATTCCTTTTTCACTATGAAGGAAGAAGCACAGGGAGTGCTGTCACAAGCACCAGGCACTGCAGGTTGGATTTAGCCCTGGTGTAAGCTCAAATGGATCCTCTGTGGGCAAAGGAGCTGCATGCTGAGAATGTCCCAGGTCCCTTTTATATGTAGATTAACAGCCAGTTATGCTCATTGCATTCCCAGTTGCAGTACAGAGTTGGCCGGTGCTGTTTGTCACTGACTATCAGCTCATTGAAACACAAGAAATGTGTGATGTCTGTGGGGTGTGTGCAGAGATTTTTTGGGGGGGATGCTCATAAATCGCTGACACTCAGTGCTCACATTTGCACAATTCCTTGCACAAGGAATGAGCTAACACAGAGCCTACTGCAGGACTGATGGCCAGGAATAGTAGATGTCAAGATATTAGCTGAGCTGCTGTGGGGTTATTTATGTATATGTAAGTAAGTTCTCTGAACCATAGTGCTTGCAAAACAAGTTGGAGTGATATTGTAACTTTGGGTTGTCTTGGAAAATGGTCAATCTGTGTGAGCTGGGCAGCCACAATTTGTTCTCTGTGTATGAAAAGCAAAAGACAAGGCTATCTCTAAAACTTTCAGATTGTAAAATGCTATATAGAAGGCAGGTTTGGGTGAGAGGAAATGCTGGATTGAAGACAGGAGGAGACTAGAAACTGGATAGCTTGCTGTCTTGGCTTATAGCTTGGGACACAGGAATTCCAGGCTTCTGTCATGGGCATGAGTCATCCTTAACTATATGTGGTTACAGCAGAGAAAATATGCAGATGGCTGCAGAAAATAATGTTTATACAATGCTCACTTAGAAATGTGTTCTTTCCAGTCATTACATTGCTTGAAGCATGTAGGGCTGAGAAACCTGAATGTTCTTTGAAGGTTCTTCACAAGTATGTATTGATGGCCCCAGGTAAACCCAAGGTCTATGGGGTTTTTCAGTTGGCTGTTCTTACAGGAAGCTTGATTGCTGCACTTCTGAGGGAAGGACTGCAGTGAAGAACAGACTCCTCCTGTTATGCCTAGGCAGTACCATCATGCCAGTGTAAATGAAGGAAGAATTCAACCTGTGGTTCTTATAGTGCATCTCGGGACACAGTGTGTGGTGGAATATGGATGTATTGTATGGATGCAGGTGTGCCAGCTGGATGCCAGTGTCCAGTGTTCTGCTGCTGTTGCGTTGTAGCACCCAGGAGCATCTTGAAACATGTCACTTAGTGTATTTGTAACAGTGGCCAGGGTTACCCCATTAACTCAGAAGTACAGCATTTTCACTGCACTAATCTACTTTTCCTCTTAAAATATTAAAAAATGAAATATTGTGTTTGTGTAACATTGAAGTACTAAATGTTTTCTGAAGTTTTCCTCTGACTTAATTGCACTGTCAGGTGTAAAATTTCTATCTATCATAGAATTTTTCCTAAGAAGCCTATTTCAATCACTCTTTGCCAAGTACAAGCACATTTATCCACAGCTGCTATGATAACTCCTAAATGAAAGTAAAGCTGACACATGTCCTGGAAATCTGGGCTGCTCTTGTTGGATGCATGCTATGGATCAGATGTGTAACATCTGTTAGTTTTATGGGGGTTTTTAAAGGTGGCTTTTCAGTGAAGTAATGCATAGTTCATCTTTTAGTGTAAGTCTGTCATTACCAAGTTGAATGCCCTACATTTCAGGGAGAGATTTTGCCTCTGAGCTGAGAGAAGGGCAGGGCAGGAATGAAGGCAGTGTTGGTGACAAAGGGAGCTGGCTGTGACACGTGCCGAGTGGCTGCCTGCTGTGGCTCACAGCACGGAGGCCGTGTAGACACTGTCATCTCAGTTTAGGTTTTATGGCCATAGAATCTGACAGTGCTTTCACTAGGCTGGGTAAGAAGATGAAGTTTTATGAGGCATATTATAAGACCAAATGCTTGATGTTTTGTGTGTCATGCCCTTAGAAGTGAACCAATGCTCTCAGGTGCAGCTGCAGCAAAAGGATGTGTTTTCTCACTGGGAATACCAAGGCCCAGCCATGCTGGGGAGGGGGAGAGCCTTGGGTTGGAAATGCTGTAGTGTGGTGATGAACAGCGTGGAAATGACCAAGTGCAGGTTACTCCTAGAAGCCCTGTTCAGGTTGAGTTAGTGAGTGACTAAGTTTGAAATTTGACCCATTTCCCCTCTATAGAGAAGAATAGTGTGTCACTTGTGGGGCTTGGCTGTAATAACTGTAGCATCCAGAACCTGAACAGCACAAACCCCATGTCTGTCGTGGTGCTCATCCATCAGAAACCACTTGGGTAGATGTTTTAGTGCAATACATGTGAAAAGTATAAAGATGAGGTGCTTTATAGATGGCCCCTTTGTAGTAGGGCACAGTTCTGATGGACTGGCACTGGTAAACTCAGAGGGCAGCTAATGCTGCAGCTTAACCCAGCCTGTCCTTTAGTATGCAATGACGAGTGGTGGTGGCCCCAGATTTGCTTTTGGGATGCTGACGGGCATCTGCTCTGACCTCTGGATGATATAAATCATGAAGGTGAAGACAATTCATGTTCATGTGCTCAAAAAATGGCTGTCAAATGATGCTTACTAAAACGTGAACCACCTTACCAGTTGCTGCTTTTTAATATAGTAACCATGGGAATTATTCATGGACACCCAGCTTAACCTGGCACAAAACACTGCATCTCCTCACAGAGAAAAATTCTGCTACAGTGTAAAAGATTTAAAATTAAATTTCCTCATAGTGTTATATATAGACTGTAGGCTGAGAAGTTATTTCAGTGCTTTAGTATTCCTGTTGTACTGAAAGCTATAGTTATGCAGTGAATTAAATGTAAAAAAGGTCTTTTGAATGTGACAGTAAAATGACAGTTCTTGAGTACTTGGGTCAAGAAATGAAAATATTCAGGTTTTCATGGTGGCAATTCTCTGCATGGTAGTTTATATATCAGGGCAGCCCCTCAGACAGGGCTGCTGTGCTGTAATTAGGACTGTAACAATGGGGCTGCTCAATAAAGAAGGTAATTTGGGTACCTAATACAAAAGGCAGGAGGAAGGAAGCAAAATAACCTTGTTTTGCAAATAAGCTCCCTGGAATTGAGCAAGGACATCACAGAATAACAATAAGGGCCTGAGCTGTCCCATGGTCCTTTCTTACTGAGGAGTCAGATTCCAAGGGCTCATCTCCAAGGGGCATTTTAAGATGAACCTTTTGAGGCAAGTTTTCTGTGTGGCTTCAGCAAGAAATAAGAATAAATTGAATGATATGGAGCTGACTTTTTTTTTACCCCGCAGTTAGCAACTTGGTTTCTGTTCCTTTAAGCTTTTCCCTGATACATTGTAGGGGGTGCTCCAGAAACTGGACCACCACTTGTGTAGCAATTGCAATAAATCTCATCTGTAGCTTCCAAAATGTACTTTCAAGGGCAAATAAACCAACCCTGATGCTAAAGCCACATCACCCCAATGATGTCCTGTGACCAGGATGGGTTGCAGGCCAGCAATTAATTGTTTAAAATCACTCACAATTTGTCCACATGGGACAGAGCTTGAAGTCCTTTTAAGAAGCTTCGGGCTGAGTGGTGGGGGGCACTCAGCACATGTGACTCTGCCTTTTTAATAGCCTTTAAAATCAGCAGAGGGATTTGAATGTATATGACACCTCTGACACTTAGTATAGCTGAATTGTCTTTTTTCCTCATTCCAGAGTGTCTCAGTGGTGGTCAGTGAGCCTCAAGTGCCTCGATCTGTACAGCTTTGGCTGTTTTAGTCTCCATGTGTGACATAAACATTACCAGCACTAGGCAAGCACTGAAGACACTCCCAACTAGAGTCTGTAAAGCCATATGTAAAGAATTAGTAACAAGAGTTAACTATAGAAAATAATCTAAACAAATAACCAAGTTTGTCTTGTATCTGTTACCTAGAAATGTCTCATTCTTCTGCTGTATTGTACACTCTGTCAGCCAATGGCCTGAGAAGGGGATGATATCAGACATTACTAGTGAGGTTTCCAGAAACAATAAGATGACCAAAGTAAACATTTTTGCACTCAAATCTTATCAAAATATGTTCGAATTGGCACTGTGTGCAGACTAAATTTTGTGATGTTTTTATTGCCGATTATTCATGCAGTGAGTAGGGCAAAATGTTCTTAGTACACTGTCATCTTCTTTAGCCTCTCTGTAGGTTTGCATTCTTGCCTCTTGGGTTTTTTCCTTGCTCCTGGAAACTGGAGGCATTTTCTGAGGCATCCAGCACAAGTCTTAAAAACTGAAGCCAGACTCCCCTAAAGAAAATTCCCACCCAGAGTTATTCCAGCTGCACTTGCTTTAGAAACCTATCAGGACATTGTTTTTCTTAGGAAGGCAGGACAACATTTCTAAGGATATTTTCAATCCTTAAAAAAAGATTTACTGTGGCTTCAGTAGGTAAACACATAGTTACAGCATGGTTACATTTGTCTTAAGGTGAATCAAAGTAAGGGGATTCTGCAAGCATAAACCCAAGAGATATAAAACCTGTTTCTGGGAGTAAGTGGTAAAGTGAGAGGGAGTAACTTGGAAATTACTCTAGGCTTACACCAGGCAACCCCAGTGTTGATCTGCCACACAATTAGGAAAATGCTTTCCCAGAAGTTGCTCTGGTGAAATTGGAGAGTTATGACTAGTTTGGAGAGTTTGTTTGTAAAGAGATGAGGAAATTCCAATTTAATTGGATGGTTCCTAGTATTGAAAAATTAGGTATAGACCCATAGGATTCTGGATTTTTCTTCAGAAAGGTTTTTAAGTATTTGGAG
>JAOXXN010000137.1:1568663-1588344 GCA_026770055.1 Myrmophylax atrothorax
TCAGACCCTTATCCTACACTGTGGTTTCCAAACACAACAACTAAGAGCCATTTTAAGGACCTTCCAGTTACCAGAGATTTAAGGCACCTCTGTTTCCCAGCACTACTCCTTCATCCTGGATTTTACCTATGCTCATCTTAATTCTTCTGGTGGAAGACAGAAAGTAACACACGATTTCCTGGAAGCTATTCCTGCCTTTCTGACAGTTCTCCTTTGCTCTGCCTGCTCCTTTGTCCTTTGATAAAACAGGTGCTTAAAAGATCACACTCCAGTAGTAAATAAAAACCAAGATACCTTGCTAATTCTTTGCTATCTGCATATATTGGGGAAGGGAGACTTTTCCAAGGGTTTTTACTTTGCTTCCTATGTGATTTTTTTTTTCCACACTGAGTCTTACATCAGCTGATCATGAGTGACTTTCAGCCCACAAAAACACAGCATGGTGAGCACAGTGTACCCTGCCTGACTTTCAACTCATATTTTTGCCCTCCCCACTGTGACACACATCTTATTCTCTGCCAAACAAAGAACATTTTGCACTTAAGATGAAAATAAGTGAAATGGCAATGGCAGAGTGCCCAAACTTGCTGTTTCTGCTTTCTGTGCAGTAACAGCGCACAGTTGCGTTTTGGAGTCTGATGGGAACAACAGCAAAGCTCTGTGCAGGAGAAATGCATGTTGTTAAGTGATCAAAGAGGAAAGAAAGTGATTATGTAAACCTGGAACAAAAATAAAGGGGATGCTTTTTATTGCAAGGACAAAGTAATGAAATGCTCAGTTAGAAGAGCCTTTGTCATTCACTTAAATAACAGCTACTCATTCAGATTCATCTTCGGTGTCCTCTCTGCCTGCTGCTTTGAGGTGACTTACAAGCAGTGAGGCATCTCTTGATCCAAAACATTTCTGGAAAAATGATTGTGGCCAAGTCTTTCATCCACAGCTACTTCCAGCTGCCCTTAGAACACCTCAGTGCTTTGCTTCTGGAATGTAGAAAGCTGTGGGGTTAGAAGTCCTGATGTGAGCCCCATTCACAAATGGTGACATGCAGGAATGCCCTTCATTTGTTTGCCTTTCACTGCTCCAGAGTGTGTGTCCAGAGGCACAGGCAGCCTTCACCCACCACTGCAGTGTGTGGAGCTGAACCTGGCAGGGGACAATTATCTGTCCTTCTGGCTGAAAGTCTTTTCAGCTGCTCCTTCTGTCTTGTGCAGGAACAGATTATTTCCTTCTTGTTTCCGGAAGACTGTCATGAGCCTGTGAAGAGATTAAACAAAATGATTTTGAGTTTGTAAGGGACTGGCCTTTTCCAGTAACCTGAGAGACTGAACTGTACAGAGATGGGCACTATCTTTAGAGCTCTGAATAACTGAGAACTGGCTTCACAGAATAATTTAGATGGAGGGACCTGGGGAGACAGATTGGTCCAAACTCGGGTGGAAAGCATTCCTAACATGTTGGCTCAGGTTCTTCAGGGGCACCCATTCTGCAGGCTCTCTGTGATGTGGGATGGGAGCAGCTTTGGCTCAGTTTATTTCTACCAATGATTCTAGTGATTCAAAAATTAAGTACAATGAACTTCAACTGCAGTCTCAATTTAAAAGTTCAAAATTTAAAAAAAAAAAACCCAAAACAACAAAAAAACCTTGAAAAGAAATTCTGTTAACACTTTAATCTTTAATTAAGACTTTAGGAAATAATATAGAAAATGAGTTTGAACAGAAGAAACTTCAGATCCTGGTTTCTTTTGTAACCAAAACAATTTGCTATGATTAGCAAAATGCTTTCACCAAACCATGTTAACATTTTTTAAGAACAGTTTATTCAGTCAGAATTAAAAGCCCTCTTACCCTACTTTAATCCTCATCAGTGTTTGTCTTGAATTTCATACAACTCTTGCTACATAAAGTAGAGTAAATCTGAGCTGCTTTTATCTTACATGACAAAACCAAACCACTATCTTAAAACTCCAATGCAACGATCTTCTACCAATCTGCCTTTCAACACCTTTCTACTCAAAAGGATATGTTCAGGAAAACTCTTCCTTAGGGCCTTTAGCAATTCCATGTGTTAATTTACTTGAGTTTGACTTCTAGCCTATTTTTTCTTTGAAGTTATACCTTTCATTTTTTTCCCCACCCCTCTTGAGTGTGATCACATTCCTGTCACTTAGAACTTCAGACACTTTCATGAAATTTCTACTCTTGATGGCAAAGAGGAAGCTGTCAAAACTCCAGAAATATGACTGTGGGAAATTCATGTTTAATGGAGTTCTTTAGTTTGTCTGATATCCTACTGCTTTTTGACAGGATACCTCTGGCTTTGTACATTAAGAAGCTTTGGTGGTAATAGTGATAAAGAATGGGTTTATCCCTTTTGTAGAGATGAACAGGACTGAGTTTTCCTGGCATGCTCTAATTCTCCCAAGGGCATTACAGTAATCCTCACATTTGTCACTTGTCTGTGCTATAGTAGCCTCCTTGCAGGGACCCTGACTCCATTGTGCAGAGGGGGATTCATGCAGAGGTGCTGAATACACAGCTATTCAGCTGGAGATCAGCATAAGCAGGAGACATAACAGGTGGCCCAGAGTCTGATATGAGTATGATGCTGATGGTGAAGAGTTGCATTTCCAGCCCACTGTAACCAGTGGAAACTACCTTGATATCATGCAAAGAAAGTGGTCTTGAAAGTTGTTTTCTAACTTAAGTCTTGCTCAAGAAAGAATTTTTCACATTAGGTTGGGTTGCAGGTGGTGTTAGTCTTTAAAAGCAGGGACAAGGACTGTGCTCATTGCTGCCTTGAGTTCTCTGCTTTCCGGAGATTAGTTACCTGTACTTCCTTGCTTGTTGTTGCTCCTGTGGTCTCTGCCTCTGGCTGAACACAGGCTGCATCTCTGCTGCACAGAGCCCTTTCATTATCCCACACTGGAGCAGTGTGTGGTCTCAGGTTTGTGAGTTGAGCCAGCAGGAATGACCAGGTGTGAGAGGTGCTTTGTTTGTCCTTATTCCTTTAACATGGAGCTGTTTCAGGTAGGAACACCATGACAGGATGGTCTTCCAACTGAAGATCAGCCTAGTCTGGCCCTAGTTACGGGCTGTAAGGACTTGAAAACAAAAGAAAGTATAAATAAGCACTTTTCCCTGAAAGCAGAGTTTGCTCACAAATCACAGGTGAAGTGGATTCCTGAAACTCGCTGCCTTGTGCTTGGTGGCTTCATTGTTGATTCCCTAAAGAGCTGCTGGACCTTGGAAAGGGTTTGCCAGGGTAAGAGTGCCCAGGAGATCCACATCCTTCCCTACACTGACCTCTGGGCTGGATCCTCTGTGAGGCCAAGCAAGTTTTGCTCCCATCAAAGGCTGCTCAGCCCCTGGCAGGGGGTGGGGGGCTCTCATGCGGGGGGGATGCACAGGGCAGCAATTGGCATCAGCAGGACAAGGGCTCCAGGATCCGGTGGATGAGGGAGAGGTTGTGCAGAGACACTCAGGGGATGTTTCCACAGCCTCACTTTGCTCTGTAGTGGTGTGGAGAGGGGTACCCAGGCATATCCCAACTCTGTGCTGGTTATAACTCCAGTGCTAAAAATGCATTGCTTGGGCCTGTATGCCAAATTTTAGCCTGAAACTCATTTTTGCAGCCAAGTTATAAATCTTGAAAGTAAGGATTTGTAATAAAAACACTGGTACATTCTTGAAGCCCAGCAGTGCTAGTGGCAGTTGCTGCTGTGGTGCAGTTTGAAAAAATAATAGTGTGTGGAATAGCTTGTGTTAATTACTCTTAAACCTGTTAGTGTGTTATGCCTGGCAAGCCCTGAGAAGCTGAGCTCTCTGTGACAGGAATGGTGTTTAGTTTGGGGTTTACTTTTCTTATAAAATCCAAACAAAGAAAAGATTAGACACTTTAATGATTTCATGGTTTAAAATCTCTGTGCTAGAAACAACCTAATTAAATTCCTGACATCATCAGTTTTGTTAGTAAATAGTCACCATGGAAGCAGGAGAGTCTTGCATCTCATTACATTCAGCATAGGGTTTCAATACAAGAGCCATTAGATGTGGTGTGGAAATGGAAAAACAAAGGGAAAGTATGGGACACATTTTTTTGTTCTCTTGTTGATCCAGAACACAGTCCTGGAAGAATATCTGTAATTAATTAGCAGGGCTTTAATGTAGGGCAGTAGGCCATAGGTTTTCTCTTGTGAATTTAGTAAATGGCAATGCATTGCACAAGACAGAGGAAACAGAACATACAAAAACTGCTCAAACTGCAGGAAATCAGCAATTGTACTGTGCAGTTAAAGCAAGTACATATTTTACACTGACTTATTATGGTATTTGTGTATGTCTCTATCCCAGGAAAAGTGCAATCCAGGTGAATAAATCATTTATTACACCTGTCTTAATATGGTTTAATAAAAAAAATCCAAATTCACTTGGGTATGTGGTGACAACACTGCATGTGTAAGCAAGGCTGAATTAGCATGCAGACAGCAAACGTGGGCAGAAGGGAAACAGACTTTCTCATAAAGGAACTGATTAGAATTACTCAATGCCACTCTTTCTTCAACAGTAGATGTACTAGTTAGCACTTCATTTCAATACAAACAACAAACAAATGATGTTCAGTTACCAGGGTTTGGCATAAAACTGGTGTCTTCAAAGGAAGTGAGGCTGATTCAACGCAATTAGAACAGATTTTGCTTTGGACTTGTGAATAAATTGGTACAATGTGTGTGAAAGCCACTGTGCAGTGGATTTGTCCACCCTGCAGGCCCCAGTTCTGCAGCTGAGAGGATTTATGCTCAGCCTTGCAAGTAACAGTAGCAGTTTCAATGGCAAAGGTCCTCAGTGAGCATATATGCAGCGATCTGTCAGAATTTAATTTTTGTTTATAAATGAGCTCATGTTATCATCAAAGGTGCACTACACATTGATTATTAGCAAAGATTCAAATATACATGACAGTCACATGGAAAAATAACAGTACAAGCCCTCTCAGGTAACAGTGACTTGTCATCTGTTGGAAAAGGGAGATTTCCTTTCAAAGCAGCAGCCCAGGGCTGATCCTCTTCCTGGATCTGTCTGTAAGGTTAGGACAAGCTCAACACTGTGCAGCTTTTTGCTAAATGGCAATGCCAATTTTCAGGAAAATGGGATGATCTGCAGATTCTGTGACTTGGTAGGGAAATTCCCATGGCTTTTAGTGGGAAGGGTCAGGGGCTGCTCTGTGATTCCTCGCACATAACCTGCTTTTTGAAAGGCTGTTTAGGTTTCTCTGTCATGTGGATTCCTTTACTGGAGAACGGAGTCAAAGGACACTTCAGGAGCAAGGATGTTGTAGGAATCCATGAAAGTATAACCTTTCTAATATGAAAAAGGGTTTTCAGAAACTGTCATTGTTTAGAAGTGTTTTAGCTGTTAGTGAAGGGAAGAAAAAGACAAACAGGAAAAAAATTAGTTTGTAGCTTTGACAGGGAGACAAGTTAGGGGATAAAGGGGCCTGCATTGGAAGCTGCTATCAATCAGAGTGCACCTAGCTCATAATACTGCTCTGGAGACCTCTTAAATGTGGAGCTTTGTGCAATAAATCCATTCCTGCAACATGTTTATTCCTTTGTTACATTTGTGGGAAGCAGAGATTTCACTGCATATTCTGCATATCCATATTTATAATCTTGCTGCATATATTCCACATGTTTCATCAACAGTATATTAATTTGTTGTATGGATTTGTTCTTTGCAGCCAGGCCCTCTTTTAATGAGAAATTTCAGTGTCATTGGAAAAATTATGGAAGTAAGTATTCAGTAATTTTTTCCTGATTTATTTGTATATCATGTGTTTTATGTCATCTTAGTGCACACAACAGGACTTACTAAACCTGATGGGACAAGTACATAGTTCTACTGCTATCCTATAGCATTGTTGAGCAAATCTCATTGCAAATTAATAGTTAATACTTGAGAACTGTCTTTTTATTAGCAGAAATTCTGTCCTGTTGACTATATTAGAATGCCTTTCATCAACCAATTGGAATAAGTCTTCTGAATAAAGGTGGCTTTCCTTATACATCATTTTCAGTTCAGTGGCTGCAGCGTTTTGTCATCTGAGGAGACGGTTTGGCTTTAAAAAGGAGAAGTTTATTTTGTTTTAGCAGCAAAAAAGTTAAAAAAAACCAAACAGAAGCTAGTGATGTTCTCTAAGTGGGAGATGCTCAAGGATTTATGCATGGTATCCAGCCAGAGATACTGATACTTAGGCTTTTTAAAGTGGGGAAAGATCTGCATTCTTGTTAAATTACTAAATAGCAGCAAAAGATGATGTTTAAAATGTGAAGTTTGTGGTACCAAGAGCTTTGGCTCTAGTCCAGTTCTGCTTTTGTTGATGTAGACTCTCTTATTTAGCTGGCAGTGCAGTGGATTGATAGCTGAGGCCAGACCTGTTGCTGCAGGGAGAAATAACCCTCCTAAAATAACCTGATCCAAATGATGATGTTTTTCAAGAAGGGTTGAGGGGTAAATGCATCTTCCAGTTGCTGTCTTAACTAAAGAGAACTGTGGTCCTTAGAAGATCCAAGGTTTTACAGCTTGATTTTTTTTCTCCATATGAAATACTTTGAACTGGCTTTGCCTTTAACAGTAAGTTTTATGTTTCTATTTGAAGTTTTTCCTCCCTGTGGAGCTTTGCCCCAACTTGCTGAAATCTTACAATTCATGTGAAGTTCCTCTCTTTTTCAGGGGGAATTCTAAATTGGTGACAGTGCCTTTTTTCTGCAGGGTGCTTCCTAACAGAGCAAGGCTCCCTCTGAAGAGGGCAATTCCCTGAAACCCCAAAGCAGCCCTTGTGTGCCCATTTCTGCCAGCTAATTGCAATTCCATGGATGCCTGGCTGCTGCAGAGCCCTCCAACTCCTCTGTGCTCTAGCAAAGCAGAGGTTTTTTTCTTGCAGTCAGACAGTAACAAGGATGAGAGCTTGTTCTGTTGGCTCTGGCAGGGTCAGTGAACTCCACTGTCCTTGTGCCAGGGGAAATGGGAATGCAGATTTATGATGGTGTAGCCAGGGGCACAGGAGGGAGTCCTTTGTATGATTTCCCTGCTGCAGTGAACAGCTGTGGAGGTCCTGATTGTGAATTTCTGTGGATGTTCATCTTTCTCTTGTTATGAAACAAGCACTGGGAGGGAAGCCTTTCCAGAAAAGAAATAAAATGAGGAAAAATGATTCAGTGTAAGCAGTTTGGCATAAAGAACACTTTTGTTGGGGAAAAAGTTCTACTTTCATGCCTATTTTCTCATAGGTGACCTGAGGTATCAACAGAGTTGAATTTTCCTGTAAAAGACATGCTTCTATTAAAAGAATTTGGAGTGGACATGATGGCAGCTCACTGGATTTTTAGCCTGGGGATTAAAAAGTACATTTAGATTTTTTGAGAGTTCCTAGGAAGGGGCTTGGGAGCCTGAACTGATCAGATACCAGGAGGACCTTAAATGCCTAGAAAGAGAATGTCTAGCATGAATTTGAGTTAGCAGGGTGGATTATCTCTCATTCCTACTTCCAGCAAGGTGTTTCCCTTGAGGACATCTAGATAGTTTTCTGGGCTGCTCTGATTTTTCATCTCTTATTTCCTATCACTGTTCTCATTTCCTCAAAACCACTGATGCTGAGGAAAAAAAACCCAACAAGTGCCTCACTGATGAGGAGCAAAAAGGATGAGCCCTTCTGGCCACAAGCTCAACATGGTATTGAAAGTAGTGGGAAAAGTTAGAGAAAAAAGGAATTTGTCAAGTTCTTGTAGCCAGCTGTGGGAAGGGTTTTCTGTAGGAGATTGTTGCATTAGGAGAGTCTCTTTAAGTCAAATAGCAGTCCCTGATGTGTTATTGTTACCAGATGCTCCTCGATGCTGCCAAGTTGGGCAGGTTTCCCTCTTCTATCACCTCTGTGCAAGCATCTGCTCTTGGCTTCACTGAATGAATACAGTGAATGAAGAAAGAAGTCCATAGGAAAATTCCTGGTGGTAGAGTGTGGTGTAACCTGAAATTACACTGACCTTAGTGACAACAGGTCGACAAAAATAGGAAAAACCCCTTGGATTCCATTCTTCTGTAGTTCAGTCCATTCCTGTAAGGTAGATTGGATGTCCTGGAGGTGAGACTGTCTCAAATCCCATGTTGAGCTATGAGAGCTCATAACAGGCTTGCCAAAAGGATGTTTTGTTGTTACAACTCCCCTGTGGATCCCTGTGTGGGATGGATTCAGACCAGTGGTAGTAGTGATTCAGATCAGCTAATTAGATAATTAATTACTGCCTTGCTAAGGTAGGCCACACCCATTGCACAGCCACCTCACACTTCTGAGGGATTGCATCAGCTTCTTGCATTGTGTTCAGTTCAGAAGAGGAGTTGGGAACTGACCCAAGATCTCCCAACTGGCTGTAAGTGTCAGGTAGATTATCCCAACCGCTGGCCCTCAGACAAAGCTGACAGCAGTCACCCTCACTCAGGAGGAAATGAGATGGAGCAGCCTGTGTGAGTCATGCATTTCTAGCACAGCAGCTTTCACTCTATTGCCAGAAAATGTACTAACGACATAAGATTTCGTTTGTCTTAAGTAAAGACATATTTGAAAGCTCTGGCAATGAAAGTGCCAACACACTGAACTGTAAATGTTACTGCTCTCCAAGCACCTCACAATTTTTCCTTGGTTCTTCCTTGTGCCTGTTTTCTGCATTTTTCTCTCTTTTAGATGTCAGTAACAAACACACTCTGAACATCAGAAGAGATCCTCAGTGCTGTCTTAAATAGGATCAAAAAGAGCCAGCTGGTAACTTCCAATGGCTTAGACCTGTTTTCCCATCTCACCACCTTTAAAAGGTGCTTATTCTAATCGGAATCCTGCTGTGTGCAGTGTGTCTGGATACTTGCAACTCACTGGAGCATTTCCCCCTCCTTTGCTGACAAACCACTGTCTCTGTAGCTTCTGTATCATGTGTTCATGAGCCCTGTCCCTCTGTCCTGTCAGTCACAGGTAGCTAAAATCTCTGTGATAACCAATTCCAGGTAAACTTTTTCTGAGGACTGATATGAGTCAGTGAGTATGGCATGGATAATGGAGAAAGGAGGGAGCTGGTTGTGTCAAACACCCTGGAAAATTCACTTAAAATAAAACCAAAAGGAAAGATTCATTTTGGGCAGCAAAACATTCCTATTAACACTTGGATCAAACCTTTACTGTTAACTAGTACCTTTTTTGAGTCATTATCTTTGTGTCATTTTAAATCCAAGCTGCCTGCCCACATAAGTTGATACAAAGGAAACTGCACAAGATTGACTGGACACTGTAGATTTGACCTTTTTTAAATACAAACCATGCAGACTCATAGCTGGATGACCAAATTGTTTCAAAGAATATTGCAAAAACAAATGATCATGCTGAATCATTGTAAATGAGTAAATAAAGGTCCTTCACACAGAAAATAGCATGCAGCATGAAACAAAAATCATATACCAGAAGTATTGTGTAAGATTTTCAAAGGCCCATTAGTCAGCTAGGGGAACTCTGTTTATTCCAACTTTGTGCCTTTGATAATATCCCCAAACTGTGAGAGGTATTAGGTTAATTATTGTCTTGCAAGAGTCAGATTAAGGTGGATATCTGACTGAACTCTTCAGCATTGATGATGCACCTCAGCTAGAATAGTTAAATTGTTCTCCATGCATCACATACTTATCTAAAAAAAACAATAAATGAGGAATAAATTTTAAGTTCAGATTATTCTTTGTCTTTGTTGGCACAACCAGTGCATAAAGGCTGATTAAAGTGGTTCTCTACAGCCTTATGCTTCTTGCATCCAGTGCAGATATCAGTGTGTAAAATCTGGCAGAGAGGGACAGCAGATGGATTTGTAATGGTCTTGGAAGGGTCTTGGACTCCAGGAGCCACTTAATGGATTGCACACAGCCCTGGGCAGCACTTCCATTGCTTATGGCTATAATGGAGTAATAGTTTTCATTTAATAACCAACCCAAGGATAATTCAATACAAAGACATATTATATTCCATTTGAGCAAATGAAGCATGCCACAGCTTAAGTGGTATATCAGAGCTAAAAAAAAACACCCCACTCACACTCTGTTTTCCCTCACGAAGAGGCTTGCCTCCTATCAACATCTCTAAGTGCAAATTCTTGTTGTGAGTATACACTAAGTCCTAGTTTCTAGTTTATTGATGACTTTTAAAGCTTTGTTTTGGATAGATCTGTTCCGATAACTCATAATTTAAAGGACTAAATTCTTGCATGCTGACTTCAGTCACTGATGAGAGCTGTGTCTAAGGCATTGAAAAACATTTTCACCCTCAGCTTCAGACTGAGATCTTCCTGGATCTTCAACTGGAACTGCTTCCTTGGAGGGCAAAGATTCTGTGCATTTTTCCCTGCAGGTCAGTCTGAAAATGGAGCAAAAAGTGTCATCCTTTTGGGTTACTGCAAGGCAAGGCCCTTGTCCCTGAGTGGTCAGAGATGACACTTGTACAGGAGCACCAGGGCACAGCAGACCTGTCCCAAATCTCACTGGGGTCACAGGAGCTTTGCACTGGTTTTGAGGAGGCTTGGATCACAAACACACACACATGCCACCCTCTAGAAAATCCCGATTCATTAAACTCTCCAGCTGCATGAAGAGCTTGGGAACAAGTGTCCTGTCTTTGGGCCTGAGTTTCCAGATTTACTGTGCAGGGCAGAAAATCACTTATAACCAGCTCTGGAGTTGGTTTTGAAGAAAGAAAATGAGCTGTGTAGAATAGGTAATGCTATCACCACTGAGTAATCTGTACTTCCAAGTCAAATAAAGCTTGCCTGTTTCCTTGTAAATTATGGGTGGGATTTATCCTGAGTTTTGTCATTAAAAATTGCCTGCAAGAAATCTCAGCAGACAGTGAATATAGATGGCTTCAGAACCCAGCTATGGCTCTAGGGACCATCACAAATCTCGGGATGTCTCCCAAGTGCTTGATTTGTGCAGATGATACTCTGATTAAGCAGAAAGTTCCATATAAACGCGTGTTGCCAGCAGCCTCTATTGGCGTCAGACATGCAGAGGCTCGAGAGAGTACATTGTTCCAGCAAATGTCAGCATTAATTTATACTTGCTCAGGACTCATCTGCTTTTTCCTACAGTCTCTTGGAGAAGGGAGATTACAGTCATGTGTGTGAAAGATTTGGTGTCTAGCAGATGAAACCGAAACTGCTGGCATCCTGGAGAGGGGTGTGTGCTGAGGGAGGGGAGGCACAGCCTGTCCCCAAGCACAGAGGTTGTCATTGCTTGTCCCACCCTCTCTTAATAAAAACACCACAAAATTTGTGTCAAGAAACTATAGCGATGAGCTGTAGCTCCCCAGATGAGCTTCAATTTGAACTGCTGGTCTGCTGGCAAGAGTCACTAATACAGACCTGTTGCAACAAGGAAAATAATTTGCTTTGCTAAGATTAGTTTCCATAGTAGGACTTGGAGTTAAAGGGGTCAAATATCCCTGTTTCGTGTATGTGAAGAATTGCAGCAATTGCTGTGTTACTCATGAGCAAAGCCAACTGGGAAAAGTTTGCACTCACACACCAGGTTTAACTGAGCTGTTGCATTCACGTTCTCTCACTTCAGAAAGCGCTTTTCAGCTCCAGGATTACTTATGCATTAGATCTACAAGTCACTTTACAGTGTAAGACAATACAGCAAAAGATGACTTTCAATATTTAAACAAAAGAAACCAGTTGTTAAATATAGTTCTTAAAAGATGCAGTGGTACAAGTAGCATGTATCAGACACTAACATGCAGACTGATGTGCTTGCTTTTAATTTTTCTGGTTCTGTGTCACACTTGCTCAGTTTGCAAAGGGGTTGGGTGTTTGCCCTAGCAGTGATCCTGCCGGAGGACTTAGGCGAGTGACTTGCCCAATTCCACCATTTCCAGCTCCTGCTCTGAGGGACAGACACCTCTGCAAGTCCATTTGCAGTGAATGCACTGGGCAGTTGTTGAACCAGAGAGAAACTGTGGGACTTGCTTCCAGCACTCTGGAACAAGGAAGCTTCTCACAGTTTTCTTGAAGTGTGGATTTCTACTCCAGAATTCTCCTATTGGAAATGTTTATTACAAACTCTTTACCACTGAAATCTTTAGCAGGAATGTTTGTCTAAAACTGACAACAGTGAATGCCAATTAGTAAAAGCTCTTTTCAACATGTATTTTTATGAATAGCATATTTTAACCAAATGTGTTTCAGACTGCATAGGCAAACTTCCCAGGCATATTTCAGCAGTGTCTTGTGCCTGTTCTGCTAATCCTGATCCAGTCTCCAGGCTATCAAGCTGCTGTTGCCCTTCATAATGAAGTGGTATTGTGTGATCTAACATCTGGAAGTTGGACTTGGTGAAATGTGGTGCTTTTTTCATGTCTGTCAGTTTGTATATCTCTCCACTGCAGATTTAACTAGTAAATGATGGTCTGTCTCCATGCCAGCATTTTTAACACTTCAGCCCCTCATACACCCAGTGGGTCTCTATGCAGGTCATGGATGACTTGCACTGAGAGGCTTTAGAGAGTGCCCTGCCCAAAACTGGAGAGCAAGTTGATGGTTGTCCACAGAGTGTTATCTGTCTCATTTGACCACCGCTTGCCCTGTGGAGCTGGGCTTCAATAGGATTCTTGGCACTTGGGATTGGTTTGGGCAAGATTTAACCTCAGGAAAGAAGCCAAGTATGTGGATGTTGGATAATTTTGAAGGCACGTTCTTAGGCTGTAAGTGTATGGCAGTTGTTCCTCTATAATATGTTTTCTGTAGCAACAAAAGCTTTCTTCAGGACTTATTCCAGCCCTCTGCTGGTTGTTGGTGCTGTGTGCTGACTAGAACGTGCTTTGGTCAAGGACAGCTACTGTACACAGGGGTGTTTCTGGGTCTCTTGATGTAGCTCCTACAACCAAATTGCAGGGAAAGGAGTGATTGTCAGACCATGGCAAGGGCTTCCCTTGGGAGCCTGCATCCCCATCATGAGACTTTGCAGGTGGGATGCCACAAGGCTGACAGCAGTCCTAGGAATTCGTTCCCAGCACTCTTTGCAGATGTCAGATGGGGAAAGTTGGCTGAGTTGAAGGCATGTGTGCTAATCCATAAGCTGAAGTGAGCAGGTGATGTGGACCTGCCATGCTCCTCCCCCAGGGACGAGGTACTATCATTTTATGTGAGCCAACATGTGGAGACCTACACTCTGGGCACACAAAATGTTGAAAAGGTTGACGTGTGCTAGTGGTGTGAGGGAGTAACAGCAATGCTTTCTGGCTGTATGTGTTCTCATTAAAGATTTACTTTGCACCCATATGGTAAAAATAACAAAAACTGTCCTACCAGCGTAGTGGTTCTGAGCTATAAAGTTCTGCTAAAAAGCTGAGCACATAAACAAGTATTCTGAGAACAGAAAGTGGTGGCTGGTGCGAACAGTAATGTGAGATGTCAGAGGAGTTCATTTATTTTGATAAACTAGTTGATATTCTAGGATGCTTTTTGTCATGTTGATGAAGTGTCAATCTTAGCAATGAACTTTGCTATTGATGACCTTTCATGTAGAGTTGCAAGGGAGAAAGGAAAGATAAACAACTTGAACAACACAATTAAGGCAAACAGAGAATTCAGTCAATGAGAGACACCAGTGTTAAGTAAATCATCCCATGGAAACAGAGCTATTTGGAAATGCAGTGGCATCGCTTACAGTACAGTAGGCAATTAGTTTTAATTAACTTCAAATCCTGACACATAGTTAAAAATCATCTTTTGAGGGCCCAGCTAGACAAATGAAAGTTGGGGCATTATGTTCTGCTAGAAAAAGCTATTACAAGAATTATAATGATGCTATTCACACTTCTATTATAAGTATTATGTGATCTTTTTAATTTTTTATGAACTGTACTTTTGGAAGATGATCTTGTTCCATACCATAAGCCTTTGAATATGAGCACTATTTTCTAAGAATAGATTGAATTTTTAGAAGCTGTTTTGAATTCATTAACAATGCCTGTTAATGAAGTCCGACATGTTGTGATTTTTACTTGTAAGGGAGGAAACAGCAAGGAGTTCTTGTAAGAGTATCAGAAATTACAGGTAGATTTTGATGTGTATTTTAAGGTTTAATCTGGCACTTTAAATGTGATGTTGTATGTGTGTCACTATGGAAGCCCCATAAGGTAAGGGGGTGGATGCTCTGCATTAGAACTGCTTAGTGGGACATGTATGTCACATCCTGAGGCCAAACATCCCTCTGCCCTTTGTGTCCAGCTGGTTGGACCATAATGGAGAGTAAAAAATTTTTTCCTATAAATGTTCTCTTAGCAGCATATTTTTATGAAGCTCAGGGTTTTAAGAGAATGTGGCACTCAAGGGCTTTACCTAGAACAGAAAGGCAGTGATGGTCATCTGTACAGCACCAGCAGGTTCCTGCTCATCAGGAGTCTCTGTGGGTCCCCTCTGGACCTGCCTGTGCCCCGAGGGAAAGGCAAGGCACAGGATCTCAGGCTGCTGCTGACCCAGGCTAAGACTACCACACAGCTTAGGGCAGCAGCCCTCTTGGGTCATCACTGTGGGTTTGTTGCTCTGTGTTGTCATTTTCAGACCTAAACTGTCCCCTTTAGAGCTGGATGGAATGGCCCTGTACTACAATCCTTAGCACTGGGAGTTTGATGCTGGCATTTGTAGAACCAGCTGTGAATTCTTGGTGGTTGCTGTGATTTTGCTCTCCTGTTGTTGGAAGGAGGAGCTTCTGAAAGGTGCTCAATAAGTTGCTGACTTCTTTTAATATGAAACTTATTTCCATTGTTAGTCTTTTGAAGTATGTGAAACTGGAGCTGGATACTTCCGCTTATGTTATGCGACCTTTACTCCTTGAGTAATCTTCTTGATTTCCCTTGGGCTGTGTGTGGCAGCTTCTCACAAGAGTAAGTTCAAAACCTACTTACTTGTCCCAGTTAAATTCATTTGTATGCTGAGCCATGCAGGTAAAGGCAAAGAGTATATTCATCTTCTCAGCTGCTCGGTGACCAGGATGCTTGAGGAAGAATTCAAACAGAAAGAGCTGGTAGCACTGAGATGGGAAAAGTGTCGTTTCACATCGTGTTCCTCTTGGTCATGGCAGTTACCCGCCCTGGGAGGTGCTGGTTTTCTGAGTCATTAAAATCTGTGCCTTTTCCACCCTTACATCTCCAGTGAGACCAAGGTACCAATTTTTCGGGATACTCTTTTTTAGGACCAAAAAAAAGCTGCTGTTCTGGGCATTAGACTGATGTTCTCAGCTTATGTCAGGGAACATGCATAGCAGTCTCTGGGGGCCAGGGCAGGGCTTGAAGCTGAGATCTGGAGAGGGAGAGCTCTGAAATGCTGCACGTGGTGTAATCTCTAAATAAGCACAGTGCCTCTGGTGTGTGCCATAGGGGACAAGTCAATGGGCTGAGGGATTTTTGGTCAGAACCAAAATAATTGCTCTCACACTGTTCAAGGGAAACACTAGAAAATTATGAAAAAGTGGAATTCTGTTCAGCATTGTCTGTAGGATGTTTTCTCTTAACTAGTGGTTGTCCTGGCTTGCTGGGTTGCTGAATCAATTGTATTTCTTTCATAGATCTTTGGTTGGTTGGTGGCCCAGTAATGTTTTTAAAAATGAGTGTTATGGTAGAGTTAACAGCAGTGCTTTTCAGGTGTGATTTCTTTTATTTCTTTCAGAAAAAATATGACAGGCACTTCTAAACTGTGCATTTGAATAGGTCTGGTAAAGTGAAAAAAACCATGAAATAATGAGGCAGTACAGGAATACTGCATTCTGACCTTCAAAAAGCTCTGCACACATTTTTTCCATGTGGAGTACATGCAACACAGGAAACAATTCATAGTATGGCAGAATGCTCATTTTCCTTGTGCTCAGTACTTGGAGTGAACGAGAAGAGAGCAAAATGGGATCTCTAAACAAAAAAGAGAATGATAGGCTTTTACTGGGAATTTTTATATTAGTTTCATAGTGCTCATCACTTAACATGATGAGAAAATTTTGAGTAAAATTACTAGAAATTTATTTTCTAGCAGTGCTTTTTAGTCTTGGCATATTTATGACTATTTCATGCATGACTTTTTTACTGTTAAGAACTGTATTAAAAATTTCGTACTCAGCTTTTAAAGTTTGCTTTGGCTTGAAATAGAGTTGTTTTCAGAAAACAGGTTTAACTTTCTTAAAAGAAGAAAAAATTGAAAATTACAAAAACCTGGGAAAAGAAACTTGTCTTAATTACAGCCAGAGGATTTTGCATTTCTTTTGAAGATGGTTGTTTTATAAATGAAAACTGGTGTGTGGTTTGGGCTCATTCTCTAGTGACTTAGTGGACAGAAGTAAAATTAAGGAACCTGTCTGAGTTCCTCAGGTGCTTCAGTAAAATACATACCTTAGAAAATTGGACCTCTAAAGATAAAATAAGGCTTTAAAGACAAGATTACTGGCTTTCTTGGACTGACTGAGACACACACAGTAAGGCTTTCCTCTGGCAGTTGAATTGGCAAGAGCGAATCTTGTGCCCATTAAGTCCCATTGGTGGAAAGTCCAGTGTTGGAGATGAGCTTATCTTAAACATAAGGGAATTAGTCCAGCTTCCATTTAAATCACTGGCAAAGCTCCAGCTATATTCAACAAGAGAAGGGCTGAGGCAGCAGGCACACAAAACCCTGTTTCTAGGCCTGATCCCAGCTTTTCTTACACATCCAAAGCTCATGCTGAGTATTGTGGTCACTTTAGCAGGATTAAGACTGAGCAGATTGTTTGGGCAGATTTATATTGCTATTCGTTGTAAGAAGCACTGATACAGTTCTCAGTGGTGTACAGTTAATAAATATTCAGTTGTTATAACACAAGACACCTGTTGACAAGGTAAACTGTGATTGTTCCAAACAAATTGCTCAAGTGTGATAGGACATCATGTACAATAATTGGCTAAATAGCTCTTCTGTTATCTGCAGCCCTCTTCCAGCAGAGCACTTAGGCATGTGTTTGCCATTAAGCACCTGACTACCTCCACTACTGCCTGACTGCCCTGCTGTATGTGGAGCATGTGTTTTGGAAAAATAAGGCCTACATTAATTGAAGTCCACTGTATTATGCCTGTGGTGTGTGTTCTCAGCCCTTTGGGAAGTCAGTCACATCCAAACGTGGTACCTTGGTTTGATCATCACTTTGTAGGGAGAAACACCTGAAATGCCTGTCACTTTACACTTGTGGGTTTCAGCAGCAATCTTGCATGCTCATGGGTGCCAGGAAGTTATAATTTGTCACCAAAGTAGTGTCAGGAAAGAGGGGTGATGGTTGTGTGAGCCTAGAGATGAAGGGAGGCCAGTTCACTTGTGGGCTTCGTGAGTGAACACCTGGGGCTGCTGAAGGTGGTAACGACCATCTCATTGTTATGGATGTAATCAGTGATAAAAACATACACCTGAACAGTGTGGTTTTTTGCAGAGGGGGAAAAAAATTAAACTCCAGCCCCAAAAATGTAACCTGCCATCTTCGTTTAATGTTTCTCATTATAGTTACCACAAACCCACAAGAAACATAATTGTTTTCCAATGTGTTGCAGTAACCAGTGTTACCTGTATGGATATTCCAGTTCAGTGACACAGTTCTTGTATTTGGGCACATGGATAATTCAGGTTCCTTGGCAAGATTTTGAGGAGAAGAGGGGAACTGGAGATGCTAACATAATGGACTGTCCTCTACTAACAATTTGAGGACCAATTAAAAAGTAAAATAAATTACATGACTTAAAGACAGGTGAGGCAAAGAACCCCCATCGTGTAAAGATGAGGCACTACAATAAATCATGTCAGAAAAGAATTAGCCATTTGGGATTTGAACTTGTCACCCACTGAAAACAATGGCAAAAATCCCACTGAATTAAATGCCTCAAGCCCTTGCACAGGACTCATTCGATGCTATTCATAGAATAACGTATATGCCAAATAATGCTGTTATTTGTCAAGTAAATTATTCATCAGATCCATCATCCTGCCATTTCTTTTCTGGCAGAGCTCCCACTGAAGTCAATGGGAGTATTGTCTGAATTAAAGTCTTTTAGGGTTGGACCTGAGGTTAAGCAAAATGCAACTGGGGCAACTTGTTCATTTTCCTTGGGCTCATAAACGCACATGCTGGACAGTAGTTTGGCAGTCGGGCTACTGTGCCTTATGATGCTAATTGTTCTTTCAGTGATGCTGATTATTCTCTCATCTCTTTAATCTGCCTGTTGCCACCTCGATTTGGGGGCTGATCCTGTTAACGTGTGCATGCAACTTAAACCTTGCTGTCTGTATAATTCAAATCAAGCTGATAGCGAATTTAACCTCTGTTGATGTCTGTGGGCTCTGGTCTTCCTGTGCTGTCTTGTTCCGTGGTGTCCTGAGCCTAGTATGTCCTTGGAAAACTGTGGGATGAGCCAAGAACTCAGAGCAGAGGGCTTTGAAGGTGACTTGTTCTCTGCTTTGGAGTTTAGAAGCCTGATTATATGGCTGGGATGTTCTTCCTGTTTCGTTTGGGAGTTTTTTTCAGTTTACGAGTTAAATGTTCTGAATCAAATTGTTTTGTGTTTTTCAAAAAAGTGAGAATTAATCTCTTCTTGTCTTGCTAGGAACAAGTTAATACAAGCAAATTGTTTAAGGGATTTGCAGTTATAGCTATTAAAATACAACTAGGGCAACTTCAGCACTAAGCTCAGGCTCTCATTACTACCTATGGGACTGTATAATGGTTAAATTAGCTGCAGGTGGGCTCTCCCCCGTTGCTCCAGAAGCACATTAGAAGCATCTTGAGAGTTGCAAGGAACCCTAAAGGAATCAGACATAACGGCCTCAAACAATAGTCATTCTTGTCGCTCCTAACATGCTCCATATGCCTAAAGGTACTGTGCAA
The DNA here is from genome assembly GCA_026770055.1 of Myrmophylax atrothorax. Taxonomy (NCBI): domain Eukaryota; kingdom Metazoa; phylum Chordata; class Aves; order Passeriformes; family Thamnophilidae; genus Myrmophylax; species Myrmophylax atrothorax. Next base: position 1,587,623 of record JAOXXN010000137.1, read on the forward strand.
ATGGGGCTGTTTGTGAGAGAGGGCTTGGGTTTGGCTTCTCTGGAAACGGAGTGTTTGTGTGAAATGGAAAATATTCATGGACATGGAGCGTAATTCCCCGGAGCGTAATTCTGTGCTCAGACGTGCGGTAAAGCAGTGGGTACCGAAGCTTGCTTAGGGCAGAGCAGCTCTCTGATGGTGACACTGGCTGTTCTCGGGGTGCTGTCATCCCCAGGACGGGGCCGTGTCCCCCAAACCATATAGGATGGATCTGCGGCTGCCTTTTGTACAAATGTGCAATTCACAGCCGCAGTTGGCATATGGGGATGTGTTTCCTGGTGTGAAGTTTCTAGTCTCTGCTGGGACTGCTGGCTGGAGTTAACACTTGTGAAGTCCCTTCCGTGTCACCTGCTAGGAATTTCGGCACCGCAGCAAACCGCGCCCGAGTTTGCACCCTGCAGCGCTCGGGGGTCTCACACCTCCTGCTGTTATCAGCAACCACTCGGCGCGAGCGCGCCTCTCCCTCCGTGCTGCTCTCCCTTCTTTCGGGACTCTCTGGCCGCCCGGGCTGCGCCGGGTCCGCTGCCGTGGCCCGCAGGGACCGCACCGGCGCTCCTTGCGAAGTTCCCCGCGGCGGTGCCGCTGTGCCCGCGGGGCGGGCGCCGTGCGGGGCTCTCCCTGCCGCTCCCCCGCTCTCCTCCTCCCGCGGCCGGGGCGGCGGCGCCCCTCGGGAGGGGCGGGCA
>JAOXXN010000137.1:1588444-1617343 GCA_026770055.1 Myrmophylax atrothorax
CAAAGCACTGTAGGAGAAATCAGTGAAAAATACTCTGCAAGAAGTGGGTCACAATTGCTGTTATTGTTACTTGGAAATTATGTAGCGTCTAATCTGAGACCAGACACAACAATTAAGGGCTTCTCTTTGCCCTTTTCATAACAAACCAATTATATTTAACAGTAGGGACAGTTAAATCGGAATAAATCTAGTTTGTTCACAGAGACATTTCATGTTTGTTAATAATGGTTGTGTTTACTGTTTAGACCAATTCCAAATATAAGCTGTAGCAATGTATAAAAATTTTTCTCCTTGGCATGATTTGAGTCAACATGACTGACTTGGCTCTCCCTCTCTTTTTGAACAACCATAATTGCATCAGCTTAAAACCGGCTACATGAGCCTCAATTTGGAGCAAAGCAAAGATGGACCAAAGTGAGGGTAATGCTTTCAGGTCTCCTGGGGAAAGAGATTTTTCAGCCCTCAATATGATGAATTTTGAGAGATTTATCTTGTATCTCTGTTTGGGGAAACAACTACTGTGCTTCTATTTAAGTCCCATCACTAGTGATGATTTGGGAGTCCCTGCTCTAAATCCTCAGCACGAGGAATCCAGGAATGTCTCACCTGCTCTGCAGCACAACCCAGTCAGGAAGAGCTTGTAAGGAAAAGAAAAGGAGCCTTTGGGGTGAGTTTAGAGAGGACACTGTTTTGGCAAACCAAGCTGACAGGTTTAGAAGGTGTGACCTGCACATGGATTGCACCTGTCCCAATTCCCTAAACCACAGATGTTATCCAGCTCCTCCACATATAACCTAAGGGTTATTTCACCCAGCCCAAAGCTTGTGCCTCTGGTGATTGGAAAGTTCAGCCCTCTGAAGGTGTTTTGTGCCCCAAAACATTCTGGAGATAATTTTGATGTCCAGCCTAGACCAGGACTTGAGTTCTTATGAGACCAGTGGTGACTGAGATGAATCATATACAAAGTGCCCCGCCCAGGTTTGCAGGAGTAATGGTAGGGATGTAAAGAGATCCCTGAGGAACAGTATTTGATTTTTTGAAGATATGATTATAAAATTTTATACAATGCATGCCAGGAGCTGGAGGTCCATATTGCCTTCAGGACTGAGATCTTTGTGATGAGAATGAGTGAGTTTGTCTCAATAAACACTGTTTGAGGATGCAGTTACTATGGCGTTTTTGATCACAGAGTCCCCGTTCCTTCAGGGACTCCAGGTAGGTCTCATTCATGTGGAGCTGTTCAGTGAGAGAGGAATAAAATTAAGAGAAATCATGGCATGGTTTTAGTTGGAAGGAACCTGAAGATCATCTTGTTCCACTCTCTGCCATGGACAGGGACACCTTTAAACAAACCAAGTCCTGTCCACCCTGGCCTTGGACACTTCCAGGGCTGGGGCAGCCACAGTTTCTCTGAGCAACCTGTGCCAGGGCCCTACCACCCTCACAGGAAAGAATTTCTGATTTGTCTTCAAACAGTCCTGCTACAAGGGTGACCTGCTCTGTCCTGTGAGGGCTGGTGCTGGTCCAGGGAGGGGCAGCACCAAACTTCTCACATATTTAAGTTTCTGCAGGACTACCAGAGCCAAAGCAACCCAGCTCAGGTGTACAGAGGAAGGTGCAATAGGAAATACAGGAAAGGAAGGATTAGGAAATACAGAAAAGGAAGCATTAGGAAATACAGCTTTTGCTATTCCTTATCTGCCTTTAGGGAGGTGGGTGTTACCTGGTGCTACTGAGCATTTCTCATTGGGTTCCTGCTGTGCTGATGGACCAGTGTATGAGCAGCTGAGACAAGTGGAAGGACAACACCAGCTTTTGCAAGAGATGAAGAGCTCCTTATGCACTGTGAGATCACAAATCCATCACATGAAGCCTAATGAGGGGGCTGAGCCAGTACAAATACAACTGTTTAACAGTTTATTTTAACCATCCAATGAGAACAGAACAACTTAAAAGGTTTCATGCTGCCAACAATCTTTTCCTTTTTTTTTCTCCTCTTCCCCTCCTTGCATGGCATTTGTTAGAAATCAGGATTTTCCTTAACTAAATGTCTTGTGGTCTCCTTAGCTTTGTTTCTTAACAGGGTTGTCTTTATGTTAGTTTTCTTTGGCTTCCCAATAGAAGAGTAACAGATTTCTTTTGAAGTTTTTATTGATGAATGAGCTCCTATAAATAACTCTCTGTGGCAGCAGCTTGATCTCAGAGTTTACTCTGGAATAATAGTAGCAATGGGAATGGAGGAAATTTATGGCAGCATGACATGAAATAGTTTAATGGGCTTCATACTGTTTAACTTAATCTTTACAGATGTAAAAACAGAAATACAATTATTTTAACAACTATTATTACATATTGCTCTTCTAATGAAAACAGAAACTTAGTAAGCAATTGAAGATAGGTAGGGAAGAATTAAGGCTTCCACCTCCCTGCAGATTTGGGAATTAGTGTGTTGGGCCAGGGTATTTGCAAATCTCCATGTGAAGAGCTGTGGGAGATCGAGGTGGTTGGGAAGGATGGGTCTGCAGGTGGGAATTGGTACTTGCATGTAAAACTGAGTCACAGCACTTTGGATCAGGACTTAGAAGCTGGAAGCTTCCTAAAAGCAGTGAAAGAAGTGGAACCTTGGCTTTGGGGGAATAAAAATCAACCCTGTGTTTTGTTTCACACCCCCTTATTTCACCCATCTGCCTGGTGAGGAGCTGATCCCAATCCCACCAAAGTCCATGGGCATCCTTGGTGATGCTGGGGCACACTTGGTCACACCCCTTGTGACTTGTGGTACAGCTGGAATCCTCACACCTTAGGGGCAGAAACAGGTATCACACTCACACCAGCCAAAGGATGGAAAGGATGGAAAGGATGGAGGGGCATAATGAAAATTCACCTGATAAAAGAGATCGTAACTTTATTTTCACTTGTCTGCTCATCTTTCCATCACGGATTTGCTTGAGCTTTAAGGCAATGCCACTTAATGCAAAGGTGACCCAACTGTGCCTCTTTAACCTGTGTAAACTCAGAGAGGAGAAAAGGAAAACCATCTTAAAATCATCTGTTTTCTGTGGAAATGCCCAGCCCACAGGCAGGCTGATGCTTAACTCAGCCAAGGATCCAGACAGGGAATGGCAGGAATACAGAGTGCAAGAGGTGGGTGTAAAATCCAGTATTCTAATTCCTAGGAAGAGGCACAGGACCTAATTCAGCCCTGAGATTTCCTTTGCAGGGGGTTGGATGTGGCTCAGAGCCAAGGGCAGCCCTGTTACACTTCTCGGTGCCTCGCAAAGAGCTTGAGTAAATATTGAAATATGTTGGTGCTCTGTGTAATTTCTGTAACAAAAGCTGACAGCTTTTGTTTCCTCCTTGAGGGAGCATTATTTGAAATGAAACTGCAGTGAAAATTATTAGCGTTGCGCGTTTTCAACTGTCTGTTCAGTGGGAAATCTGTGTTATCCGTAACATTTTCCAACCCGCAGAAATCGCCCGTGCAAGAAATAACTTGCAAATTCTTCCTCGATTTCCAAAAATGTGGGAAAGTTTATTTATTTCTCCATGCATTCCTGATTCGCAATGTGCTCTCTAAAAACGTCGCTAAGATTTAGGCTAACCCAGCTCATGCTAAATTTAGCAACTGTATTTTAAATAAACATTCTTTACGCTTTACTGAGCCGACTTTGAAGCTGCCTTAAAACAAATCGTGTTCGCATGAACATGGGCAATGTTTTACTTTGGCCTAAGTGAACATCTGAATAAGTAATAATGTATTATTCGGTATAATCCGAAAATGAGATTTTAGGCATCTAATTCAGTCAATTTGGGAAAGATTCCTGTGAGGAATACTGAACCAGGCCTGGATATATTTCTGGAAGAGCCCATTTTGTTCTCTTTGACCACACAGAACTTCCTTCTGGTGTCTTATTGGACACTGAAGCTCCAAAACTCAGTGAAATCAGCTGTGACTTTGCACGCACTGCGTTTGAGGAATCTGGCCCATTTTAAAGCACTTAATGATTTGTCTGGATAAAGCACTAAAAATATACTGTGGGGAGCAATTATGCAATGCCCAGACTGATGGATTGCATAACCTCATAGACCTTTTCCATCTGTAACTTCTCGAATTCTGTGATCTTGTCTTCTTGGTCTTTCACTTAAAATCAAATATGTGATCTGTTTAATATCCGAAATGTTGTCTCCTGGGAGATCTGTTTTCTGGATGTGTGGGGCTATGAATCAAGTAATGAAGCAGATCCTTCTTCCCCTCTTGTTTGGCAAATTGGCTGCTCCTCACACAAGGCTTGGGAGCAGCCAGTGGGTTTTGATGTGAAAAGGGATACCCTCTCCTTTATGTGTCTTCCTTGGCAAAGGTTGGAAAGAAAATTAACTATAAAATGGTGTGTGGGAAGCAAAAGTGGAAATCAGACAGGGACAGCCACACACTCGGAGCGAGCCCTGAAAGTGGCTCCTGCTTATGTGTAAATACTTGATTATATTTTATATATGCTGTGGGACCAACTTTAGGAGAACACACACTGAGCACATTTAAAGACTGCAAGCCCTATTTATGAGAAATTAAACTCCGGAATTATTTTAATACGCCAAATTCTCAGTTCCCCTCGTAGGAAACGTGTGTTTGGAGCGAAGCCTCACCGTGAGCCGAACGACTCCTCTGTGAGCCTCTCCCACTGTGGGATCCTCTCTGGTCCTCCCAGTTAAAATTGGCTGCAGAGCTCGGAGACGTGGAGCCCTGCTCGGCTGGGAGAGGTCACTCCTCTCCAGAGGAACGGAAAGGCACATCTATCGCCCACACAAGAAGTGTGCTGTTTATACTGCATCCTGGGCTATTTTCTCCACTTCTCCACAGTATTCCAGACTGGTGTTTACAGCCAGCCCTGAGAGGTTGGGAAAGCCAGGAGGGGGAAGACTCCAGGCAGGAGTTAAATACTGGGTGGCAGTTTTGTGCTTGGCGGCTGGTTTTGGGGGGTTGTGAAGCAGGTGTGAAACCATTGGCATCCATTCTTTGCAGCTCGTCAAGTCCTTGATACTCGCATGGCACTTCGGCTGTTTTAAACTGCACCGCTCCAAAATTCACGTTATATAGAGGATTAAAGGATGCTCAGTCGCATCCAAGGGGCAGGAACCGGTGCATTGACAGCCACGCTCGTTTCTGTGCACCAAAGCGCTGTCGGTTTTGTTTTATGTTTTCGTTGTATGTTTTTATTTTATGTTTTTATTGTATGTTTTTATTGTACCATTACTTCTCCTCTCTCTATAAACAGATGACGTGCAAGAGCCGTGTGTGGTTAGTCATCCCGCCTGCTGGCAATAAGACCCTTTTTCGTGGTATTCATCCCCTGTTACAGCTCTGGCCTGATCCCAATTAATTCCAAATTGCCCCTCATAACTATTCACTGGGTTCTGAGTTCATTTGAGTTAGTGTCACTTTTGTGCAGAGCATGTTAAGTTTACTAATTTTACTCTCTCAAGCGAAACCAAAATCAAGCTCAATGTGGCTTTTAAATAGTGCAGCTGTACTTGGTCCCTCTCCACTCCACCAAAACAGAAATAAGATCAAATGTCAAAGCAAAGCTTCACAAAAAACCAAATTCCCATTGCATAGAAAAAAACCCTGAATCTCAAAAAAAAAAAAGTGTCTGTGATAAAAATACCCACCGTGTGCATATTAAACTGAGACTTACTCCTTTGGATGATTTTTTGACCACTAAAAAACAGCTCTAGCACAGAAAGGGCTCTGAGGTGGAGAGGTTACACATGTGTGAGTATGAAAGGAATTAAATCCCTGTTGTAGGTTAAAAAAGGTACTTTGGGAGCTGGAATAGAAAGTTAGAGGTGGCAAAACTGGGGGCTGGGGGGAGGTCACAGCTGGAATGACAAGTTAGGGAGGAGAAAGGGAAGCAGAGGAGCTTGAAGACACAGGTTAGAAGTGCTGACTGAGAGCATAAATATCCATTTTCTGAGGGTGAAACCCTTCCATGGGCCAGGCTGCAGGGAGGCCAGGGATGCAGGGTCCCCTCCTGTAGGAACTGGCTCTGGAGCGTGATGGAGATCCATCAAGCAAGTCCTCGGAGGCAGCACAGACGTGGCCAAAGCACCACACAGGGGGTGGACAGATGATTTGAGGTCTCTGCTGGGCAAGAACTGAGCTGGATCATTTTCCCACCCCTGCAGCTTCCTGTGAGTGATGTCACCTCATGGACTCCAAACAGACCGGTGATGTCAGTCCCCAGCCTTGAACAGAAACCTCCTGGCAAGGTGGCCACTGATTTAACTAATACCTGTCTCTAATTACACACAGGAGTGGCACTGCAGGGACAGGATTTCACCCAGGGAGCATTAACCCTCTCAGCACTTGCCCAGCCTTGTAAATGATGATGGAGACACACATGCCTTTGACTGAACAGTGACACTTCCATTTTTACATGTGGGGGGTTTTATTTTTTAATTCAGTGCCACAGCTTTAAAGAATGGACTCATTAAATATTCGAACAGGAGTTTTCAGAAATATTTAAATAAAATCTATCTTGAAAATCTATTTTTTAAAAAAAATCTCCTTTTTTTATTTCCTTTTTTTCTCATTGAGATGCTGGAGCTTGGTCTAGCCAGGGATCTGCCTATGAGCATTTGGGAAAGTTCAACATCATTTCCCATGTTTTGGAGATTTTCTGGACTTCCCCATGTGAGAGTTCTTTGCCTTGTGCTGGAATGAGATCCCTGACCTCCTGGTCCAAATGTCAAGGATGGTTGATGCTGATCTTCCTCTGCAAAAGCTGAATCACAACTCAGCTGAGAAACCCACATTTCCAAAATTCAGGTGCTAATTTAAGAACAAGTTTTGCTAGTGAGAGGGGGTGGGATGGAGGGAAGAGGAGGAGCAATCATTTTGGGAAACATTACCTCAGTTTCAAGGAGCAGGTAATTCCTCAGGACCCTATTTTTAGACTCTCCCACCTTTTATGAGGTCCATCATGTCATCACCAGGATATTCACTGCATCCAGCAGGCAGGCCCCACTCCTTGATCCTCCAGCACGAGTCAAGGGGTGTTTCACATCACACCAGGCACACTCCTGAACAAAATACTTTTTATTGGATATAGGTTTGATTTCATAATGAAAATTGAGAATATAAATTTTTTTCCCAGAAGGGCATTTATCCACTAATATACAAAAACCTCTATTTATGGCAAACAAAAATAAGAAATATTCCTGATTTCTTGCAGTGTGTCTGGATTCTTCTTTCTTTAAGAAAAAAAAAAAAACCAAAATTTTAGATACATAGCTGATGTCTTTTTTTTTTCCTTGTAGTTGTCCTGGTTGTTAAAAGATGTCTTTAAAATGCCAACAGCAGCCTCCACAACCCTGCTCCAGTTTTTTTGTGGTCAGAAGCAAATGATCCCAAGCAAGACATGGAAACTGGATGCATCTCTGTGTTTGCTCATCCATTCCCCTCTCTGTGGCCACATCAGGGAGCAGAAACACTACTGAGATACTCAAGAAACACAAGTGCTGGGCAGCAAACACATACAGTACTGAGTCTAAGCAAGCTGGAAATGTGTAGGATGAGCCTGAATTGCTTGGTCTGCCCTTATTTCAGCTCTGGTTACCTGTCCTTACCCACTGGGAGGATTGGGCCAGTGGGGAATAGCAGGAATTATTATGTGCCTGTGGGTATTAATAGCAAAATAATTTGACATTATTAATACCTGTGGGCATTTATGGCAAAACAAAGCTCAGGCCCCTCCCCCAGGGATGGACAGAGCGGGTTAGGTTTTCAAAAGAAAAATAAAAGACGAAAACCAGAGACCTGAAGGGCTCGATAGAAACCAGGTCTGAGGAACCTGAGGGATGCAATGATTAAAGGTGCAGAGCAAACCCAACAGGGCATGGGGGGCAGCGTGGGCATCCCCCCGGTGCCCGACTCTACCTTCACTACCCACGGGAAAAGAAAGCTGATTTACCTTCAAAAGTCGGTCTGGCGAGGGGGTGGGAGGCAATCGCTAAAGAGAGTCCGCAGCAAGACGCGCCTTGAAAATGCCCTGAAATCCTGAGTAGTCACCTTTGACATCGCTTTGGGGTTTTGCTGGTCTTTACCCACATAGTGAGGACTGAGTCCAGTCTCTCCCTCCCACCGCGCCCCCCAAAGCAGCGCCCATGGCCGGGGAGCGGTTTAGTTATGGGGCAACTACTGGAAATTAAATACCGCCTCGGAGAAGTGGAGAGGGAAGCAGGAGAGGAAGGGGATGCCGATGTGGTAAAGCCTCCCGTGCACCTGGGAGTCGAGCATCAGGGAGGCGTTGAGGGTCGGGCCGAAGCCGCCGCTGGCCACCAGGGAGCTGCCGAGGCAGCCGGCGGGGCTCTCCCGGGCCGCCTTGGGGGCTGCCCCGGGGGGCGGCTGCCGCAGCCCCTGCGCCAGGATGCTCTCGATGCTGAAGCTGCGGCCCCTCGGGCCGCTCTTGTGCGGCGGGGCGGCGGCGGGCAGGTCCCCCAGCTGCCACGAAGTGCGGACGGCGTTCCAGCTGCGGCAGATCGGGCCCCTCAAGCTGGTCCCCGACGTGCCCACGGCCGGTGAGTACCGACCCGCCCGCGGCCGGGGGATGCTGCGGGGATGCGGCGCCGGGCTGGGCTCTGCCCCGGGTCCCGCATCCGGCACCGGCTTCCCTGCCGGCACAGCGGGCGGAGCGGAATGGGAACGTTGCCTGCTGAAATAACTACAGGGTTTCCTAGGAAAAGGGACCGGGATCACTCCCGCGGTTTTACGCTGTGCAGGTGTTCCTGTGGGTCTCCACCGTAAGCACAGCCTGTCTTCCCCCCATGTCAGACCGGGAGGTCCCTTGGCTCGGTACCCGAGGCAGAGAATTCCTCCCGGGAAGGGTCCGTCTCGTAGGAGGCGGATCGGTAGCCGAGCCTTTAGGGAAGGCTTGTTTTACTGACCAGATGTGCGATCCTCGGGCGGGTGGTGACTCTCTAAGTTCTGAATTGGAAGAGTTACCCTGCAGATGGATTGGGAGCGCTGTCATAAGGAGAGGCAGAGGTGACACCCTGGAGGGACACAGCCAGCAGAATTTGGCTCTTGCTTAGTTCAGCAGTAAGTCTGCAGCACTTGGGAAAGTTGATGGGCAGAGTGGTGTTCCCTTTTGCCTCTTCACGGCTCCTGAACAATGCCTGACAGCCCTGGAAGTGGAAAGTAACATACGGATAATAAAAATAGATATTTTTTTTGGTGTGTATTTTACAACTACACTGTAAAATTCATGGCAAGGGGATATATTGCTTTATAGTATAAAGCCGTGATTAAACTCTTAGGAATGACCATGTGTCTCTAGGTAATGGAGTTGCATCGCTCACTTTTGTGTGTTTTCCAACCTAAACGATTCAGTGAGGCTGTGTCTTAAGAAAATGTTTACAGGAATCGGAATAAGAAGGCAGAGACTATAAATCTCGTGACACTCTCTCTAGCTGCCTTATGCCAGTGAAATTGCCTGTAGATGTGTGGTGTTATAAGTTTCAATTTTGGTTGCTGCTTTATTCTTTTTATTTTTTTAGAGCAGTTCAATTCAGAGCCTGCTGAGTTTGATAGAAAGACTTCTTATCTTAGATGAGTTTTGGCTATGTTTTCTGGCACAGGTTTTTGTCTTGGGGATTAAATTTGATAGGCCATTGGGCTGATCTCGTAGGGCTGTAAATGACTGCACAGTCCTGGTGATCTTCGCTTCGCATGAAGTAGTTGAGATGACACATGGGTGTAGAGTTGTCCTTGGGTAAGGAATCATTTGTCATTTTGTGGCAAGAAGAGCTTTGCAGGAATGGCATTTTGAAGCTTGGTACTGCTGTTCTGTGCTGATAGAGGCATGAGGTCATGTTTGTCTTGGAGAGCTTAAAAAGAGGCAAAACAAGCCTTTTCATCCATTTTGATGAAAGCTTAACTCTCTTTCCTGAGCTCTTTATGGGAGAAGTTCCTCAAACTTCAGATTGTTTGTTTTGCATTGTCTGTAAAACTCTACTGCTGTAGATGAAACTTTGAGAAAATTCTGCACTTGCTCAAGGTCAAGGTGTAGGTGCAGTGATGCTTCAAGAGAATCCTGGAATGGTTTGGGATGGAAGGAACCTTAGAGATCATCAAGTTCCAACCCCCCTGACGTGAGGGATTTTTTCATTGTGTTTTTGTGTCATATTGAACTTTGTTGTTGAATAACAAGCTCTCAGAAAATAAACAGCATGAGAGAAAGTGAGAGAGGGTAATGTGCTTTTAAATTTTAGCTCATAAAGGTTTCTTTTGAAGAAGATTGGAGCAGAGCTGAGGAAAAGTGGTGCATATTGATCTTCCCTGTTCCTTGAGTATTACTCAGCTCCACCAAAGCTTCTGTGCTTTAATGATATCTTGCCAGGCAGTAATGCCTCCTGTTTTGTGCCCTCTTTTAATTAAATACTGAAGTGTTTTCTGGTGTTTTCATCTGGCAGTTATTATCAGGGAATATATCTTAATGCAGCCTTCCTATACATATTTCTCTTGTACATTGAGACTCATTTTATTACGAATTTTAGCAATACACAAATGTAGAAGCATGTCCCTGAAGACCTCAGATGTCAGTTGAAGCAGAAGACTGGAAGAGTGATGGACAGCTGGGGGTGAACTGGAGAAGCAGCATTCTCGCACTCACTTCTGCTCCCATGGTCCTGCACTGCACTGGAATGCTCCTCAGTTTGCCTGCATGTTGGTTTTGGATTATGTTCTCTAAAAACTGAAACTTTTGCAGTCCTGATGTCTGTTTACTAGATATTTTTGAGCACAAGAGTGCTGAAAGGCCGTGGCTAAACTCAAGCCAGTATTTATAGGCTAATGAAACAAATCGGACTAAGGCTCAAGTCTTAATAATTATTAAATTCTTGTAACCTTTGGGAAAACCAGCAGCTCAGTTGAGGAGAGGGGCACAACCCAGTGCCAGGAGAGGGATCAGCAGATACACTCAGGTGTGTATTTTCTGTGCCCTGTTATAGTCAGTGCCCATTTCACCGGTAATAAAATTAAATATTTGGGAGACTTTGTCGCCTACACCTTCCTGTGGTGTATTAGCTGTGGTTGCAGTGCTAAAGCTGCATGCTAATGGCTTTGGGATACAATAATGAATACTGGGTACAAGCCTTGTGGGGACTGGTGGACTGGAAGCTGCTTCCCTGTGTTCACCTGGTCTGTAGACAGGTCACTGGGTTTGCTAAATGGGTGGGACAGGGGTGTCAGCAGAGCCTGCAGTGAGATGGAGAGGGGCTTTGGGCAGGAACTCAGCCTCTGGTATAAAATGTAGTGGCAAGGGAAGGAGGAAGACGCCTGAGGAAAAAAGGCTTTTGGTTTTAAGGTGCCATGTGAATCTGGCAGCAGCCTTTCTGAAAATCGTCACTACCTTAGAGATGCCCAGGAGTCTTTCAAATTTCTCTTCCACAGTTTTCCCCAAAAGACATGAGGTACTTTTCTACTCTGAAATCTAGTCCATAAATGAATGAAGGACTCAGGAAGAAGTGTTTGAACGTGGGCTGGATAAGAGGCGCAAACAGGTATTTCTGAGCACCAGGTCTCCTTGATCTGTCCTGTAGCATGTTCTTCTCCACTGGAGTCAGTGCTCCTATGTAGTACTCTCCTCTTCTGGAATAAACAGAGTGTTTCAAGGGTAATTTGCTGCAAATACCAAACATACTGGTCAGGTAAAGGTACTACTGCCTTGGCTGTGATCCACAGGAAGGGGTTTTTTGAGTCTTTCCCCAGACTGGAAAATGAGGTAATGTGTTCCCGGACTTGTACTTTGACTATCACAGGCTGGGCTGGGATGTTTTTGTAGGAGCTCCTTGGTTAACATTTCGACGAGAGAGAACTCTCTGCTGTCTGTGAGCGTGAAGGGCTGTGCTAATCCTGCCAAGGGCTAAGCCCTTGGTTCCAGGGAGTCTGGATATCTCAGCCCTGATGCGTGCTGCTCGGGGTGGCATTGCTGCAGCCGCGGGCGATGCCCTGAGCCCTGGGTCGTGTTTCAGGCCCAGCCAGGCTGGCACGGGCTCCCTGCGAGTTCCGCTCATTCACAGCCTGCTCTGCAGAGTGGAGCACAGCAGTGCCTGCCTGGCACTGCTTCCCAAGTTCTCAGGAGGAAAACTGAATGGACCCAACTGGAATCTGTGACTTGTCTGCATTCAGGCAGTGAATTGGAGCAGAACCAGAATAAAAGTCCTCTTGTGATTCCTTTGGGAATCATCTAAGCACGAGCACATCCTCCCCATTTATATATGCTCAGTTCTCTCTCTGCCTTGTTGACTACTGTATGAGCATGCAAAAAAAACTAAGTCTGTAAAGATTTCTGGGAAGCAAGGAAGATATTTGTCATTTGTTAAAGAATTGTAGGAACTCTTTACCCTCTGTATAATCATCTTGTGGAGAACTACCAAAGGGATGATTAACTTTATCTTGCTGCTCTACTGCTTTACAAAGAGCACAGACTCCCAGGTTGTGCTCAGGGACTCACTTCTGAAGGGGAGATTTTTTTCCTATTAAAAGCTGCTTTATTCTCCTCTGTCATCCCGGCACCTTAAATCAGCAGGAATGTTCATTATATGTACTGGGTGTCCCACAGCAGAGCTGGACATGCATTAACAATTATACATTAAAACTATTTTACTTTCCTAGTAGTGACAGCAAAGTCTTAGATTCCTACTAGAAGCTCCTTTCTGCATGTAGTACATGCATTAGACTGGATCTCATCCCATCTCAGCCTGTGGTAAAGCTCCTATATTGAGAAAGGAGCATGAGCTAGATTCTTATTTTGAATGTATCCAGGAATATCTATTCAGCTATCCATTCTATTATGAAATAGGTCATGCCACTCTTTATTTTCTTGTTTTTCTTTTATTACCACTCAGCTTTTCGTGTGTCTTGCTGATGAGAACACTGTAGTTCCCTTGGTAAAGGTGCAGTGCAGAAACACATTTTGCTCACAGCAGCATTCTGTCAAAGTCACTCCTGAGTCTGGCTTGTGCCAGGTCTGACATGTACTTGCTTTGTTGGCACTGGGAGGTCTTTGCCCCATCAGTGAGACACTAAAATCCTCTTGTATGAACTGCAGTTCATGCTTGTGTGTCCTGCTCTCCTGCCATGTGTGGCTGTGTGGGACTGCCTTCAGTAGGGTGGATGAAGGGTCCAGCTGGGAGGAGAGATTGCTGGGTTAGCACACTTGTGTTAGTGCTTAGAAACTATGTAAGGTGGTTAAGAGTTTAAAAGGAGGTGCCCAAAAAGTATTGTTTCTAATGAGGTGTCTTGCTTTTAGACAATCCTGGCTGTTATACAAGTTTGAAATGTCTTTGGCATTACTTGCGGTTTGTTACAGGAAGATTTTCTTCCTGTTACAGGCAGTATTTGCTTAGTTATGAACACACAGGCTTCTTGGTGCTTTACACCACAGAGCACACGTGAAGAGGGTGGACTGGTCCAGTGTGAGATGGATTTTGTTCTCATCTTCATCACTCTCTGAATAGTCAAGAACAAGGTCAGTTGTCCTCAGTTTCCCTGTCTACATGGTATGTTATTGTGAGCTATTTCATAGCTAAAAAGCTGCTGTGAAAGGGTCGTAGATTGCAGCCAGAAAAAATATCAGTGAGTTATATCTTTGTTTCTTCAGGCTGACATTCACTTAATTCTTTCTTTATGTGAAGAAAAAGACTAGAAGTTACCTTGGTTTCTGAACTGATAGCTGAACCTGAAAGCTTCCTTCACTTCTCTCATCCAACCCCTGAGCAGTCAGGGACTGTGGTATGCACTTGCTGTGATAGGTGTTCTGAGTAGAAGAAAAGCTGTACTTTTGCAGCTCCTCTGAAGAAAGATTCCTTCCTTCATTAATCTTTTCAGGGTTTTTTTAGCACTCTTTGGGCTCAGTCAATCACCAGAAATGTTAACCTAAAGCTGATGAGCACAGTGGATGCAGGCAAGACTCCTGCCATCAGTAGTATCTTTTTTTCCCCCCTTCTTTTGCTATGTCTTAACTTTTTGTTTGACACAGGCCCAGCTGCCCTCTCAGTAATGCTCTCCTGGGAGTAATCTATAGGCAAAAAAAATCTGTTTAAACTTACTTAGTGCCTCATAAAGATGGAATTCCTGTCCCGCTGCCAGGTGGAAACCTGTAGTTTTCATATCCATGAGCCCCAGAAAGCGCTGCCCTTGGTGACTTGCATGAGCATTTGGTCCAGGTGGGAAGCAGACTGGCTTAGTTATTCAGATCAGCCTTTCCTGTAAATGTCTTGGGAAGGAATCTAAGAGTCAGCAGAGAACCAGCTCTTCCCCAGCACCCAATCTTGTCAAACCGAGTCACTTGCCTGAAAAGAGCCAAGTATTCCTACAAGTCATATGGTCTTTTTATTGTCTCAAAAATCTCTGCTGAAAAGACTGTGTAGTGATTTTTTTATTGTCATTTTTTTAACTGTCAGCTCAAAATCTGATGATTCTAATGCTGAACTGGATCTCAGGATGAAGAACAAGCTTACTAAGAAATGACCCACCCTTAAAATACTGGTGGCTCCCAAGAGCTGCCTCTGTAGCACGTTATGTGTCACTGAAGTTTTGCTATCAGGTTGTTACTGGAAAGTAATATAAAAATAATGGTCCCACACCCCCAGCCTGGTATTCTGCAGGTCTGAGCAGCCAGTTCTTAACCAAAGGGCAGTACTAATGAAAGGGCACTAATGTGATAAGTGGAAACAAAATTGGCATGATAATGGCTGTATAAATCAATAAAGTAAATACATCAAAATAAGTATAAGCTCTTATAAGGATTAATCATGAAAATTGGCATAACCTGAGGATCTGTAAAAAGCAAAGATATGTGCAAAATGCACCTTGGGCAGGGAAATGGTTTTGCTTTTAAATGGTATAAAATTAGAGCTACAGCTCCAAGTATTGTAAAGTCTTTGTAATTGACTCTTTCTGCTATGAAAGCATAAAGTGATATGATAAAGGGGCATACGTTTAATAATACTTCAAACACATACCTATCACTTACCAGTTTAGAGCGCAGCCACTGCTTGTAGGGGAAAACATGAGTTTTGAGGGATCAGAATCAATTTGCAAACAGCAGCCAGGCCTGTGACATTTATACTTGGTGTCTCAATCTGTTGATTTGATTAGGTATCAGTATTTAATATGATAAAGTCATCCTGATACCTGTAAAGATATATTTAAGGGTATTTGTTTTGTTCACATTAATGCCTGAGCAGCATGAATGGATGAAATAAGGCACCTCATTAGTATTTAATGATAAAATAGTATAGGGAGGCAAGCCTGTTTTTATCCTCTACCAAGCAGTTAAGGTTTAATATTTTAAGGCAGTATGTTATTTGATGGAAAAATATAAAACACTTCTGCACAGTGTTGTTTTCTGTTTGGATCAACAAAAGTAACCTGAGCCTCATGCTGAGAGCTGGATCTGCAGTATTGCATAGTGCAGACTTAGGAGGACAAGGTTTTTCCCTCATTTTGTGTCCTTCAGGACCCGGGGTGGTCTGGATCCAGGTGTGCGGGCCTGGAAAGGGAATTCACCTGTACTGTGTGTGGAGCAAAGGCAGCAGGACTGTGTCCAACTGCTCAGTCCATTAGGAAGGGAGCAGGTGTCCAGAATACTTTTTCATGGTTATGTTTTGTCCCTTGCAAGAGCTAAATGCTTTTTGTAGCAATGCTGATACTTGCCGTGAGCCCTTTGTGTCTAATCTGCTTTATCAACACTGGTCCTTAGGACCACCCTGTAGAAGAATGTAAGGACAGTATTTATATCCCTATTTTAGCATGTCAAATGGAACTCAAGCAGCAGAGAAGACTTTACCAATTCCATATTGGGTCCTGTAGTTCAGTGACATCAGTTTACTAGGGTGACACCCAAAGGATCCCTGTGGATTGAAGGTGATACCATCTGTACAAGGTGCTGTAGCCATGCCAAGGGCTTGCCCTGGCAGCCTTACCAGGTGAGTTTTGTAGTGCATGACTGTCCTGGAGCCCCCTGGGGCTCTGTGCTGTGGTACAGCTCCAAGGAGCTCAGCAGTGCTCCACAAATGATTTATGATGGAGCAACCACAACCTTGCCTTGTATTATGGATACACATTATGCATAGACTTCCTTGAGAATAAATCTATCTGTTCTACTCTTCTCAGTACATCAGTTTTAAAGGATGGTTATTAATTACCTTCTTAGTGTATTCATACATGTGTGATTAATGTCTAAAGTTTTTACTTGTGAAATTTCAAGGCACTAACTGGAAGAATACAGAAAGAACTTAAGACAATGGAAGAATTTTAAGTATCACAGGTGATACCATTACATTTATTTTGTGAACTCAGAAGTCGTGGAGAAGTGTCACTGATATGTATCCTCAGGTTCCCTTTTGCATTTTGATAGTCAAAGTACAGAAATGAGCAAGTGTAGCCAGGCAATTACATAGGAACTTCAGAGCTGTAGAGGACATAAAATTATTCCCTGACAAGTTGTCTTTCCATTATTTTCTTTTGAAATTTAATTTTTAGCCTATTTTAAATGCTTCTGTGCCATAATCTGCCTTTCTCTTTTCTTACTGAGTTTCTTACTGATGGCCAGCATATATCTGCATTTGAAGTATGTATATATAAATTTTTTTGGTCTTCTGATGATTCTGCTTGCTTCCTGGGGTCAGTCTTTGCCGAGTTCTCCCATCACATGGCAGATGTGACAGCTGTTCAGGAGGGCCATCCATCCTCCTCCAAGGAGTATGTTCTGACAAAGAGCCCCTACTCTGCTGTGCTCATCACTGTCACTGCCGTGTCCTTTACAAACAAATGAGGGACAAATTTCAGAGAGCTGTGTTCAAACCTGAGGCTATCAGATGGGTCATGGTAGCTTTGTTTGGCAGCTAGTTAAACGGGATAGTTGGGCACATCCCTAGATGTTAATGGTTAAATGTATTCGTTGTTCCAACAAGGCCCCTATTCATAAGGGGACTATTCTGTGCTCGTTATGCATGCATAATTCCCATTAATGCTACTGGGGGTTAAGGGTGGATAGTGAGGGGGGGAAATGAAGCTGATGTTTACACATCCATATTTGCACTCAGAGAAGAGGTTTTGTTGTAACACATGAGGAATTGATTGTGCTTCCACAGAGCCCTTAACTTTAAGGAACTTTAAATCTGCGCTTTAAAGAGGGACTGAGAATGGGGAAGAAGAGTGACACTTGCATAACTGCCTTGCACACCATACTGTGTCAGTGGTTAGAATGTTATTCCAAGTGCTATTATTGGAGAAGCTTTTGAAAGCAACTAAGTGCTTGGAAATTCCAGGTTCTTATTTGGGCATCAAAATAATGACTCTGAATCTTTAACTTCTGGCAAAAAGTTTTGCAACCCTTTGACTCGTGTTAATCAGGGTGACGAGATTTTGTGATTTATTATACAATATGGGTGTTTTCCATAGAAAACCTTCAGATTAAGTTTCCTCACTCTTAGGTGCACATCAAAGTCCTGTAAAAGCCATAAAGAAGCTAAGCATCGCCTAAGAAAGCCTTTCAAGTTCCAGAAAGTGCTTGAACTGCTGAGGGTTTTGAAGTGCTCTGATCTCTGACATGGGTGACGTGCTAGGCTAGCACTTTTTTGTTTTGTCACAAATCATCCATGCACATAGTGCAAAGGGACCCTGACAAAGTCATTTTACTTTTGAAAAGGGCTGCTTTTTTCCCTACCATTATGTCTCCCATTCACATCTACATGTTTGCCTCCACTTTGTTCGGGTCTAAGTAGCAGGGCATTTGCATAGTCTTCCCTTTGTTCTCCGTAAATATGGAGTAAAATGAGCAAGATCCGTGCTGTGAAATTAAGGCTCTACTCTTGAGAGATCTTAAGGGCCAAATCCTCACAGAAGGTACAGCACTATAGTGCCAAGGGAATTGGTGGCCAGGAGCAGCTTGCCCTGGGTGTTTGTGCTAGGAAATGTGAATAAAGGGAGAGTAATCTGTTGAAAACTGGATGTAATTAGAAAAATACACTGCTGAGAGTTTGCTGAAAGATTAGAATAATAGAAAATAGTGCTGAAATAGTCCTGAAGTGATCATCTGGTCCATTCCTGTTACCTGCAGCCAGAATAAATGGTGTTTAAATCAGGGACAGAAGATCACAGCCCTTTTAGGCTGTTTGTTCCAGCGCTTAATTACCTTATTGCTTGAGTTTTTCCTAATAGAAAATGTAATTACTCCTTGCTAAAATAAAGGCTTTTTGCTTCCTACGCTGTTTTCAGGACTTTCCTCTTTGCAGTAACACTCATATGTGACAACTACTCTGATTTATTCTGCTTTGAAACAATGCATTTGCACTGGTGACAGACAGAGTAATAAGCTTTTTGGGTGTAAGTGAATCTAACCTAAATTTGGGACATGTGCACCTGGAATGAACGAAATTTATTCCAGATGTGGTGACTCATTAAGCATCATGACTTGGTTTGGTGTTTGAGCCCAAAGAATGTTTCTTCTTCCTTTGAGTATTGTGAAGAAGGGGCAAAGTGTGGGGGGATATCAAATTTTGTGTGATCAATAAAGCAAAATAACTGTGCCACAGATTTGCCACCTAGTGATGGAGGGGAGTGTGTGGAAAAAGCGGTTTTCAGGTGATCAAACTTTGAGCAGTAGTTGAGTTACAAGGCTGCTGGTGGAAAACTGCATTCTTGTAGCAAGGCAGCATGGAGATACCTGGAGGCATGTGAGGCTGAGGTGGGGCATTTGCTCCTAACATGGGGATTTACCCTAGATTTTGCTGGCAGTAGGTCACTATGTTGCAGGTGTACAGGCCAGAAGATGGAACTTAGACTGCTGAAAACAGAGGGTGGTGACAAAAGTTTTTAAGTCTTGCAAATAGAAATGGGATGGCTTCCAAAGCAAGCCTGAGGATCTCCAGTTATCCAGGTTAAGAGTAGATCTGGCCCTTAACCCTCTGTTTTCCAATGTTTCACTGTTCGGGGGTGTTCATTCTTGAATGGTGTTTTATTGTTACTGATGTAGGGAAATTATTCTTGCTTTGAGGCTGAAAAAGCAAGGCTCAGAGAGATCAGGGTTGTTTCAGGTCATGCCTCCAGGTGCATTTGGTCTTGCCTCCAACATGCCCCAGATACCTTTAATCCAGTGTAGCCATACCTGGCATGAATCTGTGCCCGAATTCAGATCATTCTTTACTGCTTCCAGGTCAGTGCTTGTGTCTTGTCACTCCAAAGCACCTGTGTCTGTCTGCAGAGTGCTGTGTGGCTGTGCCCTGTATGGCCTGTCCTGGGACTCTGTCAGAGGATGAAGGCACAGAATGGTTCCAGGTGGAAGGGACCTTAAAAAATTATCTACTTCCAACCTCCTGACATGGATAAGGATGCCATCCCACTGGACCAGGTTGCTCCAAGCCCTGCCCAACGTGGCTTTGAACTCTTCCAGGGATCTGGCATACTCAACTTCTCTGGGCAACCTGTGCTAATGCCTCAGCACCCCCATGTGTTTTTCCTAATACCTAATCTAAACATACTCAGTTTAAAGCCATTGTTCCTTGTCTTGTTACACCAGGCCCTTGTAATAGTCTCCATCTTTCTTGCAGGCTCCCTTCAGGTATTGCAAGGCTGCAATTAGATCATGCCAAAGCCTTTTCTTCTCCAGGCTGAACATTCCCAGTTTTCTCAGCCTCTTCTCATAGGAGAGGTGCTCCATCCCTCTAATCAAATATCAAATGCTTCTGTCCTGTTTTCTGCCCCATAAGGGAAAAAAAAATATGGAAGGCTGGACTGATGTTTTTAGAAGAAACAGGAGCTTGCTAAGTAGTATTTGGGGAACGGTACCCAGAGTCTTATATGGTTACCCTGTATTGGCAATCAAAAAATTCCCTCCTTGCAACTCACAAGAAGTTCCACTTTTTCAGAAGTGCGGGAGACTTATCTTCTCTTTTTACATGGGCTGTTAAAACGAGAGGTGTAAGAGCTAAAGGCAGGAAAACAAAGCATGTGTAGGGCTTTTAAAGAAAAAGGAATTGTAACCATCGCTCTTGGAGAAAGGCTATCAAATTTCTGCTGATCATAAGCTTGTAAGCTCAGAGAAGACTTGGCTTTAGTCTCCCAGTCTTAGTTAAATTTGGGAAAAATGTATCTGTTGCCATGCAGGGCAGCCCAAAGTTACATTTGGCTAAAGCATTGCATTTTCAGTTTCAAGCTGCAATAATCAAATTTACTTTTCTGAACCTGGTTTGCTCTAGATATGTCAGGAAATACAAATATTTGCCTTGCCCAAAAAGCATCTGTGGTTTGGCTGTACCTGGTTTGGATGTAAAGCTCACTGGGAGCTTCCCCCTTGCTGGTGACAGACCTGCTGTGCTCTGTGGCCTTCTGTGATAGAAATGACCCCCAACTGGGATGAAAAGTGTCGATGTCATTTGTTGGCAGGGCTGTTGGCTTAGGTTTGGAAAGTTTATTCTAGAGTCAACTATCACAGGTGCCAAAACATTAGCTGAGCAGCAAGGACTGAATAGGGCTGGCTTGTGTCACTTTGGCTGCTGCTCTGTCTCTGTGGCTGCCATCCCCAGCCCAGCTTCCCTTCTCACTGCCTGCCTCTGCCTTTTCCAAGGGCACTTTGAGTGTGGCCAGCACTGCTGCCAGTGTGCAGAGCTCCCTCAGACAGCCCTGTGGCAGGGTGGGCTGCTCTGGACGTCTTGGGTGGGTAGCTCAGGACGTGGCACTGAGTGCCATGATCTAGTAATCAAAGCAGGGTTGGATTAAGGTTGGACTTGATGATCTCGGAGGTCTCTTCCAACCCAACTGATTCTGTGATTCTATGATTCGGTAATGCCAGTGCTATTGAATGGAGTAGCACAAGCAAGAAGGGAAGGATAAACAGTTCGGTGTGCTGTGAGGGAGCCTTCTTTGAGTGATGTGAGGGAAGAAATGATTTCTTCATTTATATGGCAGTCCAGCATAGAAGAAGTGATCTGAGCATAATTCTGGGTTCAGCTTAGACCATCAAAACCAGGCTTCTGGTGTCCTGTAAGTGACCTGTGGGGCTGTCAGCTGGTTCTTCTGCATGGCCATGCTGACAGAGTGTTCCTCTCTAGTTACTATCATATGTGTTGGGCTCTTTTCCTCTCAGGGTTGCCTTCCAGTGCCTGTGGGTCCAATTTGTGGCAACAAACTCTGGTTTTGCATCAGTGTCCCTGCTCCTGACAGCAATGCCATTGTCTGCAAAAGGAACTAAAGAAAGGGAGCAAGATGCAGAGACCTTGTGATACCGTAGTCTTGCCACAGCCTGTTTTAATTAATTACTGTGTCATGGGTGATGAAGTTGAAGAATTGGCTCTGGTGAGGGGTGTCTTGTATAGTCCTCAGTTGCTTAGTTTTGGTTCAGCTCTGTCAATGATTGCTGTTCCCTTTGTGTAAATAGCAGCAAGAGTGCATTGTGCTTTTCTTAAGTATCTTGGTTATTTCATCCAGGTTTTTATAGTTTTCCTCTTTCTTCTCCCCAAAAATAAAGAAATGATGGAAGTGGGAATGGGATCCTAAAGAAGTTTGTTCCAATGCTGCTGAAAACTCTAGAGAAACTTGCTGCTTCTCATTCTCAAGTCATGCAGAGAAGTGAAGTTACATACAAGCTTACTGGACAGAGTAATTGAAAGCATTTGGGATTTGGGCTGTAAAATTAGTACTTACACGAGAGTGACATGTATTTTTCAGAGAGAAAATGTGTTGTCTGAGCACTTTTTTTCACGTATGGCTTTCAAGGGAGATGACAAAAATGGAAGTATTCAGATCTTGAGGGGCAAGGGAGTGTTGGGGAATTACTGTTCCTCACTTCTCCAAGACTGTTCTTGCAATTTCCTTTTCTGAGGCTGTGGCCCAAATATCTAATAGTCCCTCGGCTCCTTTGGATTTATCTTTGCTATTGTTTCTTCTTCCAGTCTAACCTTCTTAGAGATTTTTATGTTGACAGATAAAATGAAAATAAGAAATACAGTTGATCATGAACTTATCAACATAGTTGAAATTTTCTGTGCTGCCACCTTATGTGGATCTTATCACAGCAGCTGAAGCTTATTAGGAAGTAGTTAATATTAAAAGTAATCTGTCAATGGTAAAAAACAGGTGTCAACATCTGATTTATTGTTAGCTTCAAAGTTGAGATAAATGAAGTGATTCACACCTCTCATGAAGGTATTTTTTGTTGTCTCCCTATAGGGTTAGGTAGACAGCCTAGTATTGATTTTCATTCAGGTGTGGATTTTCTAACTACATGGGGCTAGAAAACTACCTCTTTCATTTGAAAACAGCTCCAGTTTTGTTGTAAACACAGTGGTTACATACCTGTGTTCCACTTTAGGCTTTCCATCTCCATGGTTTGTGTCCTCTGTAGTCAGGTACTGCAAGGTAGGGGAAGGCTGTCCCCACTGGGGAGCAGAAATGCAGCTGGTGGTTTGTTGGATGATACTGAGCAGAGTCATCTTGACAATATTTTCTATGTATTTATGTTTGGGGTTTTGTTGGTCGTGGTGAAAAAAATGCACAGGATTTACTGCTGAGAGTGTGATGAGACATAATGAAAGATGAGCATAGTAGACTCTAAAGGAATTAATGCAAGTGCTTGTCATTTTCCTCTCACCTCTGTATTGCAATTATACATGTTGTCCCAGGAAAATGAAGAAGTTGGCATTACAGTAAATGTAGAAACCCCTTTGATGTAGACCCAGTGACCTCTATCAGTCTGGATTGTTTTGAAGTGTACTTTATGTGCATCAGTCTTCGTGCTTTTATATCAGCTCTAGGAGAGAGAAAAAAAAGGATGGATCCTCAAGAGAGTAAATCTCTTGAATTTGCATTGTCGTGTGTGGTTAGCAAGCTCTGTAGCAGTCGTAGTCTTACTGTCTCCCACATTCAGAGGACACCTCACTTAGCACTGGGCTCATGTGAAGTTATTTAATTTATTCAGCATTAAAGAGTTTATCACCCATCTGTAGGGGTGCAAGCCCTGGAGGGAGTGACCCTTGTGCAGTCCCCTGGGCATGGCAGGCAGTGCCTGCCCTGCACAACACCTGGCACTTCCCAAGCTGAGTGTCTTCTCAGCTGCTCAGTCTTTAAATTAAGTTTGGACTCAAATTCTGTAAGATGGGTTTCATGCCTTCTGCTTCCAAAATTCTGCTGTTTCTGAGATCAGGGCTGATGGGGGGAATACCAGAATGGAGGGGGTAGTGATCTCTGGGAGATTAATTGCCCTTTCTTTGTTTCTTGCCATTTGGCATTGACATCAAAGGTGCATCTTCCAACACCCTACTGTAAACCAGGCTGTTTTGGGAAACACTGGGCAGTCTCCAATTGGGAACAGTGTCTGAGGAGGGTGAGAAGTGAGGAGAGGGACTCAGAGGAGGAAAGGGAGGGCCTGGTTAACATCTGTTTAGGTTTGTGAGTTGGAGGGATGTTGAGTTCAGGGCAGTCAGATACTATTTCTGTTCTTTGGGTCCAGGCATGAGACAGTTTCTATGGGGCACAAGGCAAGGTGAAAAGGCATGCAGCAACCTATGGGGTAGGGCAGGAGGTGGCTTGGAAGCTATCCAAAAACTAGAATACAAGAGCAATGAGAACCAGGCATGCAGCAGAGGGAAATGGGGAAAACTCGGACAAAACGTACTTAGCAACAGGCCTAACAACACTGAATTGCGCAGATGCTGCTCTTAAGAGCTGTATATTTTGGAGAGTTCCTGCTCTGGAAGCTGATCAGGGCCAGTGTCTGATGGTCTCCAGCTGTCCTGCAAGCTGTGGCACTTGCTGATGCTGCCAGCTCTCTGCAGTCATGATACCTAATGCTTATTGTTCCCTTTCCTGTGCCATTCCAGGTTTCCACCCCCGTTAAATTTGCTGCTGTGATTGCAGTCCAAGCAAGTGGTCCTTCCATTTTCTGGGGTTTCATACTAATTTTTTTTGTCTACTCAAGAACTGTTGAGCTAATGCAAGCTGTTTGATTTGACAGAGTTGAAAGTAGCTCCATGTGCCAGTAGTTACATTAGTGTGTTATCTAAGTGGTGCTTGATAACACTGGAGGTGTTTGTCTTTTATCCTTGATTGTTTCAGCTGGAATAGCACATCTGGTCATGGCCTTACTGATACTTCACTGCATTTCAGAAGAACAGTGAGAATATAAAGTGTACTGATCAAGTTAAACAATGTCTCTGTTAATGTACATTATGAAACAAGGGATCAGGGAAAGGGAATTTTCATGGCTTGTGTTTTCCAAACTGCACTAAGTTGCTGTGGGGGATATATGCACATTGTCAAGCTGCATGTAGACAAATGGGACAAATTCAGGCTTCTTTGGTATTTCACCAGCTTTTTGCTTTAAAGGGACCTTCAAATGCTGTTTGTAAAGGTGCTAGTAGCATTGTTTTAGCAAAATAGAGGTAGGAGTTAGAAACAGGTTGGAAGGGTCTTTCTGTGTAGTCAGAAAATGTGTGTGGGAGGGCCTGGCCATGGATTTACCTGAAGCAGGAGGAACAGACATCTGCATTGACTTAGGAAGAGTCTGTGCTCCCTGGAGCCTACCTGGATGCTACTCCTTGCTCAGGGAGCAGAAGGTTGTCGGGTTAGTTGCTAGTTTATGTTCCACAGCCATTGGCAGCTGTGCCCTGGCTCTGGTCAGTGGTTTGTTGGCTTGTCTGGTCACTCCTGCCATGCACTACTTCAACCATGCTTTAAACATTGGCAAATCAAACAGTTGCTGTTTGACTATGCACACATCGGGCTTGTGGAGTGTGATGTGCTTTGGGTGTCTTTCTAGTTGAAAATACTGTTAGTCTGGTGGGATGGGGCAGTGCTCCCTGCTGGGGGAGAATGGCTTGTGGCTGCATCCCTGTCCCTGGCGTGGCTGAGTGGGCTCTGCTCATGCATCCCTAGTTGGAAATTGCTTCCTTTTTCACTTGGTTTGGCCTCCTCCCCCGAATTAGTTTGCATTTAATTGCTGAATTTTCCTCTCGCTGGGGCAGCAGCTACACAAGACAGATGAGTCTGAAGAAGGATGAAGTGTTGGCTCCTGTTCAGCGGGGCCAAACACAGTGCAAGGTACTTCTGGCACCCTCCTCTGTGTTACTGAGGCATAATCAATCTTGGAGTCTTTGAAGACATTTGTACAGTGTTAAAATCTTGGGTTTTGGACTAAAGCTTTGTTTGGAAGTACTGTTGAAATGCTGGTCAAAGTACAAAGAGTAAACTTGTCAGAAGACAGATTGCACTGAGCTCACGCTCTGGCCATGCCCAGGACTGTTCTGTGCAGTGGGAGGTAAAGGCTCAGCTTGTTTGGAAAAAAGTTGTTCAGCCTGCCTTTGAAAAAGTTGATGCAGGTAGATCAATTAGTGTGTGTGTTAAAAGTTTGTTGTTCTGCTTGCAGAGTATGGCTTTTACAGTGTGGACAGCATTTTAAAGACAGAACTATTAAACTACATGGTCAGCTAATAAAATTAAAATATATTCAGCTTTTGGAAGAAGCTGATTTTGTTGGCTAAACAGGCCTCTCTTTTAGGAAATTACACTGATTGAGGTAGCTTTAGTGGCCAAAGTCTTAGATTTTATTTGTACCAAGGTTCAGAATGAAGCCCAAACCATTTTGATTAAAATTAAAAAAGTCTCCAAGCAACACACAAGAAAATAAACCACAACTGATTTCAGTAGAGTTGGCCAGATGGGCATCAAGTAAGGATGCAGAGTTTCCTGTGCATTTGGCACCATAAGTAATTTATAATTCTGACAGGGAGGTGTCTGAAGGTGATGCCTTTGGCATGTATTAAGTGCTTTGGTGTTGCAGAGGAGCTTTCAATAGGGATCATGGTTGCTTTGCAAAAGACTCATTCTTTAGACTCAGGTATTACGTTTATTTCTGCTGTTCTGAACATGACTTTGTTTTTCAAAGTGGAGCAAGATACTTTATCCTGTTTTTATAATAACAGTAAGGATTTAAAGTCTGTAGTTTTTCTCACTTTAAAAAATAAGCTGAGCCACAGTTTTAACCAGTACTCAAGGGAAAAAGAATGGAAAAATAGTGTACATAATCAGCAGAATAATCCTTCCATCTGATCTGTTGCAGAAAATTAATTTGTTTTAGGAAAGCTGTAAACCTTTTGGAACTGAAGCCCAGGCATGTACAGTTGAAAGTGTTCTGCTCTGTCAGTAAGGTAATGCATAAGAAAATGAAACACAAAGAGAGGTGTCTTGGGATGCAGGTGCTTCACATCTGTGTCATAAAGTTAAGAGTCCTAGCAGGGCACTGCCATCCTGTCAGGGGCTGGAACACATGGGAACAGAAAGCTGGGTTTGTTCAGCTGTAGGAAGAGAAGATTAAGGGAGGTCATACTGCTGTCTTCAGCTGCCTTTTGGCAGAAAATAGAGAAAGGGGAATCAGATTCCTGCAGGCACATGGTGAAAATGCTGAGGAGCAACAGGCATGAGTTGGAACATGGGAAATTAGGATTTTTTGATTTACTTATTTTACCACGAGGGTAATGGTGATTTTTTTTCTTTGGAGGTACTTGAAACTTGGCTGGATGAAGCCCTTATTAAAGGGTTGAACTAGAGATTCCTCCCAAATTAAATCAGTAGTTAGGAAATTAGAGGCAGCTTGGGGGAAGCAGGTAAGGAAGTCCTAGAGGGAAATGAACAGGATCAATTGCTGAAATGATGCTATTGGTAACTTTTCTTCTGTCTTTCATGAATGTTGCTTTCTCTCTGGTGTATAGAATGACTTTGTTCCTAAACTTGAAGTAGGAGATTGCCCTCAAGGTTTTGCTGCTATGCCGTGCACATCTGAGCAGGAGTGATTGCCACAGCACCGGGGGGTGCTCAGCCCCTCGGTCACCACTGGGTCACTGTGTTCCTCCCTTCTTCTTTCCCTGTTGGGAGGGTGTTCTTCATTAGGATGAAAGAGATGGGAGATACTAAAATTAGTATCAGAGCTATTAAAGACATTAAGATATTACTAATGAGTTCTAATTTAATCTCAGCACCCAGGCATGTGTAGTACTGAAAAGTTTTATTAGGTTTCTATAATTGTGTTAAAAGTGATACCCTCAGGCTGGTACTGAAGCCAGTGAAATTGCTGTCATTGCTGTGCATGACAGCACTGACCTGACAGCACTGTCGGGGGACTGGAGCCTGCTCTTTGCTGGCCTTTCAGTGCTCTGTGTTTCACATCAGGCTCCTTCACTGTCAGAGGCTTAGTGCTGTTTCTATTTAAGAGTGGCTTCTGTGTCATTTTGGCTCTGGACCAACAAAACCTAATCTTCAGGCTCCTGGAGTATTAATCAGAGGAGATAGCTGGGTGGGGAATCCCAGGAGTGCAGTTCCAGCTGAGATATCTGTATTCTAAAGGGTTTCTGCAGGAGGAGCAGGTTCCTGTGGTGCCTCGGTTCAAAGGGGAGCTCCAGGCACAGCACTGACAGCCATGGGTGGATTCCTTGCCAGGGCACACGTAGTCAGCATGCAGAACTTGGTATTTCAGACCTTTTTGATACAGGTCTGAGCTTGGCAAAAGCCTTTCAAACAAAAATTCAGAGGGCTGCTGAGTAAGAAGTGCTCTGAGTATCAGCAGCCGGGCAC
Source organism: Myrmophylax atrothorax (assembly GCA_026770055.1). NCBI lineage: Eukaryota > Metazoa > Chordata > Aves > Passeriformes > Thamnophilidae > Myrmophylax > Myrmophylax atrothorax. The sequence goes on from JAOXXN010000137.1 coordinate 1,616,067, forward strand.
TGCAGATGCCAAGTAAGATTTGCAACCTCTCTGCTCAGTCACCTTTTTGTGTAGCGAGTTGCTCAGTCTGCGCTGTAATCCACAGGTGGTGCCAGCTCAGAGAAGTGGTCCTTCCCTGACCTGACCCCCAGTTCCTTGTGACAGAACAAACGTGTCTGTGGGGTGAGCTGGATCAGGGAACCCCCATCCAAGTTAAAATTGGTCTGGCCAAGAAGCTAATTACAACCTGGAACAGCTTCTGTGGCAGGGATGGAGGAGTGTGCCCCGCTGGTGATGGGTACGCAGCCCTCCCACTGCTGGTCCCTGCTGAGCTCGGTGGTCCTGTCTGGGGGGCTCTCAGCAGGGTTTGGGACTGCACAGCTGATGGGGAGGCTTCTTGTTTCCTATTTTTGACATTAGATTGAAGTGAGAAACAAATCCCCTGCCAAAATGGTGTCCTGAGTTAGCTCAGTCTGCGACAACTTTGATGGTTGGTTGTTCATGAGCTGATACAGAAATGTAGTTAATGGAAGTACTTTGCTTTGGTTTTGACCTCGTTGACATAAGTGAGCCACACTTTCGAATTGGAGCTGCTGGAAACTGGGAGCAACATTTTCAAGTCGAATGAGATGTTTCAGCTGGTTTGGTGTTTTTATTTTTTTCCCTGGCAAAGGTGGTTTACTGAACTCCTCCCTGTGGGTTTGGTCTCAGTCAGCTGTTGACTTGGAGCCTGGTCCTTTGGGTGTCTCTACTGATTTTCCAGTGTGCCTCCTCTTGTTTGGAATCACTGTCAGTTTTGTGTGGAGCACTGCCTGTGTGTGACCCTGCAAGGCTGGGTGTGAGGGTTAGTGCAGTGGGATTGTTCATGACTGTTTCTGTCCCAGGGCTTGGTCTGGGTGAGAAATGCTGTGGAATTATGGCCTTGTGGAGAACTGGTTTGTGAAGCACCAGAATATACTGATCTGCAGTCTGTGCCAGATCCTTTCTGGCACCTGCAAATCCCATGGTGTAGAACAAGTAGACCTTGAATGTCCACCACAGCTCTGTGGGATGTAGGTTTCATAATCAAGAACACTAAACTTACTGAAACACGTACAAAGATGGAATGCTTGGGAAAAAAAGTAAAAACATTCTACAAAACTCGAGTTTTAAATTGACTTTAAGCATCCTCTGTAGTTACAAAGTGGGAGTGATTTCAGTGCCTTTACAAATTTACTTTTTTTCTCCTATTTTTGGTGACCTGCTTAGGAGTTACAAGATTTTTTTGAGCTGGTTCTCCTTGTGTGAGAGATGAGTAG
>JAOXXN010000137.1:1621252-1635506 GCA_026770055.1 Myrmophylax atrothorax
CCCAGTATATTTTTAGACTTGTATGTAAACAAAAGTGTTGTTTTAGGTGTACATCTTTGTGATGATGCTACATGAAGCATAGCACAGTCATCCTTCTGTTACCACTGCCCTCCCAGTTCCCTTATGCAGTCCCTGCACTCCGTGCGGGCTTCCAAGTAAGGCAACTGATTCATTGTGTGTGGATTAAAAGTGCTGTGGGTGTGGAGGCTTAAAGTTGCTGTCAGGAGAGGTATCAATAGTCTGACAGGAAAGCTTTGTTGTGGGCAGACAGCAGAGAGAACCTGGCCTCCCTTTGCTGTCCTTTATGGGGTGCTAACAGGTGCCACTGAGGACCCACAGATAGCTTGGCTTTGCTCCTGTCATCTTATGCTGAGGCTAATTTGAGCTAATGAGAATCCAAACACTGGTAATTTGTTTGTTCTGCTGATGGTCTCTGTAGAGAGACAGAATAAGATACTTGTAAACCTACATCACTTCTCAGTTCATCAAATTAGCAGCTATCAGAGATAATGGGGAAAAACTTTGAGGTCAGGAGTTTAAGAAAATTACTGTTCTTTGCGCTTCCTATTGCAGCAGGCAATAGGAATTGTTCACTCAGCTTCTCAAGAGAAAGCTTTCATAAGTGAAAGCATGTTGGTCATAAAGCATTATTTTTGTCTCATTTTCCCAAAACAGAATTCATTTGACCTTGAATGAAGGTGGTGGGACCAGGTGTTCCCATGTTCTCACAACTATAGGAGGGAAGATGATGAGCTTTGAGGCACTGTCTTCTCACTCCTAGCCCAAGGGGTTTGGCAAAGCCGTGCTTACCTTCTGCTTTCTGTGGAATGGGGAGATGGTAATTGGGAAAGCACCTTGCTGCAGTTTCCAATAGCTGGAGTTGCCCTGACATTGTGGTGCTTGCACCTTGTCTTGGCCTGTTACCATCTGATCCCAGCAGGCAGCTGGGAAGGACAGGAATGACATGAGGCAGAGAGGGAAGTTAGTTGTAGCAAGGAATAGAACCCACATCTCCTGGTTGTCAGCAAAATGCCTGAAAGTTAATGCTCAGTTGATCCATAAAGTCCTTAAGCACAAAGCTTTTCATATAACAACCCATGTGGAATGGGAATGACTGTCTGGTTTCCATGGGTCTTGGGATGGAGCCAGTAATGAACTGACCTGAACCTTCCCAGAAATAAGGAATACAATACACTGGCACTCTTCATTTTAATTTGGCTCTGTTGTAGTGTTGCTGATACTTAGTTTTACTGAATTTAGGAATATCAGCTTGGAACAGGGATGGCTGGTTAATGGTGTTGAAGTGCTATGACGCAAAACAAAGTCTTGGCTGGAGAAAAGCACACTGTAGTTTGAAGTTAATTACTATATGAAGTCTAGTCACAATGCTGGAGGTGGATGCAGTCAAAAAATCAATGAGCTATTTAAAAAGCAAAGCCAACCACTGCCATCAGAAACCTGCCAACCATCACCACCAGTGCTTCTGGTTTCTGTTATTTACTGCTGGATTATAGAAATGCAGAGGTGTTGTTTTTTTAAATAGGTTTTTGTACTCCCTTACTACTTGGTCATTTATTCAGACAAATTGTTACCCACCCCTTTCCACTTGTCTAACCCTGCTAAGCAGAGTTTTGTACTCTGCTGACCTTAGTGCTGAAAGTTGGCTGGGATTTAGAATTTGGTTTTGGCTCGATGCAAAAATAATTTCCTGCAGAGAGGCTTCATTAGACTATTTCTGTCCCCCTCCTGTATACCATTCACTCCTGTTCCAGTGCACCAGTGAATCAGCACTTTACAGGATACTCTGTCTATAGACCTCAAGCACTTTGGGAAGGACTTTGGAGTGGGTGTATTGGTGCTGGGGATAGAGAGTGAGGCACAGGGGAGGGAAAATGCCTTCCCTAAAGTGGCAAGAGCCAAGAATGCAGCTTAGATTATCTTTGTGACCTCTTGTGTTCCCTCTAAAGAAAGTATTTGTGATTTCTAGAGACCTTGGAGGGAAGGGAGTTTTGTCTGGTTGTAGTCTCCTGAGGTGTTTGCTGCAAGAGTGAGAGATGCTTGTTTTGTCCTTGAGCTTGGCATGGTTGGGCTGCTTTGCCCTGACTGGGGACCAGGTCAGTGTTCCAGAGCAGTGCAGAATGAGGAAGGGCTGTTCTGCATCAACTCTTAGGGGATAAGATTCCTCCTTTGTATTTTCATGCTGCCTGAAAGTTCATAAATGCAATAGTGTGCCATGCTTAGTGTGCCATGAGTTTGGAGGAAGGAATTCCGCTGGTTTGCCATCCACTGTAAAACAGCTTCTGGTGAGTAGAGGTAATGAAAGATGAACTGTAGCGTAGAGTAAGAGAGGCAGAGTTCGTTAGGAGAGTCCTGTGTAACCAAGGAATTCAAGTGCCCTGGTGGTGAGGCAAAACCCTCGTGGGAGGGATGGTCTTTAGTTCTGCCATCCAGGTTTTATCCTCTGGTGGTGCAGCTGTGTCAGTAACTGCCTTGTATTGCCCTGTGTGGCAAACAGGGACTGTGTCACTTCTGGGCAGGCTGCAGGGCCACCTATTGCAGTAAATTAAATGTCAGAAATATGAACATGCTTCCTTCCTACCCTGCTGTTCCACAGAGAGGGATAATTCCCTGGATTCCAGAGTTTAGGCTGAGATGCATCCATTATCCAGTGGTGTAATTATCTGTTGTTGGGCCCACTGTTCATTGATTCCTCTTTGCCCAGGTTACCTTTTGGCTACCACGAAACAATTGGCAATGTTGCCAATTACATATCAGGTGGCTTGCTTTAAAAATACTGCCTACTAATTCTATTGTCTCACTTGATTTGGGAGTTCTTTGATTTCAAAGTATAGTTACTGTCTCTATCTTTCATATGCCAAGTATAATTCAAGAGCCCAAGGCTTTGCTGAAACTTCAGTCTTTGTCTGCATGTGGGATGAGGGAAGGGAATGTTAAATTCTTCCCTCTAATTGTCTTTTTCTCAGCAAAATAAAAAGTTTGCAGTGTGCTATTCCCTAATGCTCTCACCTTTTGTCTTCTGAATGTGCAAAATTAAAAGGAAACCTTGCTGGTGTGTGGGAACTGTGAGTAAATATTAACATTACATTATGAATGGTGATTGCTGAACTCACTGTGCAGCTTGTGTGTTCTGTGTCTAAACATTTCAAATGGTGTGAGGTATTTATTTATTTTATTTTGCTGGAAGGCTTCCTGTAATGCTTTGGAATACCTTTTCAGAAGTTGTGTGTACACTTTTGTCAAGATTCATGGTTCAGATTGATGTTTTCATGCTGTACATTAGAGAAGAATTAATGCGTTTCTTACGTGGTGTCTTGTCCAGTTCCATTTTTCATAGAAATTGGAATCAGTGTGATCTATTATTCATTAATAAGAAATTTGCATTATTTTTATATACATACAAGCTGAAAATTAAAAGTGGGAAAATCCCAAATAAACCTTCACCTTTCAAATTTTTCTCTAGTGGATATTAAACACAGAATGAGCTTGTGCAGGAGTTCATTCCAGCCTCTCACGCCCCCTAAGACTCTGTGCCTCTAGATTTTTCCCATACTGTTTCATCCCCCATAGTATGTAATGAAAAGCAAGTATCCAATGTTGGGGGTTTTTTTTACTGTTTTTTCAAGGTTATCTGAATCCTGCTGAAAAGACAATTTTCCTAATCAAACTACTGATCAGTCTTTGTTTCCTCTCCTGCATGTAAAGTCTGCCTTTCATCTGGTATATTCCAGTGTAGCCCATGCTGGTGGTCACCTGTGATCTGGGATTGAAGTGTCAGGTGCTGCCCCAGGGCAGCACTGCAGCCTTTTCACTTAGTATTTAAATTCAGATGGGCTCATTTTTGATTTTTCCTATTCTGTCTTTCATGTTGGAGACATGTGAGCTGTAAAGATGCTCTGTCCTTCATTGTCTTCCTTTAAATGCTGTTTATTAAAGCTCTCCATAAGGTCATGATAAACAAAATACTTGTGAAACGTCAACCCAAAATATGCTGAATCTGCTGCCTCTTACATTGACCAGGTTACTGATGCTCAACTCCCTTTCAGTCCTTCCTCCCCTTGCGTGTGAATCTGTCAGCTGTTGTCTGCCTTTCCTTTTATTGGCAGCAGGATTTATCTGGGATCCCTACAGCACTGCTGGAGTTTTGTTAGCATCCCTAAGTGCTATGGTAGTGTAAATAACTGGTGAACGTGGTGACTTGTGTGTGTTTCTGATTTCGTTAGTGCATCTTCTGGCTGTGTGCCCTGTTGTTTGGGCAGCTTGTTAGGAAGGGGGAATTACTAGTCTTTAGAAGAACACAGGAAAAATCAAAGGGAGCAGTAATGGAGGAATTCAGAAAACTCTGATGACTTCATGCTTTCAAAATGGCAAATTTAAGTGGAAAAGTAATTACATTGTCTTGCAAGCTCTGTCTGGTAATGAAGATGTGTCCACAGAAGTGTTTATAGGGATAACTAAAGCTCGTGACTGCATTGTTAGTAGTGGATTTCTCCTTAAACATAGGAAAGCCTTTATATCAAGTCTTATTTATTACACTGAAATAAGCTTGTAGCCAGTGGCAGTGAGCAGTCGTGCTTAGGAGTAGCTCAGTGTTAGGAGTTCTACATGCTGTGGGCAGGTTGGATTTATGGAATAGTGTGCAGTTGTTTCTCAGGAATGCATATGCAGAACTGAGCTCGTGGATAACTGGCTGATACTGCTGGAAACTTGTACTGGAAATCATTATATACTTATAGGTATTGAAATGTTTGGCTGGTTAATAGAATTGCAGTGCTTTGACTGTTAAGCAAAAGTGCTATATTGTTTAGGTATTTTTTGTAACATTTAATTGATTAAGTACAGATTTTACAGAATTGTTTGGCCTGAGGCTTTCAAAGGACAGTGTAATTCGCTGTGAAGTGGTGAGAGAAATATAAATACATTTAAAAGGAAACAGCAAATTTAGAGATCATCCATTTAGTCTTTATAATCATCATGTAAACCTGCTTTCTGAGCTTGTCTGGCTGTGGCTGCCATTTGATGCCTAGAATGTCAGCAATTTGGGGCAGGGACAGTCACTTCATTATCTATTTATAGCTGTTGTTCAGGCAGTGTGGTTTGGGCGTATTGGTGCTAGAATAAGAAATGTAATGTACACATTTGCCATGTGACCACGTGTTTGATTATGTGCCATCCCTGTGTCCATATTTCACCTGTTGGTGGTTGTAATTGCCTTTTCTTCCTCTTTGTTCTTCCCAGCAGCCTCTCAGGCTGTTGGCTGTATCTCTGGAGTAAAAAAGCACAGTGGAACTGTAGCCCAGTAGAGCAATGAGAGGTTAGTTGAGACAGAAAGGGAACACAGAGATAGTTGGAGAGAGTGGGTTTGTTAATAAAAAAATTCTAAAAAAAAAAATAAATTGAAAACCTGCAAAAGCAAAGTGAGCAAATGAATCTGAGGGCCTGTTTTGTCTGCCTGGGGAGACTTCAGCACAATTCCTGGTGTGATGGCAACTTTCTGGAGACAGTATTTCTGGTATCTCCTTCAGTGTCCTTGTTTTCTGGAGTTGCACACTTTATTCACAGCCATGTTGTGAAATTTTTGTGGCTGCCTTCCTGTAGGGTGGTTTTCTTCCTCTATTTCATTCTTGTTCTGGCATTTCTGCCATTTGTGTGGTGTTGCCACACAGGTGTCATTAGTGCTCAGTCTCTAATTACAGCCAGTCCCTCAAAGTGGTGCTTCTGCTCTGGCTGTGTGAGCACTGCAGTAAGAAACCAAGTTGCTCTCAGTGCAGCCATGTCCAAGTTCCCACTTGCCTGACATTTTGTGACAAAAGTGGGTGAAAGCCTGAGAAACAATTGTGTTCTGACAAATTTTGGAATAGGAGTGTAAGTATATGAACATCCTGCACAAAACTTTTTTGGAATAAGAAGGCCTCTGACTGTCAGTTTGGGGGTATGTCAGTGATAATTCAGCTTGTAATTACACATCCTTTTCTCCCCCAAATCATTGGTTGTATAAAATTACTTGTGTTGTTTAATTAGTCCCTTTCTTGTGAGTTTGGAAACAGGGAAGGCATTCTTTTAGGCCATTTTTAGATGCAAGGCTTTAGATGTTCTTTGAATATCTCTTGGTGATATTAAGAGTGTAGGGCAATTCAATAAAAATATGTGAAAAACCATTGTAGAGAATGAAGTGTGAAAGGACTGACTTACAGGAAATGCTTCGTTCTTACTTTTGCATTTTCAGACTTCAAAAAGAAAATGAATGAGTGATACTGCAAGGTTAAGAGAGCACAGTCTCAAAGCAACTATGTTCAGGGGAAAGTAATGAATTCCAGTCTCAGCTCTGTGCTCCAGTGATGGTGTGGCATTTCAGTTTGCAGTGTGCCCTCTCCTGCCACCTGGAGACTCTCAGTGGATGAAAATTGTACCCAGAAAATCAAAACTTTCTTTTTCAGGTTTACAGGTATATACTTTCTCTTTTTTTACCTTATTTTTAGATTATTTTGATTTTTTTTTAGAAAAAGTGATTAATCTATTATGCAGAGTATTTTGGTTTTACTCTTAGAACTGTTTGTGTGTGTGCCATTTAGTGATGCTCTGTCACGTGATGGATTATTGATTTAAACTGTTATGAGTGTGCAGCTGTAAAAAGAAGAGGATAAAGTTTTCTTTTCTCCCAGTTATTAACAGAAAATCATTTATTGCTGTTGTGTGGCACATTATTTATGGGCTGGGACTTCACTGTGCTGTATATAAAGCCCTAAGACACCATGCCTGTGCCAGGAAGATCGCGGTTATTGTAACAGGAGATACAGGAATACAGACAGATGGAGGGTGTGTAAAAGCAGTGGGATCATGTGTTTGAGTGTAAGAGATGGCAGTCTGAGTGTTTACAAGCACATTTGTCATGTTGGGAGTTTTAGATCAGATTTCAGAATTTGAGTTTGACCTCAGTTCCTCATTTGGTTGGCGCTTCAGAGCGTCTCAACATTCCTGGTCACCTGCCAGGTCAGGGCATCGTGCTTGGCAGGCTGTGAGGATACTTCAGTTTAAAAAGAGGGGTACTTGATTTTAAGTGAGCTTATTCATGTGAGCATTTACCTTCAGACAGAATGCCTTCAAAACTTTTTAAGAATTGTAGCTAACTTTGGAGGCAAGGAAAGTAAAACTGCTGGTATGCTTGTTTTGTGCTTGTGTTTCAGCCCCCTCCAGCACAAATGGGGGAACACACAGGTCATTCCTCTTTCACCGCTTTGTTACTTCAGTTTTTCCTCGCTGATGCTTTTCCCTTGGGTGTCTCTCTTGAGGAGGAGGGATGATGTGCAGAGAAGGGAATGCCTCGGTGAGTGTCAGCCCTGTCCTTACTGGTTCCTCCACCGCTGGTTTAGGGTCACTGATGTGGAGCTGGACAGAACTGCTGAGCCCCATCCTTGTGTCTCTCCATGGTGTGGCTGTCAGAGCTGCTCTGAAGCTCTACTGGGACCAGTGCTGTGCCCACCAGTGTGGTGAGAGAGACTGGAGTTTATAAGAATGCAGAAATATGGAAATAGACTGCTGTGCTGTAACCATGTAGAGGTATCTACTCACATCCATGGGGTGTGAACAGGATTCTCATTAAGACTTACTCTCCCATGTGACTGTAAGTTGAAATTGGTTTTCATCTGTCCTGAAAACTACTATCTGTGAAATATGTTTGGTGTATCAGCTTTGAAGCTAATGTGGATTCCTTGTCCTGTGCCTTCTCCATGGACAGCTGTTTGGATTGCATTTCTACTCCTATGCCATGCAGATGGAGTGTAAATGTTTTAGAATGCAGCTATTGGATTATGCTTTAGTTTGCTGTTTTTCTGAGAGCTGGGATTAACTTAATGAAGTATTGAATCTGTAATTGTCACCATCCTTGCAGAAAGCTTAAGATGTTTTCTCTCAACACAGATATTTTAGATTTAGGAAGATTTGTATGTGAATAAATACAATCTGCTGCATTATTTCTTATCCATTTCAGAGGGGAAATGATTAGTGCTGTTACTTATCAGCTTCCCATTGAATCTCTGCTGTTCTTCAAACATGGTGTGAAGGAGCTCTTTGCTTTGGTGTGAATCTGAAAGCAATGTAAGAACAGGACTTGGAAATAAGTAATTTATGTGTTGCCTTCCCCACATACTCCCAAGTCTTGCAGGCCTATTCCCAGCAACTAAAGGGTGGATTTTGTCAGACAGTGGAGGATCCAACAGCTTTGTCCTGCTCAGGAGAACTACATCTGCTCCAAAGCTTTAATCAGGAAGGGAGAGGTTTGAGATTGGCTCTCTTTTTCCTGTGTTAAGATTTCTGTCTTTGATATACCATTCTAAAATTAGGATCTCTGCAGATGTTTATATTTGGAATGAAAGTATTGATGCAAACCTTAATGGATTCTTACTAGAAAGAAGAGCTCGAACAGATTGTGCACCTTTTGCTGTGACTGTTTTGCAGTTGTGTAATTTCTAATTTGTGCAGTCAAATGCTTGGGAGAGCTTTTCCTTTACCTTCTTTTAGACTGCTGTGGGAAAGAGATATGTTTGTAGGTGATGTAATAATTTCTTTACCCTTTCTATTATTATTTTTGTTAAGTTTCACAGTATCACTGTAAATAGAAGGCTGTGAACAGGAATAGAGGCTTTTCATAGCAATTAATAGTATGTATCTGCTACCAGTCCTGTTTGACTCTGGATCCATGGAAAGAGCTCACAGAGCTGGAGAAGGAGTAATTTTGGGGGGATAAATAGCGCTCTGAGAAACAGCTGACCAGACTCAAACCAATTACCTAAGCTAAAACTTTCTGCATGCATTTAATCACTCCCTTGTATTATTTCCTGCTTTCCATCCCCCCTTAGTAGTTTTGGCCCAGGTGGTTGTGTGAAAGTCCCAACAGAAAATATGGCTTAAGATCTCTGGAAAACCTTCCTTCTGTTTCTACCCATTGAGATTCCTCTAACGAAATGTTTTGGCATGTGGCAAAGAGCTGATTTTTTTGTTTTCCTCTGTCTGACTCAACAGGGATCCTGATGCCAGTCATGTAGGTATGCAATTAACATTAATTGAGATGGTTTTTTATTATAAAAGCAGAGAGTTGCAGGTCTCTGAAATATGCTTCCAAACTTCTAAACCTGAGGCACATCTTTTACATGGCACATGGGGAGAAAAGAGACTATTGGGATTTGCAGAGCTCACCTCCTGTAGTGAACTGCATCCTTCCCTTTTCACTAAAATGGTTGAAAAGGAGCATATGAGAATTGTAAATATGCAGTATAAAACACTAACACTGCAGACAAAATAATGGCCCACAAAATTTGGAATAGTTTTAAATGTACAAATATAACAAACACATTCATGGAATAAATTTCCATTTTTTAATGCTTTAAACTTTACATACAGAAATACTAATTTCTTCCGGTGTAGTCATCTGTAAAACAATGGCCAGGAAATGTGGAAAACCACCCATATTGTTGCCAAAAAAAATTAAATTTTAGAATTCCTAGCAAATGAATGTGAGATTAAAGAAACAGTGGGCCACCTGCAGGAGGGTGAATCCTTTTAGGCCAGACTACTTTGGTGTTGATTCTTTTGATTAGTTGTGAATATTTCAGTCTTCATATATGTAACTAATTTGGGAATTGTGGGTGTGTCTGTGCACTGGAAGTAAACTGAATTTAAATGACTCAGAAGTGTTTGCTTGAGAAGTTCCTGCTGAAGCAGTTGCTGTCCTGGAGGGGCTGGAAGGATTTATGTCCCATGGAGATGGCAGTTTTTGGGCATCCAGGCTCTGTCTCTGGGTATCAGCTCCAGGGTGGTGATGGCAGGTGTGTGTCAGTAGGTGGATGTTCTACCAGTGCAGGATAAAGTAGTTCCTACCAAGGTGAATATTCTTTTTTACCTGAAAACATAGGAATGAGAAAGTATTCTCTGATTTAACTGTATTTTTGTAGTCTCTGCAAAACAGAATGAAACCTTCATCTTGGCTCTGGTCTGAAAGGAGTTAAACCCCCTGGTAATCTTTCCACTGATTTAATTGAGTTTGGACCTGGCTCCACAGGTAGAATAAAACTAAAGCTTTTAAATTACGATGCCAAAGGAAAAGGGAGGCTCCTGTTTCCCAGGTGAAGATCAGTTCATTGGGATGTGCCATGGAATATATTGTTAAGTGGCAAATGAGGGAACCACAATGGGTATGAGCCAGCTTGAATTTGTCTGAAAAACCTCCTCCTGGCTACCTACAGGAGTGGATTCCTGGGAGAAGGATCATTCTCTCCTGCTGGGGGACAGTAGAAAGTCAGAAAGTGCCAAAAGAATGAGATAATAAAAAATGTTAAGTACTGATATATACATATGTGAAGAGAGACAGGCAAATGATTTTTTTAATTTGAATTTAATAATACAATTTATGGAGATTGAGTCCAGCAGAAGGAACTAAATGTATAAAGAACCAAAATCCACCGTGGTGACTTTTTCTTGAAAACAAAATGATTCTTATGATGTTATAGCATTATAATTTACATGATGAATACAGCAGCAAAAATACTCTTCCATCACCACCCCTGTCCTAGTTCTAAGACACACCTACCTTCCTCTTGCTGCTTCTCTATGTGGTAGCAAAATTTGGATAAGCTGGAGGGAGAGGAGCAATACTTTGATACTCCAGTGTGCAGTGTAAATTCTGCAAAGGGAATGAGAGGTGGTGAGATTTTGTTTCACTGGATATGCCATTATAGTTAGGAAGGAAAATGGACTGTTTTTTGATTGGAGTCCTTTAGAGTTCTGTGGCTGAAGAACTTCTGTGTCCAAAAGATTATTTTTCTCCCCCCTCCAGCTGTATTAATACATCTAATAACAGATGCCATCCTTCCCTGTTAACCTTTCATTTTCCAATATCCTCAGCCTGCCATCCTTACAGCAAAGCTATTACTGTTCAGTGGCAGACCTATTTTGAGGCACTTATGGCTGTTGTGCAGTAACAACCTGACATCAGCTAATCCAGCTGAGCATAACAGCTCAGCACCCCTCTGAGCTCTGGCTCTGCAGCAAACGAGTCTGAGAGCTGTGGGCACTGCTCTAAGGTGGAAAGAAGTCTGTTTATTTGCAGTCTGTCCTGCTGGGAGGGAGCTCTTGTGTGTGTGTGTGAGGTTCCATCACTCTCTTTGGTGCAGACCCTCAGTGATGCCACGTGCAAGTGGCATTTGATGACCCAAGCTGCCTCTCCTTCTGAGTGTGCCTTTAACTCAGAGGGGATTGGAATTGTCTTTGAATAGTGAGCTGTGCCTCAGTTGGAGAATAAGAATTGTCATTGCAGTGGTTTAAATCAGAATTTGTTTTAGTTTTTTGCTTTGTGATCCACACACTTTCTAATGGGATATGAGATTTGTCATCTCCCGTTTTTTAAAGTATTCACAAAACTTCCTCCTTCCCTTTTTTCTCCAAAGTATGTTCATTTGAGCAACAAGTGTAGCCTCACCTTGGTATGGCTATTGTAAGAATACCTAAGAATTCAAGGCTAAATAACAAATGTAGAAAAAACTGTATGAAAAGGACTGTGTCCCTGCACACCTACCCACTGTATGCTTAGAAATAATGTGCTGATGAGCAGCAAAGATAAAATAAGCTCAGGGATGGCACAGCTTCAAGGAAAATGCAAAGAACTAATAAAGGTTTCCAAGATTTCTTAGTTATCTTTTTCTGTCTGAAAACTGATTCTTCTCTTGGCTACTTGAAGGTGGAGTAACTTGAGTGAAGGCTTTGGAGTTACATCAGGTATGACTGGTGGAAATTACAGCAGTGTGAGACCCACAGTGATTTATCTTGTGATGGCAGAGACAAATCTTATCTGAAGATTCCTGGTTCTGTAGAGGATGAAATGTTCATTTTCCTGTCATCACTCAAGGCAATAGATAGTTTTATCTAATTTTATAATCTGTCTGAACAGAGCAGTTTTGAGGCTATAAACATTATTTAAGGGTGTGCTTTCTGGTATTTCTGAAGCCATCACCAAGGTCTATTCCTCAAGCAGGCATCTTTTCTGTAGGTCTGTGTTTGGTCTTATTTTATGAGTGATGGGTTTTATAGCAAGTTTTAGTGAGGTTTTATTTCAAGATCAATAAAACTGAAATACTAAAAGTAAAAGGCAGGCTTCCAGCCCACCCACTCTTCCCACCACCATGTCAGTGAAAGAGGTTTGGGATTGCTGTCCTATCAAATGCCACCAGAACATGTGCTGGGGTTTGTCGTGCCACACAAGGTCCTGGCTAAGCAGAGGTTGGACTGGAGCTGTCCTGACCTTGGCATGTGTCTTGAAATCTGTGTTGTAAGATTACTGGCCTGACAGGATGGAAGCACAGGAAAACATGGATATACCGATGTGAATTTCTTTAAAAAAGTAACAAAAAGTCATGTTATGCTGTACCTCAAAATTCTGAAGCCTTTGGATACCCTTGCAATGCATAAGGCTGCAGATATGGAGAGGATTAGGGAGGCAGTTCCCTCTATTAGTGCTCTATCCAAGAATTTCCCTGTGTGAGGTGTTGGGGAGCCCCCCCAAGTCTGCATTCAGGCCAGGGAAGAGCCTGGCACTGTCCTCCACCATCCCTTCTTTAAAGGAAAGGATGGATGTGGTATTGCTGCATCACCATGATTCCCTTTCTGTTCGGACTCAAGATCCACTACATGACACGAGAGCAGGATGTGTTTCTGAGGATAACTCCCCTTCTTCTGGTGGAGATGCTGTGTGCCCCACACTGCCCTGGGTAGTCAGACACACACTGAGGTTCATTATTGGCTTGGGACCAAAGAACTCAGCATTCTGTAGATCAACCATTTTGATTTTGTACAAGTTTTATTGGGCTGCCAGGATATGAGTTTCAGCAGCCTGAGGGCTCTTGAGTGAAGTAACTCAAAGTCTATTTACACACTAACCTTTGAATTTCTCAGATTCACATGTGTGATAATTTGTTTGAATAAAAAATTGGATATAAAAATGGAATTAAACCTTTATGATGACCTTTAGAGTAATTTGGACACATTCTCATCTTGGCTTGCTATTTAAAACCGATGCAGTTACTGATCCATGGTGTGGGTAATGAAACTTTATCTGAAACTGTTTTAATGTGTTGAGCTGTAAATGAGAAAATGCTTTTTCTTGTTAGTATTTGAATGCTATTTCTGGGGTTTTTGGTATGTTTTCAGTGTAGTTTATAAGCATAAAGAACTGGGAATGTGTTCATTCTTCTATTTCCAATTTTGGACTCCATTTAGATTTCATCTTTGGATTTGTCTCTGGCTGTGCTCCCGAGGAGGATCTTGACATTTTAGTTATTAAAGTATTATTTAAAAAAAAAAGATGCATATATGATTGAATATGCATATTGTGTAAAACAAAGTTCTTGATTTTTTTCATCCTGTTTTGTTTTGAGGACCATTTGATGTTTTGGGGTTGAACTGTATTAATTAAAGCATGTGATGTTTTAAGTGGCAGTTTTAGAGAACCAACACAAACACCTTTCACAGTGGAAAATCGTGTGATAGCCAAGAAAAATTTCTGTGTGGAAAAATTTCAGCTGTGTGGTTTTTAAGCAGATTTGATTCAGGTTGGCCCGTCTTAATGTTGCTTTTTTTTTTCTTTAACCTTGTAACACAGAATAATTCTCAGAATTTATTTCAAAAATATTCTGAGTTAGGGCAGTGTGCAGTCAACACAAAATTAGAGATGAAATTCAAATGTATGGGAAGGTCATCACCAAACCATTCTTGGAAGAATTAAAAAAAAAAAGTGGGAGAATAATTTGCTCTGTTTAAAATCTGTTTTGAAGATATAAATAATAATTCTATTGTACACCAGCAAATCTGAACCTGTATAATCTGTTGAGCAGAAAGAGTGTGCCTTGTGATTTCATTTTGTTTGCACAGGGAGGGTTCCACATGCAACAGCTTTGCTCTTAAAGCCCAAGCAATGACCTTGTGCCATCTGTTGAATAGCTGTGAAAATACACTGTGGTAAGGCACGTTGTGTGATGTGGACACTCCTGAACAGAATTCATCAAAACTGGGTATGTATCTTTGGCTGGTGTAAAGGAGGATTAAAAAAAAAGAAAAATCCCTCCTCCTATTTTTTCATGGAAAATGAAATCTTTTTCAATCAGCATTCTTGAAGTGTGGCATTCCTTTCCAAAAGAGCCTGTTCAGTGTATCAGAGGGGGCTCTGGGAGTTCACCGGGTGGGATTAGAGTGT
>JAOXXN010000137.1:1646829-1659930 GCA_026770055.1 Myrmophylax atrothorax
CCCCACCCCCCCCAGAAGCTTAAAAGCTTTATAGAGGTGCCTCATCATCAGCAACAGGATGAAATATGAGTTAGTTCTTTGTAACAGTTGAACTTGATTTGCCAGCCCATCAGTTTTCTAATTAGTTTTTTGCAAAACCTCAAAATAATTTAAAGCAATAATTTAAAGTTCTGTAAGTATCAGTTGATTGAATTCAGCATGTTAAGTCACTTGATGGTTAAGGATTCTATTCAGAGGGAGGGCAATGTAGGCGCTTGAGCTGCAGCGTTTGGTTTGCAGAGTGCCTTGATTGACAGAGTGGTTCCACTGCCCTTTCAGCCAGGCTGCAGAGCCAGGGATGCTGCTCAGGGACAGGGAGGAATGGGAACCTGCCCTCTGATGGTGCAGGAGGGGTGGAGCTGAGGTTTCCAACGTGTGCCATCAGCTGGAGTCATCACTACAGACTGTTGTGCAGGACCATCGTTTCTTTCATCAGGAATATTTTTAAGTTATGACTTGTACATACCTTTTGTGGGACAAATGCCTGAATTCTTTCAATGTGCTGACAAGAATTTAGTTCATTTTCGGCCTTTGCTTTTTGCAGTGGATGTCTGACAAGGTTGTGTATGTGTGTATTAAATTCAGTGCTGTCTTCCCTATTTTACCCCCATAAGAAACTGTGCTTTGGTTTTGGCAGTCTTTACTGTCTTATGTTTCTGTCCTTCTCTCTTCCTTTCTACTTTCATATCTCTGTGAATCTCCTTTGCTGTTTTCCCTCTTATTTCTGTGCTTGTGACAGCTCCAGCTCAGCCTGTGCAGCATCAGCCTCCAGTCCGGTGTTACACTTGGGTGTCTCTGTTAATGGGGCTGATCCTGCAGCACTGTCAGGGGCTTCAGCACTGCTGCTGCAGACCATGGAAAGGAGAATAAAATCCATGTCTTCAAGCCTTTGTGTCAGGCTGTGTGTAGATGTGGTAGGTGTGTGCTCTTCACAGCATTTGCCAAGTTCTTTATTGCCATGAAGGCTGGGCATGATGTAGAAATGGTTAGATATTGGAAAATGACAGTTATGGCACACAACCTGTATTCATAGGAAGCATATTCTTGTGAGAATTAAGTGTTAAGCCAACACACATTTTGATGAATTTTCAAAATGAGCTAGCTGAGATTATTGCGGAATTAGTGTTTTTAATGGATGCATGTCTGATTTCTATTCAAGATATTATTTGGTGTGAAGTCTTTGCATAAAACCTACTTGACATACCCTGTGAACTTGGTACATAATTTGAGTTTCCTTTTAAACACCTGTCAGCAGAGCTGCATGTCCTGGTAACATTCCTGCCTGCAAATTGAACAGCATTCCATTATAGTGGTTTTCAGTTCAAATAAATACTCGATATTAGCAGGGCACTAAGTGGTCCTGCAGAGTCCTGTGCCTCACACCACGTTGTCCGATGTGATAATGGGAGTGTTTGGTGCGGAGCCTGAGAGGAGCAGCGTGTCACCATGGGAGAACGTCACGGAATTGCTCACAGGGATGAGATCACTGCATGACATGGGCTTGTAGCCCACAAAGACATTCTTTCAGGCAGACCATCTGCTGCATTTCCTAAATTGTGGGTTTGGCAGTGTCCTGACATTGGGGGGATGCAGGACACTGGGACATGATGATGACAACAGCCAGACCAAGACACAGTGCATAGTGAGAGAAACAATGCTGAATTCATCATTGTTTGTCCTGATTCAGCAGTGGGGTGTGCAGGTGAGCAGTGTGAGTCCTGTCCAGAGTTGCCCGAGTTGGAACAGGAGGTGGTGGGCAAGGGGCACTGGTAAATGGTCCCCAGAGTTGCTCCAGGCCAGCCCAGTGGAGTGTCTGGCCAAAGCCACCCCTTGTCAGTGCTGCTGTGCAGATCTGCTGCCACTGAGCCACCTTTCTGTGAATCATAATCTCATCATCTTTGCCCAGGATGCAGCTGAATTAATTGTGCATTATCGATGTAATTAGCTCAATGAGGCGTATGGTTTTGTTTGTATTATAGTTCAGAAACAGTACAAATGAAAAATATTTTTAAACTGGGAATGCTTCCAAAACGTGTTATTTAACTTATCTTTCAAAATCTCCCCTTCATCCATCTAAGAACTACTGTTTTCTGTCCTTAAAACTTTCATTTACAACCTGCCTTAAGTGTGTGCTAAATGGGGGTCTTTATTACTACTAATGTTGATCTTTCTTTGTAAACCCTTAGGAAATTCAAGCTGCATTTTAACCCTTTTTTAAGCTATCAACATGCAACTCTCTAGACACTTGTGAACGAAACATTTTTATTAAGTAACTTACAAGAAGAGTTGTTAGAACCCTCTAGGTCACTTGTTAAAGATTTGCTGTGCTTGTTGTTGGGATGGGAGAGAGGGATACGATACTGAGAAATGCTGGAGGAGGAAATTGGAAGTTTATTTTCTGTGGATCTGTTGGAAATGGGTCATGCAGAGGTCTAAGATCTCTTTGGAATGACTTTGTGAAGCACTCTGACCAAGGTGATTTATTTATTTTTTTTTAATGCAGTGAATGCTGCTTTCAGGTTTTCCCCCCATTAAGGAGTATATTATCTGTAGGAGAGACAGATAGATTGTATTAACACAATACTGAGATTGCCCAGATAAAATCTGGTAAATTTAAGAAAAATGAAGAGTAATGGGCTCCCAGAACATTAATTTGTCAGTATTTCACATCATCTGAACTGGGTTTTATCAGCTTTACAACATGAGCAGGAATATGTCATGCCCTATCTCAGATCTTTACATTCCTGTTGCTTCCCTGGAGCTGGATGGATCTCCATAGCCCTAATCTCAATGCTATTTGAATGTGCTTCTCTGGCACAGTCAAACTATTTGGGTGTCTCTTTCTCATATTGGAGTGGGATTGATCCTTCAGGACTCAGTTTTGGGACATCTGCCAGATGCACTGTCACGAAACAGGTTATTAATCTAAGAAAGGAGCTAGCAAAAGGAATGAACTCTCCCTTACAGCAGAGTTTAGTTAAGGTGCAATTGGCCTTATAAAGGGCTCCCAGTCCCAGAGTGTGCATGTTTGTAGCCCAGTCCCAAGGAGCTGGGGAGGGGGTTCACACCAGCTGGGGTGGCTGTAGGGGCAGTGTCACTGCAGAGGAAGCCCTGCTGGGGGCCAGATAAAGGCTGAGGAGGCTGCACAGCCCTGGAGTTGGGGTACACAGTTCCAGCTGCATTCTGGATTAGAGCTTTGGGAGTTTAGGGTAGTTGACCCTCATTTAATGATGCTACCAGACAGCCAAGCAGTGTCCTAATTGAGTCTGGCTCCCATTAATTTACTGAGGACAAGATTTTGTGACAAGTTAAGTCTATATGGGATTAATTACGAAATGAAGAGTTTTTTAAAAAGGGCCTAAGAGAATTAAGTGCTTGGTTCTATTATTCAACTTTTAAATTATCCCAGCAGAAAAGGCTGGACAACTCTCTTTTCTTAAATTCTCTTACAGACTTTGAATTCAGCTGCAGCACAGCATCCATTCAGAGGGCTCGCAGCTCCTTTGGCTTGGCACTCACTTTATGCACCACAAGGCCTTCAAGTTTGTCCTAGTCAAAACATCTAGTTTGATAGCAGGAAATAAAACACCTTTGCTGGTTTTATGCATTTGCACAACTGAAAGCAAGAGAAAAATGTGCCAGAGAATGAATAAATTGTGCCAACCCCCTTCCAAACAGGGAGAATGGAACGATGGGGTCAGGATGAAATGTGCAGTGACTCTCATTGCCACACTGGTAATGCAAGGTAAAAAAAGGAAACACTCTAATTCCTAGACTGAAAACAATGAAGCATAGGGTTTGATATACTTTGTTAAGTGAGAGGAAGAAAGCAAGATAGGAGTGTAAATAGTGAATTAAATAGTGAATTAAAATGAAAATTTATGAAATGCTTTAATAAGTTCTGCATCCCCCATCCAGTGTGGCCAGCTCACTTGTGTTTACAGTTTGCAGAAGCCATTTCAGTTCCTACGTAATTTGTGTCAGCTCAGTGAGTTCAGTCCCTAATGCTTGCTGTGCTCCTGAGCTGGTTATTGGACTACAGTGGGCACCAAAGGAGCAGACAGAGGCCAGTGCAGGGATTGTGGCATTCCCTTTGCCAGCTCAGTCACCCTCACTGTACAAGCTGTTGCCATTTCCACCTCCAGCTTAAGGAGCTCAGTTCCATTTTCTTCTCCCCAGAATTGACACTTCCGTGAATTTGTGACACACCTTCAGACAAAACCACATGGACCTGGTTGAGGGAATTCACTTCAGGAGGCCCCTGCAGTGTGTGTGAATTGTTTTTTTGTTGGGTTCTTCCTCACAGTACTCATAAGCAGGTCAACTCCAGATGGGGAGGAGGTCCTTTTCTTCTTCATGGGTTTTTGGGGGTTAAAGACCTCCTGGAACTGGAGAAACCATATGGCCCGAGGAGTTGCTCAGCAAATGCCAGGAGGTAATGTGGGGCTGTCCACTGTACAGTTCCAAAAACCTATAGCTGGGAGAGATGACTAACTGTAGTTGATCCCCATTTCTCAGATGTGTTTTGATGCAGAATTAAAGACAGCAGACATTGCCAGGTCTCTCCCACTGGAATCATTATTGTTTTCCATAGTGACATTTTACCACCCTTCCATGGAGAACCAAAGAGGAAATGAGTCTTCTGTGCCAGAGAATTACCTTCTGTGAGACTCTTTGTTTACCCATTAGGTTGCTTTTTTTGTTTCCTAACAAAATTCTGAAACCTTTCAAAGCATTAAAGTGATTTAATACAGATTGTAAAGGGGAAAAGGTGGAATGCTGAAATAAATATGGTGGTGTAGAAACACTGTACACATCCAATTGGATTAGTCCAACTAATTCAGGAGTGATTAGAAAAGATAATACATTTGTTTGGACCCTTTCATGGATTAACCTGGCCAGCTGAGGTTGATCAAATTAGACATGGTTCTTCTAATTGGTCCTTTGGTTACATAACAGATGGCCAATATTCACCTTAATTAGAACATAGCTTTTTAGTTACCATTTTAAAGTAAGGCAGCTGGGCTTCCTCTAACCAGAAAACCAGGAATAATCATGGAAGATGTCTTTTTTAGATATTAGTGAAATCTATGTACTTCCATGAAAATTGAAGTTCTTTTGTAGGAGATGCTTCAGTGTTATTTTTCTTGGTTTTCTTTCAAGGGTGCTGAGAAGGCACCCACACTCCCTGATTTTCTCTAGTATGAAAACCACACCAGTTAGTGAAGTAGTAATATTTCAGTGTAAAGTGCTTGTAAATCTCAGTATTTTAGGGCATTTTTTTCTAGTCTTTTGGGTAATAAAACTGCAGGGTTTTTGACTGGTTAACCAGTCAAAATATTTAGTTTCTCTCAAACACAAAGTACCTTTAAAAATATATTTCTATATGATTTAAACAGTAAGCCAATTAAAAGGCAGGTTTTGTCTCTGACAAACCAGTATGGTGAATGATGTGAATGTCCTTGGGGCTGCTGGTAGAACCACAGTTCTGCTTGCTTTGATGTTACTGTCTGCTTGTAGTTTTGCAAAGATAATTTCTCTGATGAGACCAGGAGTTGGACTTGATGATCTTGATGGGTCCCTTCCAACTCAGCATCTTTTATAATTTTATGATTTTCCTCACAGCCTAAAAACAAAACAAATCAAACAAAAAACAAATTAAAAATCCTTCATTTATGTGCCTATTCAACAGCAAGTAACTCCTGGTAGTACCAATAAGCATTGTGTGCATCCAGGGCCCAGTTTTTATTTTCATGACAGTGAATTGACGTCCTGAGGCCAATTCTTTGAGTCATAACTTCTCTTTTACTCAATTGTTATTCACAAGAGCTTGACTAATTTCAGCTGGGAATGAATGACTGGCTGTGCATTAAGTAAAAACTGGCTGAGCACCACTGGGATTAAACCACTGGGATTAGTAGGAGCTTGTAAATGGCAGTTGTGTCTCATTAACTTGGTAATTTTTAAGCTTTTCTCACTCCTGACAATTCTCTAGTGCAGGTGTGGGCTTTTGAATAGTGAACTTGAAGGCATCTGATAATGGACTTTTTCTTATTTAAACTTTTGGACTCCTGAAACAGGTTCATCGATTCTCCTCTCTTGTCCTCCCTCCAGTTTTCTGTGGCTCTAAAGAAGCTGTTGCTGTAGACAGATGTGTCTGGGGACTTTTCCTTTGTGCTGTTTTAAGAGGTAGAAATCACACTCCATTCTTGGAACACGTTTTCTGTGCAGGAGAGATTTGCCTCCTTCCTCCTGTGTCTCAGGTTTTCCACAAGAGAACGGGGGACAGGATGGGGACACCAGTTTAGTCCAGTGTTTGTTGCTGGTATCATCTCACAGCTGCATCTTTAGGGCCAGCCAGAGATCTTGGCTCATTTCTGGTCAAGATGTGTTTGTCTGGGGGCTTTGCTGGCTGTTCCTGCATTGTGTGGAGTTTGCGTGTGCCTTTCCCTGTCTCCCTTGGGTGTAGTCCCTGTGTTGGTGCCTCTTCTGTCCAAAATAAGCCACTTGGGTTTAGGCTGATTTCACTCAAGCAGGTGTACAGTTCTGAGATTCAGCAGAGGTGGGGTGGAATTACAACTTTAGATTCCTTAATTTGTGGTCAGTGCTTTAAGCGTCTCAGATGGCACAAAGGAAGACAATTATTTTCACCAAGAAATTTCATCTTGGGTATATAAATCCATATGCTTTCCTGGCATCTGTCAGACTGGCTTGGTGACTTTGAGCGCATAATTTAACTGTTTCTTAATTTCCACCGGGAGATGCTTATTGAGAATGTCTCAAGTAGTTCTTATTTGCAGGTTTAATTTGTGAAGCTTGGTGGTTGAAGGTAGGTGAAATTAAAGCAAGCATCCCATGCCAGTGTGCACCATCCTGCCCTGGGGCCTGGTGGCTGGTCCTTATGGAAAAAGAGAGGCTTGGAGCTTTGGGCAGCTGATGTCCAAGTTCCCCAGCAAAATGGGACTGGATAAAGCACAAAGGGCTGGATCCACTCACTGAGCACAGGCAGATGCTCCTCACTGGTACCATGGCACAGCAGGCAGTGCCAACCCTGTGTTTGGGAAGCATTTGTGCTGTTTGGATGGCAGTGCTTTGTGTGATCAAAGTCATTTCCATAAAGTGTAGGAACAGTGA
The DNA here is from genome assembly GCA_026770055.1 of Myrmophylax atrothorax. NCBI lineage: Eukaryota > Metazoa > Chordata > Aves > Passeriformes > Thamnophilidae > Myrmophylax > Myrmophylax atrothorax. The sequence continues at coordinate 1,654,003 of JAOXXN010000137.1, forward strand.
TAAATTGTGTTAAGGTTTTTTGTCAAAATATTTTTTCAATGAGCAGTGGCATTTGAATCAACATGTGAACGTGCTGTTTTCTGCTTCAAATGTTTATAAACACAAGTGTTTGCAAAGCCAAAATAACTTCTGTTGAAAACTTATGAAATACTTTAAGCTTTAATTGTCATTGAGGAGGCAGAACACGTTACTGAGAAATGAAAATAAGCAAACAAAAGCCAGCACCAATACTTAGTTTTCTGAGGGGGATAAGAATGAACAGGGTTTTTAAAACTGCCTCAGCTTCACTTGGGAGTGGGACAGAGGAGCTGAAGCTTTTGCTGCTCCTGCTTCATCAGCTAAGGTGAAGTACCACATCTGTAGAGTGACTTTTGATTTCAGTTTTTTGTTTTCTCCTTTCCTTCCTACTTGCTTCTCAAGTGCTGAAGAGGAAATTAAATCCTGAGATTGAAGTAATAACTGAACAACACTGCATTTGTACAGGAGAGACTATATGACCATAGGGAAAAGAACCTTAATTGAAGTGATGCTGTTTCTAGATCTCTCTGTGATACCTATGATGAATCTTTCATTTTTCACATTTTATTTTACTCTCAGTTATTCTTTTGTGGCAGCAGGTTAATTGCTAGCCTGTCAGGAGAAAAATATCTCACCTGTCAAAAAGCTGGTGGTGGGGGAATAAGGCTGCAGAAAAAAATAAAGGAAAGCTCAGAGTACTGTTTCATACCTATACAGTAGCTGATTCCAGTGAAATTAAAGAAGTTTTGAAAGCATTTAAGGAGAATTTGACCTCAGGTTTTATATCTTAAGTGAACGCTGGTTGAGTCCAAATCATGGAAGTGCTCACAGACACATTTGGTTGTGTGCATGTGGGTCAGTAAGGCTAGCAATAAATAAATTAAATTTGCTTAATTTCTTCAGCATTTCTTAATGGCCTCATTTCTTGATTGCTTGATAAAGGTTGCTTTTTTTTATCTTAGAGTTTGGGCCTGTATAATTTAGGTATTTACAGTAAGCAAACATTGTGAACTTAAAAGTTGTCCATATAAACTTTGTGCATAAGACAAACAGTCAACATGGAGTGTAAGGGATTTTCCTACATGGTAGAGGGAGACCTGAGCTAAGAGATGAAAAAGGTGTGTTTTAACCCCAGGTTTAAAGAAATGCAAGCCTTGTTGACCTCAGAGTATAACTGCATATCAAAGGAAAGAGAGAAAGATGATGGCAATGTGGAGGTAAATCAACGTGTGACTGTGCTGTGGGAACAGTTCTGCAGGCAAAGGCTTTGCATCCTGCCAGCAGAGATACAGACACCTCATAAAATGCTCACTGGTATTCACTGTGGCCAGATAAGAATTTGACACTTACCCTCAAAAAAACATATTTCCTTATGTGGTGTTGGAGTCGTGTTTCCAGTCAATGGAGTGCAGATGTGGCCATCCTACTGGGAATCTTTGGGAATGCCCCACCAGCGGGATCTGCTGCTTTTGGTGTATTGGGTTGGCTGGGGTTAACATGAAAGGATCTGTGACCTTGTTCCTATGTATGATTATGCTCTTTGAAGAGACAGAGTTTTATAATTAGCTGATTATAGATGATAGGTTATTCCATGCTGATGCTGCTTCTCTTTGAGTGTTTTCTATATAACAGTTTGTATTTTGCTGCCATTTCTTGTTCTCGGGAAAAACTTTTAACACCAGCAGCAAAAACTGATTGGTGTACCAGTTTTTTAATCATCAGAGGATGAGTTTAGTTCTGTGTCTTTGCTTGAAGATTTCAAGAAATGCCTCGAAAAAGAAATAGTTAGAAATTTTAAAGACATTACCAATTTTTATTCCCAAAGGCAGTTTTGATTCCTTATCAATTCTTGAGAACGATGATGATGTTTGAACTCTGGGGCTGAAATCCAGGCTAACACTCCTCTGTCCCATGTGTCCTGTTCCTGGAGTCCTTAATATTTTGGGAAATGTCATTTATTACAAATGTCTGGGCCAGCTGCAGAGCAGTGACTTCAGAAATGTCTGATGCTTGTTGGTGTTTGTGCCCCTGTGCTCAGCAGAGCAGCACTAAGTGCAGGGTTCCTGCAGAGCTGGGTTATTACACACAGCACAGCTGTGCAGCATGAGGGGTGTGTGGAGGGCTCGGGGCTGCAATGCAGCTGTGCTTCTCAGCAGCTGAAGGAAGGTCTCCCAGATCTACCAGATGTGGAAGGAAAAATTCTGGGCAAATCTCTAACTCTTACGTTCAAACTTCTAAGAAAGAGGAGGAGGAAATGTCTAGAGGAAGATGGAGGAATGATACTCCAGCATCTGATTTCAATGATCTTTGCGTTGGACACTTGAAAAAATTCGAAACGTGGTTCTTTTACTGGTGTGTGATGTTGTTTTTTAAGATAGAAATATGTATTCAGCAGCTGGGTCTGTCCACAGAAAAAGGAGAATGAGAATGTTACCCACTGGCCTGGCAGGAAAGGTTTAAACTGATAATCCAGGAATGCCTCTCTCCAAAGGGGTTCTGGACAGAGGGGAGACAATCTCAAGGTGGGAAGCAGCCAGAAAGGCATAGAGAAAGAAAAGCAGAATATTACCATGCTCTCTTGGACATCCTACTTCTTCCTGTCCCTGGTACATGCACAGGCTTAAATGTCCTTGATTTTCCTGAAAACAGTTAAAATTGGTCAGTAGCTAAGATTGTGAAGTGCTGTGTAGGCTGTGTGTGGGGAAGTGTGTTAAATGTGGAGGCTGATGGCTGGGTAAAGCCATGTAGTACTAATTAATGTTGTAGAGTAAGGGGGTTTTAATGTATGAATTCCATATACCGTTAATAAGATAATAATCCATTAGAAACTATCTGCAGAAGTTGTTTTTTTCTGAACTACCTAAGGGAATGCAGTTTCCAGTGACTTTTGTTTTACACATCCATTCCACAATTTCCGATGTATTCCTGAAAAATCTGTCCTGGGTGTTCAAGGTGCATCTGACAGAGTTTGACTCTAAGATGTTCTCCTGTCATGAAGACCTTTATTTCAATGTCTTTGAACAATACAATTATTTTATGTGCTGCTCAGTGTATTCCAAAGTCCTTTCTCAAGCAAATGTCCAGGTAAAAGATAGCTTGGTAAATTACCTTTGCATTTGTGAGTTTCATATAAAAGGTTTAATCCCCATGCAGTGGATTCCAGCCTGTTTGTAGCTGTACAGCTCAGGTGGGTAAGCAGCATGAATTTAACACTTAACTTCTTATTGTATTTGGAACCTCTGCCTTTCTCAGTAGCTAAACACAAAGGAATGTGAAATGATAAATTTAGGGCTGAATGTTTCAAGAAAAAATGAGCAGAGAATGGTGGTAAGATGTTTTTTGTTCTTTTAAGGAAAACACTTGGGGAGGTGATCTGGCTGCAGGAAGAATCACCTGGAGACAGGGATTAGCAGGGTTAAAAAAGCTGTTCCAAAATCTGGCTGCAACAGAGATGAAAGACATTCTGTGGCATAAGGAGATAGGGAGTCAGAGTGGGAAAGAGCATGATGAATGGTCTGGAAAAGTGGAGGGGATTAATTCATTGAGGCTGAAGGAACAAATCCATGGAGGATACTGACTATGTGAGAGGGATGATATATTGCAATTTACTTTTGTCATTAATCTGAGAGTGAAGTGATTGATTGAGGGAGAGCCCTGAAACCATGCAGTGGAGCATCTCCCTGGGGGACACATTTCAATACTCTGAGATGGAGAGGGACTTGACTCTCTGAGCTGCCCCACTGAAAGGAATGGGATGGGTTTTGTAGCGAGGAAATCATCCTGTAATTAATTTTAACTTTGTTTTGTAAGGTTAGTAGAAGTGGGAAGCAAGTCCCACATACTTCAAGTACTCTGGGCTGAGATGTGTGCCAGCATCTCAGGAAGTGGGAAGTTCTTTCAAGACGGCATTTCTCACTTATATACAAACTTCAGGATCTCTGTGGCAAATCTTGCCCAGAAATGTTAATAAGCAGTATTTCCAAAGACACCACAGTTTGCTGAGCCTGGGGCTCAGAATTTTGCTATTTGAACTTTTGCAGCAATACATGTAGGTAAAACTGCCCAGTGCTTATCCATGGGATAGGGACAGACTTCAGAGGTGCCACTGCTGCACTTGATTGGGGTCCCAATATCACTTGCTACCTTAATTGCTTCAGGTAGCTCGAGGCTGGGTCTGGTTTATGTAGATTTGAATTTAAATGTGCAAGTTGTCTCATATTCACAGTACAGTTTTACAGTTGAAGTTCGGTGGAGATTATATAGAGATGGGAGAACATAATGACCAACATTCTTGGGGTCTCCTCTTGATGACTAGAACAATGTGAATATTGTTTAAATATATGGCTGTGATTAAGGATAGAAATTAAAATCTTAGTTTAGCCATGGTAGCTACTTAAGCACACCCCAGCCTGTCACTGCAAATAGGAATAGCACCATTTGAGAAAAGGAGCAGAAAGGCAAATGAATCCATATGCTTAAACACAAAGTTCAGGAGGTTATTTGAGCAAAAGAAATAGCTGTCAGAAACTGGAAATCCAACACTAGCAAATCCTGGAGACAGGGGCACAGTCCAGAATGGGCACTGTGAGAAGGAAACTGAAGAGCCTGACATGGAATTTGAAGAGCAAAGAGTCAAAGGCATAAAAACAAACAAAAAGAAATTCTTGTAATATATTAAAGACAGGAAGGGCTGTGAGAGGTTGGGCAGCTCCCCTGCGCATGTTATTCTATACCTTGGGGCTGTCAACTGCAGGTCTTCATCCAGCTTTGTGTGAGGAGCTGATGGTGACTGCTCCACTCTGTCACACCTGGGACTGGATCCATCTCTGTTTCTTACTATGTGGCAGTTCCTTCGTGGTGACTGCTTTGTGTCCCAAAAGTCCATGCCATCCCATCCCAGTTAACCACAAGATCCAGAAATAGTTTCTGAATGTTCCCTGGCTATTTCTGTGGTATTTAAGCAGCTTTCAGCAAACTCAAATGTCAGATTTTGAGGACCAGTGGGTATACACTTTTGCATTCCTCCAGTGCCCACTGTAATATCAGTCCTAGGAAGATGTAGATGGATGTTTTTCCTGGCCAGTGTGACAGACTGCTTGGCTTTTGAACAGTATCTGTGTGGTGTGATCAGGGTTGGGAAATGAATGCTCAGATACTGAGTGTTGTATTTATAATGTTCCTGAACCTGCTTTAAGAACCAGCACTGCCTAAATTATATTTAACAACTTCAGATTTCATAATGCTTGTTAATACTGATTTAATCTGTTCAGAATCACATCAGGGGCTCTGATGAAATTTTCTTTTGCCATACTGAGCTCTCTGCTTCCTTCATTATGTTGAAATTCCCCAAGTAGCAAATCTCCTACACATTTTCCCTGATGAAGAGATTGAAAACCAGCCCTCAAGGTCATATCCTCTAAATCTGGAAACCCTTTCACCTGGTGCCACTTTTATTTTAATGGTTTGTTTCTCTTGCTCTGTGTGTGTTGGCTGAATTACTATTTGGTGTGTTGTCTGGCTGTGCCTCACTAAATTACAGTGCAGGCTTTTCAGCATCAGTGAGTTCCCATTTCAGGGATGCTTTGACAGTCTCTTGAACTGGGACACTCTTGGTTCTTTCAGAGCTTCCCTCCATTAGGATGGGGAAAAAATGTGTTAGGGCATGATATTAATATAAGATGGGATGATTTGTGGTCAAGGCAGAATATTGTCTGAAAGCTGTGCCAGGAGAGGTTGAGAGTGGGCATTAGGAAGCATTTCTTTACCAAGAGGATGGTCAGACCCTGGAACAGGCTTTCTGAAGAGTGGTTAGTGTTTGAGGCATTTGGACAGTGCCCTCACCAAAGTGCTTTATCTGCTCAGCCCTGAACTGGTCATGCAGTCAGACTAGAAATGATTATTGTAGGTCCC
>JAOXXN010000137.1:1663645-1678980 GCA_026770055.1 Myrmophylax atrothorax
AGGGAGTTCCAGACAGTGCTGAGGTCACCTCTGAGCCTCCTCTTCTCCAGGCTAAACACCCCCAGCTCCCTCAGCCTTTCCCTTGTGCTGCTGAGGGCTGGAGTGTGTGTCCTCTCCACTGGTGTGGGCACAGGAGTGCAGTGCCCAAGCCAGCTGGCACTCCTGGGCTGGAGAGCCTGTACTGTGGGACACACAGGCTTGTGTTATTGCTGCTCTCCACAGAAAGATCATTTCTTTTGTTTTAAAGTTGTTGGTACATAGAGCTTCAATCTAGATTTTTAAACCCCTGCCTTTTTAGTCTTATTTATGACCTGAACTCTTTAATGGAACTTAGACATTATTTCTTGTGTTTCTGTGTTAGTACCTAAACAAAAATAAAGAAATCCCATGAAAACCATCTCTCCCCAACATTTCATCTTTGTTAGGCTAATCCTTTTTCTTGTAGCTGTTTTTCTCTTAGGTTTCCAGAAACAGGTCATAATAGACCACCTAACTAATTCAGCTGGAAATCATGAAATAGTTCATGACCTTATGAAACAAACGTATTAGTTTTCCTACTGCCAGTTGAACTTCTTAATCAGAGGGTCGAGGAAATTCTGTCTAGAGACTCTGGTCTGGTTGTTTTTCTGTTAATGAAACGATTCCCAGAAGAATGTAAAGACTTTTATGTCTTCCTGCTTTCTCCTGATTAACTGAGAAGAACATTTTTTTGATTCTATCTTCTCAACTAGTGCAAGTCTTACACTATTTTGTACTTTCCTTTCTTGGTAGTATTTAATACATCAGAGATATAAATAAATACCTCAATTTCTTCTATGTATCTTGAAGTTACTGGCAACTTTGAAGTGTGTCTCTGCCAGGAAACATGAACATGCAGTGCAGGAACATTCCAGAGACAGGTTTGGAGTGGGCTCAGTCCTCTGGTCACACCTGCATTCCAAAGGTAGGTTTTGTATTTGATACCTCTCCGTAGGTACATCCCAGTGCCTTGGGAATCATCGGTGCCACTGTGCAAGTCAGGCAACAGAGGGTGTTGCTTTTGGCAGGCCTGGCTTGCTGCTCTCCAAGCCCAATTGTGTCAGTGTGCAGCGTGTTCCGGCTCCAAGAGACCACCAGCGTTAAATGCCCTCTCTTTCTCCAGCCATGGCATCTGTTCCTCCCTGGTATTAGTACCTGGCACTGTGCGTAGTTGGCACAGCTTTCACTTTCTTTGTGTCTTTCATTTGCAGTGAGGCTGCAGAAGCAATTTTTGGCCTTTCTTTGCCTGTTATGTTTTGAATAGTCCCTCTCCTCAAGCAGTGCCAACCAGCAATCTCACGTTTCACGGGAGCATTGGCTGTGCCCCCACCAATAACCACATTTTGGGGGTTCTGGCAGTAGCCCACTTGCTTGCTCCTGAATATTTGTATGGGTATGTCCTGTGCATGTTGTCCTCACCTTTACATAGGCATAGGATCCAGTTAAGAGGATTTTTTGCTCCATGTAGGCGCAGAGCATTTGGAGTGTCCTGGTAAATGATGTGATGCCTCAGGTGCTTGAACCAACCTGTGTGGCACTTGGGAATGGGCAGGGACTCTTCCACAAGGCTGGTTTACTTCTGGAAACTACACTATTCATGCTAGATAGGGCCTTCCAAAAGTCCTTGTGATAGAAGTGGTTTGGAAAATCCAGAGAGGAGTGATACCCTGTTTGTGGGAAGAGATTACCTGAAAGCCTTAATAATCCTGGAGATGGCAACGAGGGTGTTTCCATTTACCACAGAGCCCTGTGTTGGTGTGTAGTGCAGTGATTCACAGCACTGAAAAATGCTTTGCACATGTGGAAAACTAATTGCTCTGAAACCCCAGAAAGAATGAGGTGATTGTTTTGCACCATCTCCCAGTGACAGTGGCATGTTTGGGTACCAGGGCTTGACCTGTGTGGTCACCAGGAGCAGTTTTACCCCCAGCTCACCCTGGGAGCAGCCATGCCCTAATGGTACCTCAAGCTGCACCTTTCACTGGGTGCTCTCATAACAACTGTGTGAGCTTTGAGAAATGTACAGTTACTGTGCAATAACCAAGCTGTTGAAAATTGTTACAAAAAGTGTGCAAGACTTTGGCACTGGAGGTTCTGCTCATTCGGAGGAGCTGTGGCTGTAGGTACCAGGTATCTATTCCAGAGGAACCAATCTGAGGGCAATCTGTGTTTTAGAACCAGTAAACGTCTGTCTAGCACTGTGCAAGTCTTGGATATTTAGGCCAACACACCTTTTGGGTCTCACTATGTCTTTATAACAATACTCAAATATGTCAAACAAGCCCCACACCGCACCCCACATCAAGACCCTTACTTGAAAAGACTTCAGGGGTTACCTCATCATCCAGGATTGATTTTTAAGACAATATTGTTCAAGCTGTTGTTTATTTTTACTGGAAAGCTTTATTATTTTCTAAGGAAAAGTGGTGTCTCTTCCTTAGACATCTTTGCAACACTTCACAGAGTTTCAGCCTGAAAAAATAAAGCTGGATGCTTTTTTTAGTGTGGCGAAAACTTTGTTTGTTAGAATAGTTAATTGGACCTAATTTAAGCAATGTGGACTGTCCCTGTGGGTCTGTCTTGAACAGAATGTTGATGATTACAGAGTTGTCACTCAAAGCTGTTTTGCAAGTGCTTTGTGCTGTAATCCATCCTGGGAATTGTGTGCTACTTGCTGTAGCTTCCAGTCATCCCTGTCTGTGTTAGTGGCTGATCAAATAAATCAGATAACATCATTTCTGCTCCTATTCCAGTAGTGGTTAAACCTCCAAAGAACTTGAGATGGTTGCAGTTGGGTGACAAACCTGGCTACCTGCAGATGCACAACTGCTGTGGCTTTTGCTTTGTAGCTTGTGAGAACTGGTTTTATAAATAATTTGTCCTTGGAAAGCAAATGAAGGGTATACACAATGTTGTTGAAGCACAGCCGTAGTTCTTCCTTCAGTTATCTTGGCCCAACTCCTGTTAAAACTGTGAATTGATATGATTAAGTAATGGCTGACAGGTTTGAACTTGGCAGATATGTATTATATGAGTCATCTTTTGGAGTTCTGTTTTGATGGAAGGGGAATAAGACTGATAGCCACAGCTTTTGTAGCACATCCAGCCCCAGTCCTCAGGGCTTTTCCTGCTCTTCTGGATCATCTTACCGTGGTGATGCTGGGTGTCTCTCAGCCTTCTACTGCACAAATATTCCAAAGGACTACTTGCTTTATTTATCTCTCAGCAGAAGCCTGGTGGTGTCATAAAAGGGTAATACCACATCTGGTCTCCAGCTTTCTGCTGGCCAACTGATTCAGTTTTACTTGGGACTGCTTGCTTTAACAAAGAGTAAGTGATTGTACCCTGTAATTGCAGTGTATAAAATAATGTGCAACTGTACTAAAATTAAGTATACAGAAATAATAAACAGCTAAATTTAATTACCAGCTTATTCATTGTGTTCAGAAAGAAGTTTGAAGGTGAAATATGTAGTGAACAGGTCAAAGTCAAGCCAGCAAACTGTAACTGATTCTGTGAAGCATAACAACTTAATTATTTTGTATAAACTCTTCCATGTAGTGTTTTCTTTAAAAAACGATGGTTGTGGTTTGGGACAGCAGAGTGCAGAGCTGTTCTCTGGTCTGCTTTTAATCAATAGTTTTGCAACTTTTTTAAGCAGTGCTGGTTTGTAAATGATAAAGCCAAGGCTGCCAAGGCTGAAAAATGTGTGCGCTGTGGTTACCACTTTGAGCAATTTCAATATGTTCCCCAGCACAGTCTACAGAAAGCATTATTTGGGATTTCATGGCAAACTGATCAGAGCAGACAGAACAAAAAGATTGTATTTATTGTTGGCCAGTTGTATGGTTATTAAGGTATCTCCTAAGCTTGTGCACCTCCTGCCTTTTTTCCCTTTGCCTCACCAGCCTCTGAAGCAGGTGAAGATAAGCAGCCTCTTTGAAACTCGATGTTATTTCTATTATTGATGCCTTCAGAATCAAACACCAAAATAACCCAAAGTTAATGGTTTCAATGTTCAGTATTCTCACCAAAATGAGCTGTGTATTTCTGCCCCTTCTGCCCATGCAAGATTGTATAGCAAAGAAGTTGTTTAAGCCTGAAAAAAGAAAGTGGAATAATAGTTAAGAGTGTGTCCTGTGTGCCTGTGTGATTGAGGGTGTGGGTTTGCTGGCTGGGGCAGCAGTTTCAGGGGGTGGTTGTTTCCAGTATAATTGCAGAGCTATGCCAAGGCTGACAGAATAGGTTTGTGCATATAAAACAACAAGCAAGACTAATTTTCATGCCAGGATAGATGTTTTCAGGTGGCATTTAATGGTGTTGGTTCCTGTTGCTGCTGTTGGAAGTCAGTCTTCCAACAGATCATTTGGAAATGGGTTTTCCCACGTGTCTTGGCTTTGCCCACATTCCCAAATTACAGCAGTGGCTCTGCTGCTCTGACACTCACAATGCACTAGGCTATCTTGTGTCCAGTGTTACCTGTGGCATAGGAGGAAAGGCTGGATGTTCTTATTCTTCTGAATCTCACTTCTAGAACTCTTTAAACTGTTACAACTTTTTCTAAGTTTTTTGAAGGTAAAAGCAGTCTTGAATTACTCCTGGAATTGAGCAGAGTCTTAAAGGATGATGAGAGTAGCCTGTAATTAATCCTACTCACTGATTTCTGGTTCATCAGTGATGTCCATAGCTGTTGGGTATGGACAGAGAAGGACAGACTTCTTTTCACCTTGGGCAGAAGTTTCTATCAACAGGTACATGCCAGGATATTTATGTGATGATGTCAGTGTAGGCAAACCCATGAGGAGACTGTTAAATAAAGACCTTGCCCCTGTGAACAGTAATGGAAAGATGCTTTTTCTTTCTGATTTGTATTCTGAAGGGCTGATGAGCTGTAAAGGCATCATACCTGTTCCTTGCTATCAAGGTGAGCAACTCAAACTTCCTTTCCTCCCTCTTTCCAAAACTGACTTTGCTTTCTTGTCTCTGGATCTGTATTTCACCCTGCCTTGTTAAAAGCAGTGACAGGAGATGAGTAGAGAGCAAGAGATCCTTCTGCTTGACCAGATTCTGAGAACTATCAGATTTTTCTCTGGCCTAAAATGGTTTTGGGCCAAGCTTGCAGTGTTTCCTGCAGGTGTTGGTGATGTGTGGACCTCATTGTCCCATCAGCTTGCTGATCTGCCTATTAAATTGTGATTTCTCATCAGCTTCATTAAGTGTGGCTGTGTTTGTGTATAGGAACACTGCCATTCTAAAACCAGTAAAGCCCAGGGAAATGCAGGGTATTAATAAAAAACTTGGCCCCACATTCAACAGAAGGATAAATAAGGAGAATAAGAAGGAAATTTTCAAGCATTGGAAGTTTTGCTACCAGGAGAATGTCACAAAATGGAAATGAAGCTGAAAGTTACATTAAGTTGTTTACAAAAGCAGCTGAATGAATGAATGGATTTTGGGTTCTGTCTTTGCAAATGTGACACAATTTCCTTTGCATTTACATTATTTTTAAAGTAATCTTAAGAATGAAAAAACCCCAACAAACCCACCTCCTTATCTTGTGTCATGATCCTTTTTAGGCACTTTGTTCATATTCTTGTAAATATGTCAAGATCACATCCAAAAAGCTCTGAGTTTTATAATTTGTGTCATGTAGATGTGTATCTGGTTGTGATTTTTTCTGCTGTATATGTTATTCTCTCTGTATCACATTGCAAACAATCTGTACTTAAATTCTATTGCTTCAAACTATTAATATGCTCTCCTTTATTTTGGAAAGCCATAAAGATGCAGAAATCTTAAATGGAGAAGGAAGCCTGAAAAGGAAGCTATTGTTCAACAAACTGTAGTTTTCATTCATCCACTAACTGTAATAAATGCAAGATGTTGAAGGGAAAGGAGCCAAATATTAGCATGGCCCTAAGAGACCAAACAAATAATGGAGCTACTTAAAAAATTTGTGATTCTTCTTTTGTGATGACACTCAAATCTAAAATGTGCACAGATGTTATTTCTGTATAGATTCTGTATTGATAGTTTTGCTTTGTGCGCATTGTTAAAACTTTCCAGTAATGTTTATAATACCATGATTTTTTTTTTATTTGTGAATTTTTTAAAATTTAAATCCAGCATCAGTGAACTACTGCAGAATGTAAGGAAACAGGAATATAGTGGAGAGCTGCTGCATTAGCAGGGTGGTCTTACCTGGGCAGCTCTGTGGGCAGTGCCAGGTTGGAGCTGCACCCAGGAGTGTGATGACAGTGGCAGCAACTTCCCTTTCCCCCAGGCCTGTTGTGGTTTGCACTGAGCTTTAGCACTTTGGTCTTTGAGGACATGGAGGTCCAAACATCAGGTGTGCTCTGTCTGAGCCTCAGCTGCTGTGAGGCAGAAATGGTTCTGTTTGCCCAGAGGTGTCTGGTGTTTAGGTTGACTTTGTTTGGGGAAAATCTTTTTATGCTAATATTTCTGTGTTGGACCTGTGGAAAGAAAAGAATGTGAGTTTGGACTGATCATAATCCAGCAAGTTAGAAGTTGCTTGGCCTTGCTTAATGCTCTCCATCTGAGCCCTACAGCTGCTTACAGAATATGGATGGCAGTAGGTTGTGAAGGGCTTGGATGAGAGGGAGGCTAATGAGCTTTCTCCATGCATGGCTATCATATGTCAATCCAGATTTTCTTGGAAGACTCTTGTGTGTGTTCCCTGAGACCACATCTGCTGCCTGCCATGCACTGTAAGAACACCAGGGTTTGAGATGAAGGCAGTCCTGAATGCAGGCTCTGGCACTGCCACGCGTGTGCCAACTGTGCACCTCAGTGGATCCTCTGCTCAGGTCTGCCCTTGAGGGTATGTTGCTGTTTGTCTGGGACCCTGACAAAATAATTCCTTGGAATACACCCAGGAAGATTTTTTTGTGGCAGAAAGAGCAGCAAATTGGTGTGTGGCAGTTGTGTATCTCTGCTTCTCATTCTGAGGGTGAGGCTGCAGAAGAGGGGGTGGCCTGGACACAAACTTGGAGAGCTGTTGCACCTGATTGGGCTAAAATAGAGGTGACAGCAGTTTCAAAGCACAAGCAGCTATTGCTGCTGAAGGGAGGTAGCCTAAGTCATTGAATGCAGTGCTTGTGTGATGTGAGGAATGAGCCAAAGCTGTAGTGCCTGTACTGCTACTTAAAATCTATTTATTCTTCCACAAACAGACCTCCAGGTAGTGAAAAAGCAGACGAGCTATTTGGAAAATGCTGGTACACCAGTGTGGGGCAGTGTCATACATAACCTCCTGCATCTGTTTCTCCCCGTAGCACTATTCCTCAGAAGAAACACTAAAATTTTGCAGGTTCTTGTGACATGCAATGGGTTTAAATCAGAATTAAATCCCACTGAAAAATCCAGTGGTGTTACACCGGTGCAAAAAGCTGGTGTGAGATAAGTCAGGAATCCTTTGGGATTTTTGTGGCATTAGGCATAGGAAGTGTAGCTGGGTGAAGAGGAGGAAAACATGCACTCACCTTCTGTGTCAAGATGGATGTGTTTCTGTCAGGAGGGAGCTATTGCTCCAAAGCAGGCTGTGCCACGCTCAGGGTGAATACACAGCAATGCTGAACATGCAGAGCAATGTTTTTCCATCTGTGTGTGCCAGACTGAGCACAGGGCAGTTTTTAGTGTATGTGAGGAAGCAGGAGAGCTGGTTGGTGCTTGGCCAGGCAGGCTGTGGTGCTGCAGCCTCAAACCCAGCGTGGCATCTCATCATAGCTGGGCTCGGCTCCAGAAGCGCATTCCGGAGCCCCAGCGGAGCACTGGGAGGGTCCCAGAGGGCAGCTGTGTCCGTCCAGCTGTGTTTGCACTTGCCCAGGCACAGCAGTGAGGGCATCAAGGGTTTGGTGAGCACGTGATAAATGGCATGAACAAAATTCTCCCCGTGGAAGGTGGTGTTGCCTGAATTTCATTGAGTCATTACCAGTGTGGGAATTCACAATCTGAATTTGGCTGTTGTTTCACTTTCCCTGTCACCTTAAATCAAAAAAGGGGCTTCTGAGGAACATCAGAAGGAACCTTATTCTCTATCTTCCTGTTTATTTTAATACTAGTGGAAGGCAAAAAAAATACATGATGTCTTCATCAAATGTTGGATTATTTCGGTTAGGCTTATTTCTGTTCAGAATGGATATATTTGCAATTTATTCTATGATGCTGGGAGGGGGTGTGTTGAAGGCAAAGGCAGTGAAAAATGATCAAATTTATTTTTCCAGTGGATCTTTAGGCTTAGAAACCAGCTTTTTGTGAGTTTCTCACTGTCTGATGTTTGCTGTATGTGACTGCAGAGCTGATCTCATGGACAGTGGAGAACCTTCCTTGGGATTTAGAAACTTCCCACAAAGTGCCACACAAGGTGCACTAACAGCACATAATTAATCACTTTAGCAGCTGCCTGCCCTGTACAGCCAGAATGCAAACTGTCTATTGTTGCCAGGTCGTTTGACTGCATGAAGCCCCATTATTTCTAATTTAAAGATCTAAGAACAGTAATTTGATTGTCTCAAACATCTTCTAATGCCTTAACAATGAAAAAAGACCTACATATTCCCTTCTGAAACATCACTGACTGCAGTCATGAGTCATTTTTTGTGTCTGAGCAGTGGTGATAAGGAAGCAAACGATACCTTATGGGTGTTTGCAGCACATCTACAGACACCAGCAATATTTTTGTGCTGTATTTTTAAGTGTTAGGGCTCTTTCTGCAGCAAGGAAGCTCCATGCCATCACAGTTTTTCCCTTATACAATGGAAAATAAATGACATTGTTAAATACAATGATTTCATACTCATCTCAGAATAATGCAGAATTTTTTTAATTAAATGCAAAATTTTAATAGTTAAGAGACTTGAAAACAAAATGCTTTGTGATTTCTAGGCTACAACCTGGCTTCCCAGGAATCTGCTGAGATCTGCTTTCTTGGGATGTATGTCGGCATTGGTTGGTTTATTCTCATCTTTCACTGGGGCTGTTATTTCTCAGGAAAATGAGGATAGTTGCGTGTTCATAAGTGAATTTAATTTAGTTTGCAGGGAAGGAGAATGATGCTGCAGTTCTGCCTGTACAGGTGTGGAGGGTAAAGGAATAGCATGAGACTGTTGGTGTTGTAGAGGACAGTCCCTGCACCCATAATTTAGTGATAAGCTGAATATCTGTAAGGGAGTGTGCATAGGGAGGAAACTTAAACCACTGTTTTCATGTTTTGAATATTTCTATTGAGCTTTTAGTACGATAAAAGTTATGTTTAGTTTTCCTCTAGAAATAAACACAGAAGTGATATGACAAAAAAGTCTTCTAATAGCATGCAGTAGCACAGAAAAAACTGCATTTACAGTTTGTGTCAAGATGTCCATCATAAATCTAATTTTCAGAACTGTTACCAGCTATAAAAGTACTTCAGTCTGAAACTTCGCAAGGTGTTTCTCTGCCCAAGAATGAACTGTCATCTTTTTCAACTGAAATGTATCTGGATTCTGAATTTCCAGGATTTTATAAGCACTTCCAGAGCATTAGTTGCTGTAATACCAGTGGGAATGCTGAAGTGATGTTTCTGGCAGAGGGATGCAGCGTGTGTGTGCAAAATACTGCTGATTTAATGGACAATGAGATATGCTGTAATATCTGTTCAGTCAAACCACACTGTGGGGTAAAAGGGATTGTAATGCTTATGGAAACAAGCCTGTTGGCTGCCCAGGGAGATGTCACAGGGAAAGGCACCAAGCAGGCTTTGCTGCACAACTTTGCCAGTGTGTGCTAATCTGGACTCACATTATTGTATCTGCTCCTTTGTTGGGCTGATCTGTCAGTGACTTGGGTTTGTGCTGCAGTGCAGTGAATCACATGGGGATGCTCAGATGAATGTAGAGTAGGATTAGACCAAAAACC
Organism: Myrmophylax atrothorax; assembly: GCA_026770055.1. Classification (NCBI taxonomy): domain Eukaryota; kingdom Metazoa; phylum Chordata; class Aves; order Passeriformes; family Thamnophilidae; genus Myrmophylax; species Myrmophylax atrothorax. The sequence continues at coordinate 1,673,576 of JAOXXN010000137.1, forward strand.
CATTATCTGGCCAGTGCTCAGGAGGTATAAAGTGACGGGTCTCCTGCCTTGACTGGAACAACTTGCCACCCAGAGGAGTGCAAGAATGATTTATGTCAGAGGCTTTTTGTTGGAGAGCTTCCAAAGAAAGCACTGGGAATGGTGTGGATTACTGTCTTCTGTGTCATTAAAAATAATCTGTAGAACTGATCCTTTCCTTGCCCCATCCATGAATTTTAGCACCCCAGTCAGTGGTTTGAGTGTATAATATTTGCCATCTGCAGTTTGAAATGTGTTAACTGTGGAACTCCTTAAATGTTTGTTGTTTTTTTTTTTCTTTCTTAGGCCACTTGAAAATGGTGTGGTTAAAGGAGAGAGTGTTTTCCTGACTTTATTTCTTTCTAGTTTTGAGTCACAGCAGACTTGATGTGAAGTCCTGCCCAGCCGCTGGCTGGTGTCCAGACCTGGGCAATGTTAACAGAGGGACGATTTATTCAGTGTTTCTCCTTCATCCTGGTATTTTACCTTGCAAGAAGTGCCTCTCAGGCCACCTACTCACAGCACTGTGAAACAAACTTTTTCTTCTTTTTGTGTTCATTTATCTCAGTCTCTCATTGAGCTAGAGGGATGTTTTGGGAATGTGCCCAGTTGAATGCCCAAATGCAGTGTCAGTTCCAAAAGCCACCTTACACAAGGGTCTGTGTGACTCCTTCCTTGACTCTCAAGTTTGGCTCAGGGTCTAGCTAGGGAGATAAGAGTCATCTTTTTAAAAGAAAATAGTTATGTGTTGCCTTTATTATATATATGCACAGGTAATATTTAGGTGTCTTTCTAATCCTGTTACTGATGGAAGCTGTATTACTGTAATCATATTGCAGATTTCATGTAACTCGGTGTTCCTGTTCAGGACAGTGTTAGTCCTGTGAGCGAGATGTCTGGTGCCTGCTATTAACCTCTAATTCTTTCTCTCTCCTACCCCTTTTTTTAGAGGCCTTTGAGTCTTTGCTTCGCTTTGCTGAAAACCGCACAAGTTCCCTGTTTGAGACAGCTTACAGACCTATGGCAAAAGAAGCAGCAGAGCCTGTTAAGGAGCTTTTTACAGACATCTCTCTCTACATTCTGGGTGCAGAGACTACAGTGGAAAGTGCAGTATTGCGGTTCTTTGACAGTCTCTTTCCTCTGGTGTATAGTCGGCTAATAAACCCAGGAATTACAGATCTGTCAGAGGACTATACAGAGTGTCTGCGGCTTACAAGGCAAGACATAAATCCTTTTGGACACTATTCTAAAAACATGGTTACAGAGCTGTCAAAATCTCTTTGGGCCAGCAGGATGCTCAGCCAGGCCCTGAGCCTGGGCATTGAAGTGATAAACACGACGGAGCACGCGGCACTGACGAAGGAGTGCAGCCGGGCGCTGGTGAGGATGCAGTACTGCCCGCACTGCCAGGGGCTGACGCTCATCAGACCCTGCGTGGGCTACTGCCTCAACGTCATGAGGGGCTGCCTGGCCAGCGTGGCAGAGCTGGATGTGCACTGGAGGGAGTACATCTCCACCCTGGAGTACCTGGCCAACGAGATGGCAGCATCCCACGACCTGGAGACGGCGCTGTCGGGGATGTGGAGCTCCATCAACGAAGCCATCCTGCACGCACAGCTCAACGGGCCACAGCTCTCCGCCACGGTGAGTGCTCCTGATGGTTTGCTGCTCCCATTCATCAGCTGTCTCATTGGTGCAGAAACATTTAAATGAGTGGGGGTTGTCTTTGCATCAGATCTTTGTTTAATAGGACATGAGAACATTACAGACAGTTATCATGGGGTTCAGTAGAGTCTGCTTTGAAATGAAAGGATTAGGAGAGGAGTTTGTTTCTTGAGAAGCAATCCTGTAAAGCAGAGAGCTCTGCCTTGTCTGCACAATTCTCCAAACAAAAATGTGGGGTCTATTATACTTGATATCAATTGTTTCCCTGGCATGTAGTTGGAGCATATGGGAACATTCTACAGGAATTGCTATAAGGACCTAGAGAAACAAATTTCTAAATAAAAGCAAGGAAATTAACTTTCAAAATTTTACAGTCCCTTTACTTTTGTGTTGACTGAGGCATCGGGAAGGTAGTACAAGTCTATAATAAGTACACCTATCCTACAGAAGCTGGAAGAGAGCATGAAAAAATTCAAACTTATTTGACAGCCTTTATGTAAGTAAAGGATAAAAATACACTTAAAGTGGATCTGGTTTTGTAAGTGCTGTAGCTTAAGGAGGAAAGAACTAGGAGGGTTGAACTGTCACATAAATAATTGCAGCATAGACTGGCAGGTATTCTCTCAAGGTGTTGAAGATTAGACCAGAAATTACTGAAATGACTAATGGAGCAGCTGACTACTTCTGTATGAAGTTCAACACGACTGTCAGTGGAAAAAAAGTATCAGTGAGGCCTTAAGCAGGGTGAAGTAGACTAATCTAAAAAGTGCAGATAGATCTGCCTGTCTTGAAAGTAAAGAAAATCTTGCAGAAAACAAATGAGAAGAAAACACAAATCAGAAAAATTAATTGCTGTGCAGAACGTTGGTCATCATATTCATGTAGGAGAAAAAATAGTCTAGAGGCTCTACGGAAGGAAGTTGTGGCAGAGGATATTCTAAACCAGGGAATTATTTTTATAGGAGAAAAATGCTTGAATGCTTTCAACCTTCCAAGAGCCCTGATATTGCAGCTGTCTTTAGTGTAGAACACCAGACTGAGCCCAGAGATTTATGGTCAGTATAATATGCAGGTTATAAAAAAATCCAACCACTTCTAGTAATCCGATAAAATTTGACTTGATATTGCTCAGTTCATATTGCCTCAGTTTTCCTTTTTGTTTCATGAATGACACTTGTGTCTGCTAGTTTATCTGACATCCAAGGATAAACGTGAAAAATTTCTAAGAAGAGGTTTCTCCAGGTTCTTGAGTAGTGCATGGTGGGCATTGGAGCCTGGGTGCATTGCAGGTCTTCCTTGTGATTGTGCCTGGTTGGAAGTGCCACCATGTATTTAGGGCAGTGTGAGACTTGGAACATGCAGTGAACAATGTTCATGCATCTGCTCTTATTTTCACTTTGAAGTTGTTTTATGAGAGTCTACAGAGGAACTAAAATCAAAGTACAGTGTTGCTGTGTGTTGGTTTTCTCTGGCTGTGGATTGGTATCTTTTAAGTTGTTGCATGGCTTCATTGCTGATTAAACAGCAGTAATTAGGAATCAAGTTAAGCTTTCTGACTACCAACAGCAAAAGGGGTCTGGCATACTTGTTACAAAATGCTAAAACATAACTCTGTGTTGCATTTGTCAGCCTCATAGTTAGTGTGCACTTGCTTAATTTACTGAGGGGGAAAATTCATAATCCAGGTGAATATTGGATAATGGTGGATGAACTCAATGAGTGTATTGCTTGGGGGTGATTTGGAAGTAGAATTCTCTGTACAGCAACTTTGAGGCTCAAGATTCTCTTTAATCATTATTCAAATAATTTTATTTGGGACTTCTCCATTCCCTAGCAGTACTTTTAAACATCTTCCTTCTTCCATTTGGAAGGAATTCAGAATATGCTGTTGTTTGAAACTCCATTAATTCCCTCAGCCCCAAGTTATCTTTGTTTTCTCTTGCTAGCAAAATCTCCATGAGCAAAAGAAGGTTGTGTGTTGTTTTGGGGACTGCTCAGGTGGATGGCAAAGGATGTTTTCTGTTTTAAAATGAAAACCATGTGCCAGTGTGTGTTACCCTCAGCCCTTTCAGTTGTCAGTAGAGTAAGATTGTATTTGGAAGACTGAGCGTGTTTTGCTATTTGAACAGACATTAATTTGATACTGATTTAAAATTTTCCTGATTAGTTCTAGAGGATAACCATTATTTAGAAAATTGAGCCTAATTAAGCTGCATTTCCTTCTCAGAAGAAGGGGAAAGGAGTTCAGTGATCAGCTTCAGAATTTCTGTCTGGAGGTGGCTCCTTGAAATCCAGGCTCAGATTCTCAATTACAGTGGGGCCATTTGATTTGTACCCACTGTATCTACTGTTTTACTCACACGATTTTTTTTTTCTTCCCTTAGAAAAGATACCTTCTCTTTTCCCTTCAAAAATATGTGGAGACCTTTTTCTCTTCAGGCAGTGTGTTCTTCAGCTTCTGCAAAAGTCAAAATGTTTAACTTACATGCAGTTTCTATTACAAATGCTCTAATTGGTTTCATTCAATTATAAATAATCTATGGAAAACTCATACAGGAAAGCAGAGCACTCCTAGTAATTTTCGTTTATCCTGAGGCAGCTTAATTAATGCACCTGCCCTTTTAGGAAACATTTTACCTTTTGAATAGACAGCATAGCTAAAAATTAGGGTTCTTTTCTTGTCTTCCTGCCTGCCTGGATGATAATGAATAATGGAAAGTTAGATTGTGTTTTCTTTAAAATAGGGTAGGGGTAAAATAAACCAATAAAGCACTTAGGGTACTTTGCTCAAATGAGGTGCAGTCAATTGATATTAAATCTAAAAATAAAAATCCTCTTTGTATGGAGAGTGCATAACTTCAGGAGCGTGGCCTCTGCTGATGCTGTCCATTACAGGCAGGAGCATTGCCTGATTTGCTGGGATGGTGTGTGTGAAAGGTCACCTCTAAGATATTGGCAAGCCCTGCTGGGATTCCTGTGGAATGTGCCATTTGTACAGTGGTGCTGACTGGCATCCAGCTCGCTTACCCTGATGTGGCAGCCCCTCTCTGCAGCCTCAGCATTGCCTGCTGCTTCGGCTGCTCCATCCAATTGCTGTCCTGTGGGTAGGAGCCACACACACAGTTTATTTACCCTTCCTTATCTTTTTTGAGACCTTTTCTCTTTGCTTTTTCTCATTGTGTCTCTGTGTTTCAAAGCTGGTCTCATTTTCATGTGTTGCGTGTACCTGTTGCTGTACAAACTCTGTGCATCATTCCTGATTATTTTTTTTAAAATTTCACTTTTTATTCAAAGTGAAAGTAAAATACCCTCAACTGAAAACGTCAGGAGGAGCAGAGGCAGTTCTGCCATGTGTGTGACCACTTGCACTTCAGGCAGGTGTGTCCCCAGGCAGCGACAAGTGCTGGCTGTACCCCACTGTCCAACAGTCACTGTCACCAGTCCAGGTGAGCTGTTCAGGTGCTTGTGTAGGGCTAGTGGGGGCTTGGCTTGCAGCCCATCTCCAGAGGGCAGGGGTCATGCATGGGGACAACTGTGGGAAACAGAGTAACATAAGGGATAGGGAGGATTTCTGTTGGATCAGAGATGGCTGGAATCTGACCAGTCCCAAAGTTACAGGTCTGCACCTCCACTGATAGAATCATGGAATAGATTGGGTTGGAAAAGACCTCCAAGATCATCAAGTCCAACCCTTGGTCCAACTCCAGTCCCTTTACCAGATC
>JAOXXN010000137.1:1696491-1722385 GCA_026770055.1 Myrmophylax atrothorax
AAATTCATAGGAATTACTTCTTTTTAGGACCTAGGATACTTTTTTAGGATCTCCTCCACATTTTAAAGTTAAATAGATATGGGACAGACTACTGGTTTTGACACACACTGTGACATTAATTGCTTGTATTTTTGCTGTCATCCTACCAAGTACTAAAGGAAACTATGCATATACATGATTTACAGGTTTTGATATCTCCAAAACCATGGCAAATATGTACACTTTTCCAATTCACAGTGCTGCAGAATGTGCTGTGTTCTGTATCCCTCTTCAATTTCCACAGATTCTTGAAGAGTTGGAAATACGAGGTCAGATTTCCAAATAAATGGTATTTCAACGTTTATTTGATTAGGGCATTTCCACTGTGACATGGATATCTTTTGTTTGGTAATTCAATCACAAGTGGAAGTGAATTCTATACATCTGAAGTTTGCCCTCTGGCTCGCTGGGCTGGAATAGTTTTTCTCATGTGTATCAGCAAACCAAGTAATCTCTTCTCCTGTGTTGTTCTCCTTTATTGTTCCCCTGTTTCTCAAACAGTCTAAACATTTTTTTTTAATGGAACAGGTATTTTTTTCATATAGGAAAATTCTACTTAGGGATCCATCTTGTTTGTTCTTCAAATCAACTCTTAGGAAAATCAATGAGCAGCCTGTCATTTCTCCATGTGTGGAGGCTCTGAGTGTTGCCAGCAGAGCAGTGGCACGAACTCCATGAGCCTCAATGATGCCTGTGTATCTCTGAGGCCCCATTGCACGTGGCATTACAGTGAATACATTTATTTGGTGGGATAATCCCTCACTGATGGAAATAGCAGTGGTTTGGTGTTGTCAGACAAACATCTATAAAATTAGGTTGGGTGAACTGAAGGCCGGCAGCAGCTACTGTACTTTGCTCCATACTGGAGTTGAATATACAGAATGCCAGGGAAGTCTGAAAATCTAGAAGAAAATAGCCAAAAGGAGCACATGTTCAGATGAAGAATTTGGTCACGCGTGTTTTCCAGCAGCTGTTTTTATTTTAGCTTTAATTTAAAATACATTCAGCTTAATTCCATGTTCAGAATCATCAAAGCCTACCAAAAATCCTCAGATTTTGTTTCACCGAGATCATTATCAAGTTCTGAGCAATTGTATGTTTATTGCTTTCATATTTTGCATTTCTGGGGTTTCTTATGCTACCCAAGGGCATGGTCTAACTCAAAGAATAACAGGAATCAGCATGTTTTCATTTACCCTTTTTCATTATTACAGGCATTCTATATTAAGGCCTGTTTTAGAAACAAGCCAGTTTTACTTTTTAACCTCCCATGTGTTTTATTAAGTTGCTGAGGTTTTAATTTTTTTATTTTTAAATGGCTATAAAAAGAAAGGGACTTTGGTCCCGAGTCCCATTCATGCTGTTGCCTTTCTGAAACATTTTGTCATACTAAAGTTGTAGAGATGAATCTTTTCAGCAGCTGATCAGAGCAGCAGAAAGGCCACAGTGTCCTTTCTTTCCTAGGAGTTTGTTGCACTCTTGGGCCCACTGTCCTTGGCATGTGCTCTTCCCATTGCAGCAAGCACTGAAGTCCTACAGTGTTTTCATCAAATGTTCTGTGCCATAGGGTAGCTCAGAGCAGCAGTGGCCATGTAGACAACTTTATGCAAAGGCAGGTAGAAATTTATGCTACATAGCTCTGCCCTCTCATCTCAAACTGTATTTTTGACAGTAAGGAATCCCAACCCAAGGCATCTGGGATTAAGACTTCAGGAGCCACTTAAAACATCTAGAATTCAGGAAAGAGTTTTCTCTCCAGCATTGTTCAGTCCTCCTTCCTCTGTCTCATTGTAGTAATGAGTTTTGTTTTTTTACCTATCAGAAAAAAGTGGGACTAAAAATTTTTAACAATTTTTGCTTAGGTAAAAAAACTAGCAGCCTGCTGCTGTCAGAGTTTGCCTCCCTCTGTGTGCTCCTGTTTGGTAAACTGTGGCTGAAGGACTTGGAGTCAGCTGGCTGCTCTGGTTTAGTTTTTATTACATTTATCCTATTATTTACTATACATTAATTCATAGTAAATATAAAATATTATATAGTATTATATATAGTTAATTATATTACTATATTATATATTAATATATTGATTATATATAGTACATAATAAAAATGGTCATGTTTACAGGACACTCAAGATGCTTTCAGCATGTTTTCATAACCAGTTCCAAATTAGCTCAAGACCAGGCCAAACTGGGCCCCAAGTGTACAAGATTCTACAAGGAAGCTACTTTGCTGTATCCAATCATGTTGCCTTGCAAGAGTCTAAAATTGAAGATGAAATTGTAACTCAGTGGATTATTTGTGTGGTAATTAGTTGAGCCCAGGTATGGATATGTATTCCCTGGCTTTAATTTGTTTTCTGTAGCCAGATGATGACTTTTATTCTCACTGGTCTATTGTGCTCTTCCTTCAAGGACTTGCTCCTGAACAAGACCTTTGGTCTGTTGCAGCAGGTGCTCAAAATCGAGCATTTGGCTGATTTATTGGCTAAATTTGGGGGGATGTACCCCAGAACCTGCCAAATCAAAACCTTGCTGGATTCTTTTAAATAAATATTCTAATGATCTTACTTAAGGAGGTCAAAGGAAGGAAGCTGAGTGAGCTTTGAGCACCACATATGAGAATGAAGTAGCTGCCCTCTGTCCTGTTTTGCATTAAGCATCTGCAGATGACCATTTAGCTGGATACCACTGAAGATGCTGTGAAGAAAAAGGCAGGGTTAGGGCTTCCCAAAACTGTGACTTCACAGGGAAGTTACCTAAGACACTGAGATTGCTGTGTGAGCTGAGTGCTGCTGTGGAAGGCTGTGCTGAGGGACATGGTCCACTGGGGCAGGAACGCAGGGAAGAGCCTGCTGGCAGGGGCAGGAACGCAGGCAGAGCCTGCTGGCAGGGGCAGGAACGCAGGGAAGAGCCTGCTGGCAGGGGCAGGAACGCAGGGAAGAGCCTGCTGGCAGGGGCAGGAACGCAGGCAGAGCCGGCTGGCAGGGGCAGGGCTGCTGGAAGGGGCTGATGCCACCTCACTGAGAGCTCAGGATAGCCAGCTGGGGCTGCAGAGCAGGGAGTGGAGTGGGGGTTCCGACCAAGCAACCTACACACTAAATAACTTTTTCCTTTTCCTTTGTTTACAAGTGTTGTGGGCCAGCGTTTGGAGGGCAGTGTGTCCTGGCAGATGCATTGAAAAGACCAGTGGCTTCATTTGGCTTCTGTATGAGCCAGTAGTGCTTTCTTGTGGCTAGAGAAAAAGGAAACTTAAATTCTTCTCTACTGCACTGGAGGAAGTAAAGAAATCGATTTTACTGATGAAAAACTTGGTACATGTTTTGAAAATCGGATGAGCACAGACCCTATAGCTTGAATCAACTGCTTCCAGTTCCTATTTTGGGCAAAGTAACACAGTGAATGAAACAAGTTTGCATATTCAGGGCACTTTAATTACAGCCTTAAACAATAGGTTGGGTTGCATTGATGATTGCCAACTCCTGTTGCTGTGCTGGGCTGCTGGGTGGTCCTGGGCATTAACTGGAAGCAGCATGCCTGGATTGTCTGCACATTCGGGTGCAGAGGCAGCCTGGGATCCACTCAGATGTTTGTGAGCTCTGCAGACTTGTAGCCCAGTTCATCAAATCCACAAATTATAGGTAGGCAAGTGTCTAAATATGCAGGCACTTCGCCAGAGCTTTGGAACTCAGAATGTGATTGTATTGTCCAAGAAGTACATTGGTTGTCAGGAGTTGGTCAGTTCCAAACCTGCCTATGTGTTTTTTCTCAGATTTGTTGATCTCTCTGCCTTGGCCTCCTTTTTTGAGAAGTGGGGGTAAAATTACAAAGAGTTGCTGCCTACTGTGAGGTGGGGGCTGAGAGGTGGAAAGGTGCAGTGTTGATAAATGCCACTTGAGACTGTGGCTGGAAGTGAGCAGAGCAGTTTTCAGAACCATAGTGGTCTCATTGAGCATGGAATTGTCCCGTACTGTCTGTTTGCTGGTAGGTGGGCAAGTTTTGTCAGTGAACTGTTGCTGTGCTTTTTTGTAGTGTTTTGGTGTGGGTTTTTTTTATTGTTAATGTATCTGAATTTGAGTTATTTTCTCTCCTAAAATTCAACCTAATGTGACCACTCTGGGTGCCCAGTGTTGGTGCTTGAAAGGATGTCTCTTCTGCCACACACAGAGACTGGAAGGTAAAAAGCAATGTGGAATTCCACATGCACTGAATTTCCTAACATAGCACTTACTTTCTCTTTTTCAAGAACCAGTTTCAGGGCTGTTGGCAGAATCCTTCTAATGATCCACTTCTTCTAAACTCATCTTTCTCAGTATATCCAGCAGCCTGGAAACCTGACCTAATTAGTTAAAAGGGAAAAAAGATGATTTGTGGAATGGATGAACAGAATCTTTAATGACACTTTTCATAACAGCATCCAGGAGTACTTTCTGCTCTTGAAATTCCTCAGCTTGGGGCCTTAGAAATAGGAAGGGGAAGTTGATTGCAGCATGTAAATTATTCTATAATTTTATACTTGAGACCTGTCCCTCTTTGACTTGAAGGTTGTGTGAGCTGCCATCCTGTGTGATGGTGAGTAACTCTCAGACCAGTGAATTCTGCTTCTCGCCCCACTCCCCTCTGTGTGTGTGTCAGTACAAGGGCAGTGAGTCCTGAGTTTGGGGCAGGGTGCTGGGCTGCACACGTGCTGCTGTTCCACCTCCCTCACTGCTTGAACCTCCCTACTCTGCTGTTGATTATTTTTCTGTTTGATGAAGATTGTGAGATGTGCCTGAGAGTAACAGGAGTCCAGTTGCTCCATAAAAATGTCAGGATGATCTGTACCTCACTCTCTGTGATGTGTCCATTTTTCAGCATATGCCTCTTGTTTCTTGTTGTTTCCTTGGAATGGGAGCTCTTACTTTTACAGGACTATTTTATTTCTTGGTTCCAAAACTCAACCTAGAAATATTACTGTAATTCAAACAACTTGATTACAGCCAGATATTTCCCGAGGCAGTAGAAAACACAGAGCCTTATTTTTTATGGATTTAAATTCTGTGGCTGAATTCCTTGATGTCCAAGTGTCAAATCTGACAGAAGGCTTTTCTGTCCCTGAGGAGTTCGTAATGATGCTCTCCCTGGAGGAATCTCTGATATCTAGTAAGGGCCAACTTCTCTAATTGCCAGGTTTCAGAAGATTTGCAGGAAATTAATTTACATTAAACTATTCAGTAGATTCAAGATGGGAGAGAGGAGAATGCTCCCCTCCTAACTGAAAGCCAACATATTCCTGTAGGAAAACCAACTAGTACTCCCATAGTTGGTTTCTGTATTGCTGAACTCTGCTACCAGCAAAATGCTGGTAACAGGAAACCTGCAGAAACCTGCAGGAAAACGTGTCAGCAGTTTGGTAATAACTCAAAGCCCAATCAATCACTAGAAAAATCTTGTATTTTAAAATACTAAGCTTCCCATTACAAAATCAAAGAAAATTACTGTTTTGAACTAGTGGAAAGGTCTCCTGCTTTAGAGAGATAAGATTCTCCTGGTATCCAGAAGGGCATGACATTTTTCCTATGTTTGATTATATTTAGTATATTAAATATGACCTCGATGTTTAAGGTTACTCAAGCTGTAAGAGTTCAGAAAGATTTTGAGTAAGAATTTTTCAATTTATTTTGCTAAGCCTCTGTAATAATTGTAAATAGTCATTCTTTCAAATAACAAATAGTAAGAGGTCAAATAATCCATATATATATATGACTCTGTATTTCATTACCAAGGAAAGTGCACAGCAGAAAAAATGTAGCTATGGTTAGATAGATATTTCAGAGGAGTCATTGGTGTATCAGTAAAAAAAAGCTTTAATAGTAAGAAAAATGTGTGGCATTCTGAAATATGATTGATACTGGAGAAGATAACGAGGCATGAGGAATACCAGTTTACGCTGTAGATGTTCACTGTAGAAGACAGACAGGCTTAAATATCCAGAGACAAGAGGGATGACCTCAGTGGTGTTACTGAGGAATGATTTTCTGGCAGTTTGTAATCTAAGACTGACAGACTTATTTTTAAAATAAGTTTAAAAATCGCAGAAAGGGGCTCGGTCATTCTGTCTGTTGACTCCTGATTGTTCTAAGAACTTGAATTCAGGGGCAGAGCTTTAAAATTCCAGTCACCATTTCTGGTAGCATTCTTTTTTCCTTTGGCTGGTGAGGTTTCATTCATGAGCTCTGAGCTCAAGTGGCAGTGCAGTTGTCTGGTGCCCTTAGGATGGGAGGGAAACTCTGTGTTCCTGCTGTTGTTCAAACACAGGTAATTTGTAGCAGTAGATTCCAGATGTTGCGGTTGCAGAGAGCACCTTTTTTTATGGCATGCCTCATGCTTTTCAATTTACAGAACATTAACTCATTTTTCATGTGTCTTAGCTGAAGGTTTAAGATGGTTTTCTGTACGTGAGTGTTCTCATTTGTGCTGTCTACTTTGTGACTGCCAAAATTAGCTGATAAAAATTCAACCTTTTCTGGTTTTTTTGCAGAAAAAGACACATTTTGGTGAGATGTGAAACTTAACATAAAAAAAAAAATATAAACTATCCGGTTTCTGTTGAACTCATTCAAAATCTGAAGTGAATGTGCTGAACAGGGGTAGCTCAAGAGCCATGAGAGACAATCTCCAGGGAGAGAGTTTAGTCTTTGCATCCCAAGCTGTGGGGTACACCCACATCCTTGGGCATGAGTTTTCAAGCCATCTGTACTCACTGTGGGCTGAAATCCTCCATCCTTGCTGCACTAAAGAGGTTGGAATGAAGCAAACCTGGGGATGATCCATGTTAACTCTGAAGAAATAAATGGCTGCAGGAATGGCTGAGAAGACAAGAGGTGACCAGTGGCCACCCTGGGGCTGCAGGAAGGGCTGAGAAGACAAGAGGTGACCAGTGGCCACCCTCTGCAGCACAGGAGGGACCAGCCTGGGCAGCTAAAATGAGAACAGAGGCACTGAAAGGCTTGTGTGGCAATAGAGTGTGAATGTGGTTTTCCCTTTTATTTAACAGATTATTTTTAACGGAGTGGAACTGGTTAAATTTTTCCACTGAGAATTTTTTTTCCTTAAAATGCTGTGGTTTTGTTTAATATGCAGGAAACTGTTATTACTGCTCAGAAGGAAAACCCTAAAGCATGGGTTTGGCATAATACTGGAACCTGTGCAATTTAAAGAGTCATTTTATTTCTATAGTATCAAAAATACAAATCCAAACAAGGTTAGTATTTTCACTTGCATGTTTTAACTGTTGATTCAGAACAAAAATGATGACTTAAATATCTTTGCAACTTCTCACAGGAAAAACAAAAAACTTGAGAGTTCTTCATCGCTTATGTGTATGAGAACCACATTGCTTTCCCAAACCACTCTGGTGTTAGTTGGTTAAAACTGTGTTAAATCCAGAGTGACAAGTTTTGAGGTGTGTGTAGTTGGAAGCCATGAACTTTACTGATGTGCTGTAATCTAAGATGCATTTTGCAGAAACCTGTGCTGGGAATTTGGGTCTGTGTGCTGTGCAGGAATGTGGTCCAGCTGTGTTATACCCTCTGTCTAGCTCAAAGGAGTTCAAAAGGCTTTTTTGTTTTATATTTTCATTTGCATAGAGTGGCTTTTTTTCTTTTCAGAACCTTAGAAAGGGACTGAAATAGACTTTGATTTCCTAGAGTTGTATTTTGAAACAGTGCTGTGCTAGTCCCTGGTGAGACCAGAACAATATCCATGGTGAGTGGTGCTGAGGGAGGCAGGTGGTTCCCACTCTGCCTGCTGGAGATGGGGCAGGATTAATCCAGTATGTTCCTGTTCAATTTTTAAGTTCTTCACTTAAAAGTATTATCCTGGACCAGGCTGTAACTCATACAGCTGAAGATGACATGAACTGTCATGTCTATACAGCTTCCAACTTTTCACATTCCCTTGGCCTGTTTCTTCAGAGGAAAATGCCTTAGCTTTACATAGCAGTAGTTTTCCTGGAGGAGATGGGATAAGGGAGGGAGAATTGTCCTGTCTTTGTGCTGACAAATGCATCATAGTAGTGCAAAGGGGCAGAGAAAATTATTTGGAGTTGTCTGTGGTCTGAAATATTCAGCAGATGGGCAGTTGTGACTCAGTAAGGGTTCTAAAGATTCAGGAAAGTGCACAGTTCAGCAAGAATCCATCTCACCATGCTTATAATGGAAAACTGAAGGGATACTACATCTGCTGTGGTGTGGGATGTTGGATTCTCTGTGATTTGTGCCCACAGTAGGATTTCCTTTGTTTTCATGTGTGCTTGAGGATTTAAGTGTGGGTGAAAACATTACAGATTAGTCATTTGTGGATTAGAAAGGGAAGAGACTTGTCTCACTATTGTCACTTAAAGCTGTTACAGCAAATAAATGTGTTGGGATGCACGAGCAGTTCAGATCCACGGTGCATAAAGGATAAACATAAGCTTGCTTTCTCCTGCACTGTATTAAATCCCTGATGAGGGGCTTCAAGAAGGGCAATGAGGGCAAATGGCTGAGTGATGTTGCATTGTCTGTTCTGATTACAAGCCCCTTCAAACACCAGGTAGACTCTGCTCTCCATATATGGGGCAGATGTTTCATCAAAATATGTGTACCTTCAAACTCCAGATGTATTTCTAAATTAAAGCTTGGTTTGCCAATGCTTCCATCAGTCACTACTTCAGCCTGTTTCCAAGTGTCCTATATCCAGGTAGCCAGGGACAAATCCATGACTGGTGATCCATGACAAGGATCTTTGCGCTGCTTTGTACTTTGGTGGTTCTTATGCAGGGGACTAGTTTCCAGGTCTGTAAAGAAAAATCCTTTCTATCCTTTCATTCTCTTACCCAGACAACTTCTCTTTCAATAGACACAAACTGCAAGGAACAAACAGATTCTTGGGCTACTGTAAATCAGTTTCTCCATTCACACCCATCTCCCCTTCCTTCCATGCAGGTTGATAAAGTGTGTGGGCAGCCCAGACAGCAAGAAGGGAACCTGTCAGTGGCCCACGTGGTGCCTGTGAAGGAAGTGGCCGCGGCGCAGACGTTCGTGATGGCTCACACCAGCCTGAACAACAAGAGAAGGTAACCCTGAGCTGCAGCTGCTTTGAAACAAACTCTCTGCCCCCCAGTTTGTGCTGCTGGGTCCTTACACTGTAGTGTTCAAGCCAGAGCCACGCTCAGTGCCCTTGTCTGTGTGTGCTCTCCAGCCATCGCCGTCACTGATAGGCGCATGGGTGACTCCGTGGGTTTGTGTTGTGGGTCTCTCCAGGAAAAGCTTTTCACAGGGCAGACTTGATGTCGTTACTTAACACCAAGGTGTTCATCATTTCCAGAAACTTTCAGTGAAAGTTATGGGGGCTTTTCCTCAACAAAGTCTGAGGAAACCAATTTCCACAGTTGAGTCTAAATTGCTTAAAATGCAACTGCCCAGGTTTTTAAGGACTTGAGCTTATGCAGGGACAGAAGTGGGAAAGGAGGAAGGAGTGAGAAGGATTCACTGCCCTGACACCTGGTCAGTCCCTGATTTCACTGGACTGGGAAGGAGTAATGAGATCCCTTGGAATGTCCTTGGTTTGGTACATAAGTGAGAAAGAGCTGGAGCACTTGTTAAGGCTTGTTGTGCCCATCTTGACTCCTTCCTTCAGCTGTGTGCCCACTGAGACATTAGACAGCTGAACTGCAGCCACTGGCCCCGGCCAGAGCATCCTCATCTCCTTGGTTTTTCTTTCACTTCACCTCATGTAGCTCCTGAATTGGCTTTCTGTAAATTGTGAGTGGGGAGGGAAGGGTGTCTTGGCAATCCCACGAGTAGATGTCAGAGCTAACTGACCATAAAATCACAGTGACCTGTTTCTGGCCAACATCTTGTCCTCTATAGCAACAGTATTGAGCTGGAACAACTTGAGCCAAGTGAGTGGAATCCTGCTGGGCCTACACCTCTATCCAAGAACAGTATCTGATCTGCCCAGGGTGTCCCTGTGTATCTCTGTGTGTTGGATAACTCGATTACAGACAGCAGTATTAAAATTTCCATTGCCCGGATTCTGGATTTTGAGTTGTGAAGATGAGATTTTTATCTATTTCTATTTTAATTCTCAGCTTGCATGAATGGAACAAACACTGCTTTGAAAGATAAAAGTAATAGCAGCAAGGCAAGTTTTTTAGCGATAGTGATAATTTTATCCCTCTGTAATTCAAAACCAAAACATAACAGTTTGTGCTAGTGCTTGGAGCTAATCAATTTTTGCCACACAAATCAGAGAAAGGAGCATTAAAGAAATTAAATTAATAAATTCAGCAGTAAAAATCCAAGTAACAGTTGTAGTACAATTTATAAAACACTTTTAAATAAAACCCAGAGCCTTAGGCCTTCTTCTGTGTAACTACTGACTTCGCTGGGACTCACACACTGCCAGCCAAAAAGGCGGAATTGCCAACCTATCAACAGGTGACCTAAGTAGATGAAAATTTGTGTCTTTCATGGCATGACAGCCATTCTTTCTCACCTGAGGATCTGCTCCCTCCCCTTCCCAACCATGTAGATTTATTTAGATATTGACCTTTTAAAATGTAAGACTTGTAGATGGAAAAGAAAATAAACTAATGCACTGTAAATTAGACAATTTTCCAAAATTGGTCTCTGCACTGAAAATTCATTTATCAAACAGATCTAAACTAAGGCCATGCTTACATAATTAGCATGAAAAATTGCTGAAATAGTGTTGATAGGTATTGTTGAGAGCTGTGCACTGAAAATGAATGATGGAACCACGCCATAAATAGCAAGAAGTGGAAAAATTGAAAATATTCTCCACAACTTCCTATAAAACACATGGCCTGAAGCTTTTACTTTGCTTCTTGGAAACAATTGTGAAACCATAAATAGAGTGAAAGACACAGCGATTGGCTGCATCTTTGTGTTGTTCATTCTCTATCATTTAATCACATATGATATCAATAAAAAGCAATTTAAGGTAATAAAATGTTATAGTACATGGGTGAAATCATTCCTGCGGTGGGTTGTGGAGAATGGACTTAGAGTGACAGATAACTGATACAAGGGAACCAGATTATGGGAGCAGTTAAATGAATCTGTTTAGATGCCATTGCTCCTGGTGGGTTTAAGAAATGAAGATCAGCAGTGGCAGCTCCTGCAGTTCAGGTACAGGGTCACACAGGGCTGTTGGTTCGTGCAGTAAACATCCTTCCAAATGATCCTTAATTCAAAGGGAATATGGAACATCACTCCAGCCTTTTAAAGTAAAGAAAAAAAAGAGAAGGAATGAGCCAACACTCTCCAAGTAAACAGAAAAGCTGTGGCTCATGCCCTTAATGTGTCGAAACATTCCTGAACTCACAGAGAACCCGACTGGTTGGCACATCTGTGGGAGAAACCAGTCACGTGGCCTCTCATCTCTGCTCTAGAACCTGCTTGCTCAGAGTTCCCTTAAAAATCCAGTGCCAGACAGCTTATACCTGCCAAGGATGTTTGCTCCAAAGGTATTCTTTGCCAGGCCACTTACAAAATCAAGCTCCTTTTCCAAAGAGTTGAGAACCCCTGGTTTCAGCAGTTCAGCAGAGCCAGGGCTGCTTGTGCAGCTGAGAAGTGGGATTGTTAAATGGGATCTCTTGGCCTGGCCTCCTTCTCTGGGGGTAGGTGTTTGGGGTCAAGCCAGTGCTCCTCACCTTCTGCTGTTCTGTACAGTGAGGTCCTGCATTGTCCCCAGGGGCACAGACCAACTGGATCCTCTTTTGCAGTGGTTGTACCCTTCTCTTCTCCTCTTACTCTCATGGGTTCCTGGGAGATTTTCCATCTTTCCTTATTTTACCCCGCATTCCATTCCTGCATATTTTTTGTTATGCATCACTAAGTGTCAGGAACAATAGTGAAAGAAGCTGAAACTTGAATAAATGTTCCATGGTCTTGTCGGAAACCTTTTCCTCTGATTAACCTGGAAAGCATCAAATTGATTGTAATTATTTTTTTGCATTACACAATCGTGTTGGGGGATTAACTGACACTGGCAGCATTGCTGCTGTAGTCATTTTTTAAATGTGGAGGTTACTATGAGATGTAATAGAGATGACAAGAAAATTGAAACCAGATGGTGGTACAGAGAATGTAACTGGCATGCCCAGAATCTCAGTCAGTAAATTGGAATGTTATTGCTGAGTTCAGCACAAAGAACTATTCTGGTCAGGGTCCACTCTCCCAGCAAAGTTGAGTACCTGCCTTTTAGCATCTCTGCTCCATGAAGCATTTCAAACCACTAAACACAGACTGGTTCCAGGGCTGCATATAAAATGTGTTACATTTAACAAAGAACTGACATTTATTAGGTCCCTAGTTGGAGGAAGCAAGCTTTGAAATTACATTTTGCTGCAGTTTCTTTGTTTTGCTGTGAGTTTACAGATCTCTTATATATCTTAAAATAAACAATTCAGGAATTTCTTTGGAAATGTTTGAAGTCAATGGTATCTGTTTTATTTAAAATTGATTATCAGGTCAGACATAAAATGTCAATAATAAAGTGCTAGTACGAAACAGGTTATTAATGTCAGATGGAAATGAATGACTGGCCGAGGCAGAGGTTCCAGCTGGTCCAGATTTTCTGAGTTCTCACTCTGTTTAATGAGTGGCTGTGCTGGAATCGCTGCCTCAGTGGTGGCAGGTGCCACTCACCTGGTGCCCAGTGCAGGTCCCTCCTCTCCTGTGGCCACCCCTGCTGTGAGCAGTGACAAAGGTGCATCATCTGGGTATCCTCTGCCTGCTGAAGGTGGTTGCTCTCCCCAGTGAGGGTGGACTGGGCTGGCTGTAGAACCAGTTTGCAGGCACTCATGGCTCCCACTGTTGCCATTGTGTTACACAGGAGACTACAGGTGTGAGAGCAGACTGGGCTAACACAAATACAAGTGGAAAATTGCATTGTGATGTTAATGCTGGATGTAATGTCTAATGTTCATTAAGGGACTTCAGGGTACCGGTGCCACAAAATGCAGTTACACCAAGTAATTACCAGGGTTATTTTCACAGTTCTTCATCCAGTATAACCTTAAAGCCTCTGTCTCCTGTTTTGCAAAGTTGTGTGGTTTTTAATGGTGAATCTGACCAGAAGAGAACAGCAAACAATATCTGTATTTACACTTTTTATTACCAGGCAGTAAATTGCTCATTGTACCAGAACATGAGTGCTATTTGTTCATATCCCCTTGCCATGGTTCTCGTTCTAAACTGTTTGCCATTGTTTTCTTGTACAGCTTCATATATTTACAGTTCTTCCATTTGGTATCAGTTACAGTTAATTTAAGTACCACAGAGTTTATTTTCAGCTTTCTGCAGTGTGCTCTGTATTTGTAATTGTGCTCTTATTTGAAAATGATTGGACAAACAATCTTGGTTGCTTTTTTTTTTGTTGTTTTGGTTTTTTTTTTCCTCCTCCCAATATTGCATTGACATTTTTGATGGCATCTATACTTTGGAAAAATCTCACAATCGTTTTTCTCCTGATTTGTTTTCTTTTATTATCCTATGCATGTGCTTGATGACTTTTCTTTCAAATAATTTTTACTTTTCTCTTTTGTTTCTCATTTCTTATCCTCATTTGCCTGAATTCCTGCTTCTCCCCTACTCCCCAACTCTCCTGATTGATGCTTACTCTCCCCGGCCTATTCCAGTTCTCTGCCTCTGAAAGCTTCAAAGAATGACAAATCAAGAAGTTTGAAAAAAATCTCTCGGTAAGAATGAAAACAAGGTGACATGCTTTGTTGTCTCTACAGTTAGCTCATCTCCAGATGTAGTCTAGGACTTGGCATACTTTTGATTGCTGCTTTTATGCTGTGGGGTGCTGGGAAACTGTGCTGCATTTAGTTTTACACCAATGAAAAGTAAATATTTTCACTCAGTAAGGCTGAGAGTTGAACACAGAATTCTGTATTTGCTAAGATCCTGCTTTGAAATGTCAGAGCCCCACTCTGCTGAGAATGCAAAAGAGCTTAAACCTCTTGAGGTGAGCTGAGTAAGACAAGCTTTAGACTGTTAAAAGGTGCTGATTTCCTCCTTCAAAGTAAACTCCAATTTAGAACCCGTAAAATCTTGAGCCTCTGTGTTGCCTTTCAGAACTCTTAGGCTGTTCTGTCTGGCTGGGCCTGCCTTTACTGTATAAATACTCAGAGCTCGTATTTTTAAGTTGGTAGTCAAGAGCAGAAATGCTGATTTCCTCATCATAAGCACAAAAAGTCCTGCTTTTTTCTTTGCTTAAAATGACAACTTTCCTTCTCTGTTAAGGTAAGTGATTTTATTAGGACCATGTGGGAATTAATTTCTGTAGAGCAGGATTTCATCACACAAGATAAATGGGATGGTTGAACAGTTGAGAAAGTACAGTTTTGGGGAGAGATGACCACTGCCTAAACCCTGTAAGGATAGATATTCAGCAGTGGACTTTGATATTGTTTATAGCACTTGTTGCTCCTAAAGGAATGACAGATCCTGACTGATTTAGTGCCAAGCTCCATCCAGCCACATCCCCTCTTCAGTGCAGGTTCCCCTTACAGCCTGCCAGGCTGAAACATTGGAAACCAGGCTGAGTCCAGGGCTGCTGAGGGAGTTCTGAGACAAGCACGTAGCTCTGTGGTAGCTCAGTTTGTGCCCTGCATCTTGTTCTCAACATCTTTAACATCTTATACCAAACAGGTGCTTCTAAAGCAGTGGAGGAGGGTGATTTCTCATTCTGAAATACTCTCAATTGAGTTACGTTAGTACAATGTGTGTGTATTAACACTGGATTAAATAAGGTTGGAGGATACATAGGAGAAGAAGTACACTAGAAATAGAAATCTGTAGGTTCAGAAAAATCAAAGGTGAGCAATTCAGATCTATATGGACCTTGTGAGAACTGAAGCAGCTCCAGCTAAGAATAAACAAGGCCACAGCTGCTGCTGAGTGGTATGGAGGAAATCACTCCCTGGGAGTTCTCACAGTACGCTGGAGATTCACCTGGGACCAGCTAGGATGTTTCATCAAAACACTGGACTTGTGAGATATGCATTATAACCAATTAGAATTTGTAGTCTGATGCTGTGAAGTTCAATTCAGCCAATAGAATGTAGCCTTAACCCTATACAAACCGTGTGCAGTGTGGGCAAAAAGGGTCTTTCACTATAAACCTCAAAGGCTTGTTGGGTGAAATCCTTTTCCTCCAGATTAATATTGTTTACTTTAGAAATCAATGCAGATTGCTTAATTTCTCAAGCCTGTGGAGGGTTTAGTTGCCAGGGGCTCATGTGCTAAGTTTGCTGTTGTGTTGGTAAATGTGTTCTCTGCGTTACAGAGAGTTCATCAACTACATGAAGCGCTCCCGGACCTTCTACGCCTCTGTGGCAGAACGGCTGTGTGATGGAGACCTGGTGATGAGGGACAGCTCAACCTGCTGGAACGGGGAGGATGTTGTGGAAAGGTAAAGCTGCAAGTTAACTTTGCTGTAATGGTGGAAAAAGGGACTTCCCATCCTTCTGGTGGGTCAGCAGCAGTGTTCTGGTTTGTCAGCTCATTTTTTCCCATCTGTTTCTTGTGAGGGTCTTTCCTGTCACCCTTTGGACTGTAAACTGGAATATACACTTGTGCTTCCATGAGCTAAACTTCTTGCTGTCATTTCTTTTTACTCTGTAGAACATGAGGCAACATTGCCCTGAGGAGAAAACAAGATGTTTTAGGCACAACTGTATCTTTACCATCATTGTCAAAGTATGTATCAGTTTTTGCAGTGAGAGCAGGCTGGAAGTGTGCCAGTGAATGAACTCCAAAAACTTCTTTTTGTCACAACAGAGACTTTCCTTGGCAGTGTGGTGTCTTTCATGATGTTCCTTTTTGAAGTGTGTTTTGTGGTCGGTAGCAGTTAGAAAAGATGCAGTTCTAGCAGTCCTGTTTTCTTACTTTAAAACAATTTTTGTGATTGTACATTGTTTTGTAGGAACTTACAGAATAATTCCAACATGGAACACAGAGAGATGTGGCAATTATTGTCTGTCCCGTTAAAGGGAGTTCTGCCTCCCAGACAGTTCTGCTTAGTTTTCTCATGTGTAAATAACTTCAACTTAATTACATCTGAGGTGTTTGAAGATAAATGCATTCTAACACATCCAAAGACTATGTTAAAGTCTAATATTTCAGTGTATATTGTCATTACAAATTAATGGTAGAGCATGGTTGAAGATTTTGGCAGCAGTGCAGTATTCTAAATATTGTTGTGATTGCAATACTGATTGAAGTTTTTACTGTAAAAGTGATGGAGATGAAACAGGAAAAGTAACAGTATTTCCATTTCAGAATCCCTTTTGCTGGTGACATGTTGCTGGATCCACAGTTAACTTTTAGAACAAACAGCTTCTTGGTCAAAAGAAAAACAAGAAAAGCCAAGCAAACAAACTTAAACAAACATTCTCTGTATCAACTCAGTGAACAAAAAGTTAATAATGTTATATTTAATTTTCATCTTTTTTTGAAAGAAAAAAAAGCAACCCCAAGCCACTTAAATTGCTGATATACGTTTTAGAAAGGCATGAAGGGGAAATCTGTTGTTACTGTCCTTTGTCAATCTGTCACTTCCCCAGAGCTGGAGACACATGGAAAATTTTCAGGTTTGAAAAGGACAGGAAGCTGGGAAAAGTAGCAGGGAAAAAGACTAACAGGATTCCTCATATTTTGAAATAAAAAGGATAAACAATGTTAAAAAAAACCCCAAAATCAAAAAACCCAAGCAGTCTGCCCCCAAAGATGACAGGAAAAAATCCAACCCCACCACCAAACTCTACTTATTTGTAGTTAGTGTATTATTAGGTGGGCAAAATGGAAACCAAAATGTTAAATTCATGTGTTTAATCTGACAGAAATATATAAAATTCCATATAATAATATATAAATATTATAAATTTATCTACTTTCTTCCAGCATTAATTGCCTTAAGAGGTGGCTTTCTGGGCAGCCTGCACGGCCAGCAGTGCTCCAGAGCAGCACAAACAGGGCTCCTGCTGCTGGCACACTGTGCTCCTTTCATCATCTGTTTTATGGGCTGGACTTGTCACAGTTCTCCCCACATGAGACATAAACCTGTCCTGGTGATGCCTGAAGATGCATTTCTCTTTGCTCTTCCTCCTTTCCCAGGACACCAGAGCATTAAATACCAGCGGTAGCAAACAGCTCTGAACTCAAAATAGAGCCTTAGTATTAACTGTGTGTCAGAAAATAGATCACCCCAATTACTCTGGTGTGTCTCCTGTGAGCCTGAGTTGAAGGTTGCTCAGGCTGTGGAGCTGCCAAAAGCTGCAGGTCCTGTTGCCTCCACACTTCTTGCATTGCATAATGCTGTTTGAAAGCTGAGCAGTATTTATGCTGGGTGCTAATTGGCACACAAGCTCTTTAGGAAAAACAAACTTGACCTTCAGAAACAATCTGACACTTAAATGCAACCTGGAGCAATGTAAAATTTCCCCTCAGAAATGAGGACTGTGCATTCAATTAGTAGAGAGGGTACCTGAGGTCTGTCAGGTCTGATAAACAGGGTTGGCATTGGGCCTTTTTATTCTATTACAGGTCTTTTATAATGTTTAAATCACTGCACAAAAAGCTTGAGCTGCCAGTTAAATGCACCATAAAAAGAGTGAGGTTTCTACTGGTTTGAGAATATTCTGCTGGCCTGCTCTTGAGATGAACAGGGAAACATGGCTTTGCTGGGAATGCTCTTGTGTCAGTGCCAGACAGCACCCAAGGTCTTGCCCAAAAGCTCGTCTTGAGATTTTCTGTTTTGTGTAAAACATGGATTTCCCATTAGAACTCCTTTTTAATGAAGTTTGGGTTTTGTGAAGTAGTGGGTGGAGTATAGCAGCCTTCTCAGAGACTGCTCTTTCTGCTGCCAGGAAAGGCAGAAGGAGATGTGGTTTCACTGGCAGCTTTTGGTGTGTCTCTAACAAATGGGCAATCCTGATTTGGAAACAGCACTTTGAGGGATCAGTGGGTTGTTAGTACTATGTTAGAGTTAGATAATCATTCAGTCTTTGCATCTCTGCCTGCCTCCTTGTCTCTTGTACTTTCTGTTTCAAGAGAGATGAAACAATTGTAAACAACAAACAGACCAGCAGTGTACAGCAGAGTTATAACGTGGTGAGTGTAGCCATGGCAGCCAGCTCTGGGCACTGCCCACACTCTCCCACTCCTTGGCCGTGGCTGTGCCATTCGTTCTCATGAAGGGGCTGATGACAATCTGGAGACTGTCACCTGCAGTGCCACTGCTTGGGCTTTGGGGCTGGAGTGTGGAAGTTGCTCAGGGTTTTTGGTGACCTCCACACTGGAGGTGTCAGTGGAGATTCCTTTGCGTGTCTGGAATGGTTTAGAAACTGAGAAAACTTATGAGAAGTATTCTGCAATCATAAGATAATGGTGCAGCCATTGGAATGAGTGTGTTGTTGGGTGTTACTTGACTTGAAGCAGAGAGTTAAATGTTGCAAAGCCTTTCATAACTTGTGGTGGAATTAACCCTGAGCACAACTGATGCCGACATACCAAGAAGTTAAATGTGAATTGAATTAAGTGAAATAGATATAAAAACTAGGGCAAATAGAAACTGATGTAGTGTGTATTTTTTTACATATATGTTGAATAGATGTATCAGAATTAAGTGACTTCTTTGGAAAATTAACTCTCTTGGGAATTCCAAGTGCATTGATTTAGTCAATTTTATGGATTGGCCACACAGAGAGATTTGGCAAAGGACCTAAACCATCTTATTGCCTACAAAGAACTGTTGATTGCAAGCAGACTTGGAGCATAATGAATTTTCTTTCTAATAGGAAGATGTTTTTGAGTTGCATCCTCACAGATTGATACGAATTATTTACAGAGTCAATAGAAGTTCTCTATATAAGGGTCTGTGTTAAGTAATAGGACTTTGTGCAGCTTAAAAATAAAACTGTATTCAGTTTGTATAATGACAGCTTGTGTGTGTGTGGTTTCTAAGTATTTGCAGAAAATTCTATGTGGATATCAGTGCTTTTAGTTAATCAAATTGTTCACACTGTATTCATAATATTTTTTCAGCTTTTCTGTGTGACAGAATTAATAGCTAGTAAATATTAGTTGTTCCTCCAGATAGCGGGATGTGTGTCAATAATGCAAGAAGATGCCAGCAGTACATTCATGCAGGATAAAGCATTTCAAGCAGTCCAGGTACCTGGTTATAAGATGGAGTGGGAATGTGAAATTTCTTTGTTAGCTTTTAGCAATGGAAGCAGCACTTTTATTCTGGGATGGTGTATACCCTGCTATTGAAACTGAAGGCCATGGCTCTCTGCAAGTTTTCTCTTTGTAACAGGCACAAGACAGAGCTATTTAAGGCACTGTATCTATGACTTGAGCACTGACTTGGTTGTTGATAAAAGATTTAGATTCCAGCTCAGGAAAACGCTTGAACTTGTACTGAGGCTGACTCCAAACTAAAACAGGATAATTCAAATCTATCCTCTGGTCTGAGGGTGCAGCCTGACAGCTTTGCTGATGGAATGGTTATCTACCACCAAAACGATGGTAGTATCATATGATACCATGTATATCGTATCATGTATATCGTATATAGCATACCATATATATAGCATATCATATATCCTATCTATCATTCCCCTCCTGTCCCTGCCTATGGCTTCCTACCCTCTTACAACTTTGTGATTTATTAGTTCTGTGGCTGCACAGTGAGTTGATTGAGATCAAGTGGGAAATGAGGGAAGCAAGGGAGGCAGTGGGAGCGCCTGCAGGAGGGAGGGCCATGTGTCCTGGCTGCAGGTGGGTGTTGGACCAGGTGAGTTCTGTCCCAGCCCTGCAGCAGCTGTGTTGGTACAGCTGGGGAAAGCACAGGCAAGAACAAGCAATTTGCAAGAGGGGAGGAAGGGACAGTGGCTCCTTAAACTGACATTGTTGCCAGAAAATAGTGTTATGGAAGTGCAGGGTTTTAAAGATCTTGTGAGGAGCTTTTAGAAGCGAATGGGTCGTTCCAGCACTTAGAGATTGACATGTGCTCCTTTCCCTCTCTAAGGTTGCCTGAGGGGGATGCACAGTATCTTGGGCAGTAACAGTTAGACAATGTTGTGCCTAACTGAAGTGGCTGGTAAGAATTTGTCAGCTGTGGATGGTCAGTGTGTGGATTGATTTGGGGATAATTCCTTGCCTCGAACTTAAGCACTTAACACAGCTTTCAATAACAGGGGAAGTTCTAAGTGATTCTGACTGTGGCATGAAGTGTCTGATCATTCCTTACAATGAATGCTGTCATTCTAATGATGCTGAATAGGCTGTATTTATGAACCTTTTAGACTATTAAAATGGGGCTTTTAAAATCTTCTTTAATGACCACATATTAAAACATATCTTAATTTATCATCAAAATTCCATGGAGAATCAAAATACATGGTCATATGGCCTTACAATATGAACCCCCAGATTTTTTTTAGGTGACAAACCATTACATCTCAATGTTTGATTTAAATAATATTCTTGGATTTAAGTAATCTTTGATTCACACCAGTCACTGTGCCAAACAAAAAATTAAATGATCATTTGTTAAGGTGAGTAGCATAATTTCTCTCCTCATTCATTAGCTAGTAAATTATATGTGAGTTTGAAAAAATGCTGAAAAATACTTGCAATAGTGGTCCTTCTGTCAGTTTGATCTTCATTTTATTGCTGTTTAAAGCCACCTCCTGTTCTGTGTAGTGGAACAGGCTGAGAAATTCAAGTCAATGAAGTTACCAAATGCATCTTCCCTGGGAAGAGCCCCAGCAAATGGGTCACAAGGGTGCCTTCACTGATAAATGTTTCTAGGACTCAAAGAAGTGAAGTGGGGAAATAGTTCCACGTTTGGGATGTCAGATGTGTGGACAAAAAGGGAGGATGGTCAGGAAGGCCTGAAGAGTAGGACAGTTTTATGTAAGCATCAAACCCTGCCGTGTTTCATATTATAAATCTTCAGTTTGTCAAAACAATTCATTAGCATTTATTTTCATTACCTTATTACATTAAGATGTATCAAGTAGCTGTGGGGTTTCAACACAAGCTTGATCTGATGTAAATCACGCAGATTTTGGGGAAAGCTGTCTATAATTACAATGTTCCTGAAGTACAGCTTTTTGGGAGCCACTGTCCGTCATAGTCTTTGGCACTTGAGCTGCTGCATCAGTGGAACTGCACTGTCTCAGCAGCAGAAAACTGGATTGTTTTTAGTACTTGGTTGCTGTTACGTAGTAGCTGTTTCAACAGATGTTGGTTTTAGTTCACTGTCTACCAAGTATTCAGAAATTTGTACTTCACTCCAGATTAATGCCATGGATTGCTTCATTTCAATAACTAGACATAAAGTGGTTCAAAAATTAAACTCAGAGTCTAAATTTTTATTTTAGTGTATTTTCCATTCTCTAATTGAAAAAATGGTATAATCAAATCTTTTTCTTTGCAATTCATTCTTCATAAACCTTTGAGCCAGGGTTCTAAATCTAAGTTTGTGTCTTCCCTTTCACATCCCTCCCAGCATCCACACAGGACAGAATAAAGTTGCTAGGAAAGTTTTTACTCTGCTGTAATTAGCTGAACAATTCACCAATGCACTTGGCTGATAGTGATTGTCTGGAGTTCTGTTTCCTCCTGTTGTGAGCTTTGCAGAAGGGTACATTTGTTCTAAACATCAGCTTTGTGTTTCCTGCAACTTATGGGAATAGTATTGAATTGCTCAAGATTTTCCAAATCCAGAGCCTGGATTGTGCAGGTTGGTACTGAGCTCCAGGTCAAATTCCTTTCTGCACTGGAAGCATTAGGGTTTTAAATAACAGGTGAAATCAGTTGTCTTGGCTGGGCTGGAATGCTCATCTTTTGGGTGAAAGGATATGTGTGACAGTACCAATGTTTACTGGGCTGATTTTGAAGTTCTTATCTTAAAAGGCTTTGTCCTCAACAGTTTTTTGTTGTTGTTTTTTTAACCAGTGTTGGATTCTACAGCCACCTCAGTTGCTTTTGCATTGTCCTCATTTTACTTGCTGCCACACTTATTTTGTGAAATATGATGAAAGTGCTTTGTGATCTCTCTCCAGAGATAAGTTGGTGGATAAAACCAAAAGAAAATAAACAAACAAAAAGCTCCTAAGGTCTCTTGGTGGATCGATATTGTGTCATTACTGCTGTTTTTCTCTTTTTAAAGATCAGTCTGTTTTATCTGATGGAACAAACTGAAGGTGTCAGGGCTGGCACATTAGGTAAAAACTTGGCTTAAAAATAGAATTCAAACACACCATTGTAGTAAATGTAGTAAAAAATTGTCTGTGTCTAATTTATTAGCAGTTGTCAACACATGCATAAGCATAAGCACGTGTGAATCCATGTAACTGAGCCTAAAGCTGTGCATGCAGTAGGTACAGAAGTGCTGTAATTAGTAGGAGGGCAGTGCTAAACCCAGCTCAGGAGAGGGTATGGTCAGTGGAAAGCACTGGGAACAAGGCAGAGAGGGTTGTGAGCCACTGGTGTTACATGGAGGTGGATGGAATAGAGCGGCAGACCCTGCTTAGGGACGCTGCGGTTGTACAGCTGGTAGGAAAGTGTTGTACCTTAGAGCTCCAGCCACCTGCAATGAAGCTTGGAGATGTGTAGAGAAAGCTGGTGATGCTTCTCTGTGCAGGGGATAGTACAGGGAGGCATTTATGGACACAAACCATCTGATTGAGAAAGCCAGTGAGGACAGACTGGGAGAGCCTGTGTCCTGAGGGGAAGCAGGAGGGGCTTAGCAGAATGAAGGCACCGAGGGGCTATGGTTGCTTTTTTTAAATGCCTTGACATAGAGGGAGAAGAGTTATTTAAGTGGAAAAGGTTGTTGGCAAAGGCATGTAAGTGGGTGTAAACTGCATAGAGGTAAATTTTGTCTGGGAATTGGATGTCAGTCAATCAGAGAACCAAACTGCTGAAACAGGAGTAGTGAGGGACAAATAACCCTTATTAACATGAACCATTGGAAGCATGAATAAAGCCTATACCTTATGGCTCAGGAGTTCTGTTTCAATGCTGTGCTCTAGGAGGAGTACAGAGACCAGCTGCATGGTAAGGCTGGATACAGGAGAGCAGAGATTTCTAAGTTACTGTTACGGAACCAAAGTCCTGCTCTCACCCACTGCCCTGGTCTCATGTGAAAGGAAGGGTCAGATCCGGGGTAGGGAGGAAGGATGTAAGACAAAACCTGCCAGGATCTCACTGGCCATTCCCATAGAGTCTTACAGGAATGTAATAACCAAGAAATGCTCACAGGAAGACTTTTAGTCCCAGCTCTACTCTGCTAAGGTTTATTCTCTGTTTATTACTACTTCAGCCACTCCATGTGGTTAATTTGCCCTTGTGGTCTTTCATTTTTCCATTGCTCAAAGGACAGTAAAGCTTAACAATTCTGTAGATTCTTGTGCTGCAAGAAATCTATAGTTGCACCTATCTCGTGTTTCCTGTCCCAGGAAGGGCCCCTAAATCTCACCTTTTGCTGCCAGCTGTTGCCCTGTGCTGCTGGAAGCAGCCAGAGACGTTCCCCTTCTTTCCCTTAGCACAGATTTACTTCCTATGGGGTCTGCTGACTGTAGATCACAAATAGCTTGTTAAAATGATCAATGGTTTCCCTCATTGAAATGAAAATCTGGCTATAGGATGAAGTGTGGGTTTGTCAGATTTACTATGGTGATAACCCACAGAAATGTTTAAGAGATGGTTGCACCAATTCATTTTCCTTTAGAGCACAACCTTGTGGAAGTTGACAGTTACCATGGTTTCACATTGCTCAACGTTAGTTCCCCTGGAAAAAAAACCACTTGTTTTTTTCATACTGAGTAAGGTATTGTTGTGTAAATTGAAATCCAAACAGATAAAGAAATTTGAATTCAAAAGGATTTTCAATAAAAGTATTGAAGAAAGGGAAGGAAGAAACATGTCAGCTTGTAGAAACAAACTAACTTGGAGGTCACTGAGAAATCTGAACTTCAGTAAATTCCTTAGAGCAGCACAGGTGTGTTTGCAAAGGCAGGGCTTTTCCACCTGCCAGCTCTCAGGTGGATCTCACTGCCTGGGAAGGCTCCTGCCAGAATTATGACAGAGAAGGAGGAATCAGTGTCGAGGAAAATTACTTGGTTGGAAAGACAGCATTGTGTTTGATGTCTGTATTGGATATTTTTCCTACAAGGAAATAGCTGTTCTATCTCATGCAGAAAAATGGATTATTTATACAGCTTAAATGAAAGGGGCAAAAACAAACTAGGGGAAGAATCTACCTGGGAAGAAAACACTCCTTTATTCTGTTATAATTGCGCTGCATGGTTTGAAAACATTATTTATCTCATGTTTGCTGTACTGGGTTGGTAACGAGCCCCTTTGCTTTTGCAGAGACTGTGGGTGTTCTCAGCTTCCTAAGCCCATCCCTCCCTTCCACCTGCTCCTGGGTGTGCTGCTGCCCAGACTGTCTGACAGTGGCCAGGGCCTTTGCTGAAGGTGGGGGAGAGGGAGTGGAGGCATCGACAGTCTATCTCTGTATGTCATTTATCAGATCTGACAGAATGTGTTCCCACCGCTCCTTTCCCTGGGGCTCTCAGTGTGTGTGTCTGCAGGGGTCTGATGAGATCTGTCAGTCACCATTAAACCAAGGCACAGGAACACCCACTGGCCTGTGGTGCTTATTTTCAGGGCTGCCTTTCTCCCATTAGACATTTCTGGCAGTGTAAATCACAGAGCTGGGCATAAAGAGGCCTTAAGCTAATAAACAGTGTTTGCCACCAGTTGGAATTGATGCCTTCTAATTGATCTGCTGTTGCCAAAAGATGAATTGCACTTCTGAGTCAGGCTTGAAGTAGTGATATAAATCTTTAGGCTGTTTTTAGGTAGATTAGATTTTGATGATCATTAGGGCGAAAGGTGCAATTTTAAAAATGAAAAATCTTTTTGTGTATGGAAAACTTGGTATAGGCACTAGTGGTATAAATTTTAGATATAAGAGGATCTGCAAATTAGTTCAATGTTTCAGTAACACCAGGTGGACTAATTATGAGAGGATCCTTATTGAAAGTCAGCCTTCTAATCTATTTATAGATTTATTCTCTTGGGTTTTATGGTACATCATCTTAATGTGCTAATTACTAATTCAAATTAAAGAGTTGCCTAAAGCACAATAGAAATTGTATCGCTGTTTGCTTGTACTTTTTATTTCCTCTAGTTTTTATACGAAGATGGAGTACAAGGAGTTATGTTGGTAGTTGAAACAAGTACATACACAGCATCTGGATACAGATCTCTTAAATACTAGCTGATTCATGACTGTAGTTGTAGGTAGTAAAAATCAGCATTATTATTAGCATACATGCACACAAACACTGGTGTGTTTCAGTGTCTGGATCTGTGTGTTGGAGATGGTGTGTATTTGATAGCAGTGCATAGGAGAGGCTGAGCTTTGGCAGGGAACCCTCATCTGGGAGAGAACAACTGTTGGGATGTTTGACTTCTAAACCCCTCTGCACCCTGAGGCCTTATTGTCAGGTAGCAGCTTCTGAGACTGAAGTTAGACTTCTAGTAGAAAAATAGAAATATCACTGAAAAAAGAAAACCAAACAGTTCTTATCTTGTTTTAGCCACTGGAATTGCTGTTGAAGGTTAAAAATGCTGTAAAAAAAAAAAAAGATACAATACAGGTATGCATATACAGGCATAGGTGGCTTGTAAAATAACCTTGCCCACTGCCATTTAGAGAGAGAGTGCTGTTATTAGTGGAGGTAAAACGTTTCTGTGAGCAAGTCTAAGTGCTGT
>JAOXXN010000137.1:1734198-1760009 GCA_026770055.1 Myrmophylax atrothorax
AAAAGCGTACTTGCTGTTTACAAGTAATGACTCTGTATTTTAACAGCTCAGAGACCAGTGAACTCCCTTGTACAACTTTATTTTTGTGAGTTTAGATGCATGTCTGCTCAGAAATACAGGCATTAGTAAATCCAGGTTAATCTAGTGAATCCAGTACCCCCAGGAGACACGTGCACATCCATGTGGATGGTAACAGGGCTGTCTGTAGGATGTTCTTCCTGATCAGTGTATTTCCAGGGTGCCTGCCCTGCTCATACTGGGATTTTCAGATACATTACTGTGAGTGCAAGTTTCCACTGCTGTATAAATGTGTCACCCTGATCTGGGCCTTCCTTAGCTCTGGTATTCTGTGGTAGTGAGTTCTTCAAGCTATTTGTGTGTGCTGAAAAAGTGCATTTCCCTTCCAGTCTAATCCTGTGACAGAGAAACAGGTTCTGGGGCTCGTTCCCATGCCGGATCCTGTATGGCCCCTTTGCAGAGTCAAACGATCATGAGGTCAGCTCTCAGTTCTTAAGAAACTTAGCAGAGTCCACAGTTGAGACAACTGAGCCCATTAAATGAGAGAACTTCCTCTAACCATATAATAAACTTTTCTGTAAAAATTTTCAAGATGCCTCTTTTGAGATAGTTGTATAAAAGATGCTCTATTTTAAATATCCAAAACAGACTTGTAAAATGGTTGTAAAGCTGCAAAGTGTTTCTGAGCTTGAAGCACGTTTCAAAAGAGAGCAGTCTGTCTGCAAACACAGTATGTGGAATTGCCACTGCTTTCAATGTGTGTCTTATTTTGCTGGGCAATAAAAAGTAACTGTAGTCCTATTCTCTGGCTTCTGTCATTGCTTGAGATTTAAAAAGCAGTGCAGAGATCAGCATTGCTTCTTGTATGCAGGGTCTGAGCAATTGCAGTTAAAAGGGAAGATCTCAAGAGCAGGAGGAACAGAAATGTCCCTAGGCACACTAAGGATTGTGTTGCTGGACTGGGAGTGGCCCAGCTGGAAGATGCTGGTAAAGAAAGGTTGCCAGAATTCTTCATCCCTTTAACCTTTCTCTCTATGAACTTGTATTGATAATAACAGTAATATAACAAGATGGATTTCAGTCACATGAGAAGGGCTCCTTAGCACTGTGTAAAGCCACAGAAAGGGGTGAATGATGGCATAAACAGCAGACAAATCTTTTTAAGCACTATCCTAAATGCTGTTTGCACCTGGAAGTGTTGGATTTGCCTTTAGCCGTTGCTGGGATGTGTCTCAGCTGCTCACATAACTCTGAGAGGTGCTGAGGAATCCTTAACATATGTTGAATGTTCTTAATGTTCATTTTTAGTAAGATTAGTGATTTGAAGCTTTTCTGCTGAAAGCCATAAAATAGAATTCCAAGTAGAAGTCTTGTTTTAATCGAATTACTGAGCTAAACAGAAGTTTCAGTAGTGTTAAATTCTGTCTTACTGAGGAAATGTAGACATTTTGTGACAGTTCCATGTGGAGACTAGAGCTGGTTTCATCTTTTGAGTTCATTAATACCTGTTGTATCTGGAGTTCTTTTTCTGGTCTAAGTGACCTAATTCTTCAAACAATTCAGGAGGAGAAATAGGAAAAAAACTCAAAACCACACCACCACTTGAAGACATTTTATATTGTAAAATATTGTCTTCTTGCTGTCATATAAAATCTTTCCATTTGGATTGTGTTCATTAAAAGGTATCCTGGTGTCTACAGAAAACTCCACATTCCACTAAAATGAGAACCATGAGCAAAATTTGCTGCACACTGAATAATCAGTTATATCATCAGTTACATGCACCAATTATGTTCTGTAACTGAGAAGAGCAAAGATACAAATTTTGGATTAAGTGAATGGTTCCCTTTAAGCAGAGTAAAGGTGAGCCAGGAGACATTGTATGGCAGTGGCTGCATCTGTTAATTGCTCATAGCCAGGCTTTCTTCTGTTGACTTTTTTTTTCTTGTTAAGGATGAATTTTTGCAGGTATAACTGAATGTCACTGAAATTTTAATGTAGTGCTCTCAAACATGATCTCCTGGTCAGATGAGAAATCCTTTTGGAAAACCAAAATATATTAAGCAGTTACTTAAAGTAAGCACAAGCTTTGTTAATTGTGTTCCCTACAGAAATGGTAAGAAGGATTTCTTATTCCGTGTTCCCAGAAATGGTGAAATTACAGCTTGCTTTGTGAGAACCAAGAAGAATAATTGTCTGGAAAAATCCCACTGGAGAGGAAAAGATTACACATTAGTGTTGTACTTCTCAGCTGTGCAGCAGCTCAGCAATCCCACCAGAGTCAGCAGGGCTGAGAAGGATGTGGAGATGAGGCAGGCAGGACTGTTTCACACTGCTGTGAGGTGTGTGGTTAGTGTAGGTATTCAAACCTGAGTTGTGTGAGTGAACTGCCCAAAACCAAGAAACCATTTGCTGATGGAAGATGTTTGCAAGGGCAGTTACAAAGTTTAGATTGCTTTCCCCCACTTTATTCCCACCACGTATCTTACAGTTTAATATTGTTCCAATGGGTTTGGGGTTTTCTTTCCTGCAGGGTGTGCACAATTGCCATGTGTTTTTTTTCAGGGGACTAAAAATGCCACTTCTGGCAAAAAGTCAAAGTCTTAAACCTGAGGGCAGTTTACTTGATGAATAAGTGCAATCTGTAAATTCTTGAGGTTTTTGTGGGAGGGGTAAGTGCTGACCTGAAGTTTTGACTGTCACATGAGGATGGATGTACCCCATGAGCTCCTGTGGCGGCCTTGGGAATGTTCTGTGTGGTACCACTCACCCTCCTGAGAAGAAGGGAGAAGACAGTGCTAAGTACCTCTCAGAAATCATTCCATTTTTATCCCAAATACCTTTAATTCTTCACCTGACAAGCTTCTTAAAAAAATCAGTTGCCAACATATAGAACATCATTTCCTCCTTAGCTGGATGCCTATTTTACATAAAGGGCTGTTGTCACACACTCTCCTTTGGCAAGCAGTCCTGCTGGGTGAATACACAGTGTAGGCTGGTAGCAACTAAAAACACTCCTTGCAAAAGCTCTTCCTACAGCTGAAAGGAACAGGCATGTTATGATTATTTCTGAAGTTTGTTCTCATTTCCCTTGTTCTCAGTGTGAATAATTGCAGAATTTCTGTCTGTTGTTTCCAGCATTTATCACCTCTGGCTGTTTAAGAGTGATCATGAATTAAATGAACACAATTGCCCAACTTGCACATGGGAAGGTCGTGTGCTGCATTTTTCCTGTCCCCTTGGAGTCACCAGTGCTTTGTGTTTCCCTGCCCTCACATAAAGTCTTCTCCTCTCACCTCCCTGACACTGCTGTGAGACAGAGAGTGCAGACAAAGACGTTCCATGGCCAGCACTCCCTGAGTCACATTTGCCAAGCATTCCAAGAGCTCATTCAGGTGGAGCCTGAGGACTTTGGGGCTGGTGCCCCAGTTCATCAGAGTAATGCTGAATCAGAAACCCCCCTTTGCTGCTGTGGTGGAAATTAACTCAGCTTCCATCTGACACCCTGGCAAGCAAGCTCTTACTTCTGCTTCTTGATGCACATTCCACTTCTCCCTCCAAGGAATAGGAGACTAATATCTTGTCAGGGGGTTGATTTATGATTAATTGTTAAAGGACCAAATTTTCTGCAGTAACATAAGATTTGGGAGTGGAAGTATAAATTACTGTATTGTTTTCTTTGACACAAATAGCTGCTTTGGCTTCAGGGAGTTCTATCTTGCCATGTTTAAGTCTCTTAATGATACCAGCAGGTACTTTTTTTTTCAGAAGATTTATTACTTTCCACTGAGGAAAGAGATGACAAAAGTATTAAAAAACCCCAAGACAAACACAAACCTCTCTCCTCTTTTTGCTCTGGGGCTTCCTACCTTTATTCCTGCATAAGTCTGGAGATCCGTGTGGAACTGTTGCTGAAGCTGCTGTGCTGTTGCAGTTTTGCATAGAAGTTGCCTTTAAAATGATTTACAATGTTTCTTTTTGTTTGTTTGTTTATTTGATGGGTTTTGTTAAGACAAGCAGTGTTTAATTGGCAGAACTCTTTTTTTTGCACTGTCATACATCAGAAGAAGAAAGAACAGTGAGACTGTGCAGTAGGAGGAGAAGTGTCTTAAAACTTCTGGGCATAAATTTCACATTCCTGCTTCCCTCTTGTCTGTAAAGTAACATTTTCCTCTGTCTTGACACTGCAAACTGTGTTAGTCAGAGTTTCATAGCCTTAGAAGCACTAACAGGCAGCCCACAAAGGCACAAACAGGGAGGTAACTGGTGGTGACATTGATAGAAGTGACAAGTGAGTATCTGTGTCACTTTGCCTGTTGTCACTGGGCTACAAGAAGTTGTGGCAATTAAGAATTAAAAACAATATTGAAGAATTAAAGCTCATGTGATGGCTCTCTAAAGGTACACATGTACATGGCAGGACATGCTGGAAAAAAAGTACTGAGGGACACTTACCAAATGGGAAGGTTAATCCAATTTTTTCTACCCAATCAAACAGCACCATTTTGATAAACTAATTAGCAGTGACAGACTCCATCCTTGGGGAGACACTTAACCAAGTCCTGGATCATTTCTTTGAGTCAGCTCCAGAAAATGTTTGGCTGTCAACTCCATCCTGATGGCTGCCAATCAGCAAATTTCTTTCCAATAAATTAATTTGAGGCACACCCTGTTGGCTTAGCTGTTCTCTTTCAGGCTCAGTGCTAACATCAGACTTTGAATGAAAAATGCTTAGAACTTCACACAGCCATCTTTGCTATCTGTATAAAGAAGTAATGGAAAGATTGCTGGCCCTTTAGCTGTGCAAGGCCAGGAAAGCTCCTGTGCAGCCCACACGGGAATTTCACCCACAGAAAATGGTTTTATATGATGTAGAGAAAACATGACAGAAAGATTTCCTGAGCTTGCAGAATTGGCTGAAGTGCCCCAGTTATACTGTCCCATCCTCCCAGGCTGTTTGATGATTCTTTTTCATTAAACAATAGCAGATAGTGCCCTTCAGTCAAATCTAGCAAATGGAAGCAATAACGTGTTAGCAACCACTATTACCAGTAAAATAAGGATGTGCACCAGTGCTCCTCAGCCCTGAGTGTGTGTGTTTGTATGTATATATTTACACCCACCTTCCCTCAAACCCTTAGTTTGAAATGATGCTTCCCTGACCCACCACACAATGCAAGCTCTCCACAGTCCCTTGGAAAAGGATATGAGAGCATTTCCCAAAGCACCCACTTAATGAGCTGTAAAAATGTTTTGTAGTTACCAAATCCCAGCAACCCAACCACAGCCTGAGCAATATAACCAGCTCCCTGCTCCCTAGAGCTTTGAAGTTTATACTGCACATAGGAAGCAGGTTTTTGAGAGAGAATTTTTCACCCTCTGCTCTCTTGGGGCTGCATCTTCCCCCTTTCCCACACATGCCCAAGTAGCTGGTGGGGGGGGCACCCTGCCACAGTGGACAGAGCAGGCTTGTCCTCCCTGACTTTGGGGCTGCTGTGTGATTGCTGCTGTCATCCTCAGTAGCCCTTATTCCTGAAGGACATTAAGGAGAAAGATTTCTATTACATGCATGCTCCCTCTCTGCCAGATACAACAGTGGGGAGGGAGGAATGCCAGGCAGCCTTGCGTCAGTGTGAGTTTTGGTTCCTGAAGAGCTCAGTTCTCATCCCAGTTGCACCAGTGGTGATTAAAAATACCTGCACTGAAGTTCACAACATGCTTATTCAACTGCTGTAAATTAACATCTCCACTGCCGTTGGTAGGACTGAGTCTCTTCAGATGAAAACTGAGTCAGGTCCTGAAGTTTTTTAAAGTGCAATCCCCCCATGCAAGCTTTGGGTCAGCAGTGAATCCAATGAAGGCTCTGCATTGTGCTTCCATGAAGAAAATTGTTGGGAAAGCAAAGAGTGTCTCGGAGCACCGTCTTGGATACTGCTCTCTCAGGGACTAGTGTTGTTGCCTGTAATCATGGGGAAAGTGAGAGCCTCAAGATAACTGAGGATGCCATATTGTGAGAATAATGTATTTTCTGCTTGTAATTCAAGTTGGACAAGCAGCTACTAATCCTCCTAAAAGTTGCTTACCATGGGTAGAGTTGGAAAAAAATAGGTTGGCAGAGGACCCAAATAAATCAGCTTGTTTTTTCTAGAAGTATTTAAGGCTACTCAGTACAGTATTTCTGGTATAATTAATGCATTAGTGGCAAAGACTTTTCTGATCTTTGCCTCCAGCTTCCAAAAACATCCACTGGAAAGAGTTTGAGACTTTTTTTGGCTGCTTTGAGTAGTTTATGGTGCATGTCCCTTTCTTTCTGTGTTATATTCCACCAGGAGCATCAAGGTAGGAGAAACAATATATGTCCTAGCGTTGCATTAATGTGAGTCATGATGGACTTAGTCATCCGTATTTCAGGTATCTGCCCTTTTGCTCAAGTCACTGTGTTGTACAGGGAGTGGTGCTGGGCTGTCCATCACTCTCACTGTTACCATCAGCCACAGTCACACTGTTAAATGACTGCAAAACAGTGCAAAAGCCAGATTGATAACATATGCTTCAGCTCTTTGCTTCTTTCTTTCCCTTAGTACACGTATTTATGCCTTAGTTGTTTTCATAAAATATTCTGGAATTCTGATCCTGTTGGATAAAAATACTCAAACTTGTCATCTGATTTTAGATACTTGAAGTTGTGCCACTGATGCAGTCTGTGTGCCAGATTCAAATATATTGTTTTTCCATGAGATCTTAATTAACTTAGCTCATACCAAAATTCAAGATACTTTTCTGCCCAGCCACTTCTCTTGTAGTGGATGGGTCAAGCTGAACTGTGCTTATTTAATACAATGGGTATATGAAATTACTTGAAAAGAAATTATTTTACAATGAAGCAATAATCCTGAGAAAGCTTGCAGCACTTTGGGCTAAGATCCTCTTAGAACGGAAAGAAAAAAAAACAAGCTCATTTTTAGGTTGGAAAGAGTTCAATTTCTAATGACATATAAAAGGATTAAGACAGAAATGAGTTTTTAATATAGTCTTCCTTGGGATGTTTGCAGTTGCTTGTGCCCTTCGTGGATTTGTTGTTACAGTTTGCAGCTGCCTCTGAACTGCTGAGCTTGGAATTGTCCATGTCTCGTCTCTGTGGGTTGTTGTGCCATGTTCACACTGCCAGGAAAACGTCCCCCAGGGCCCAATGGTGGCATCCAGCAGGGCATGTGAGCACTAGAGCTGAGCCTGGCCTGCATGCAGGGAATCCAGGGAAGGGTGAGAAGAGGATGCTGTAGAGTGGGCACTGTCCTGATTCAAAGGGCTTCAGAAATTTTGATCAGACTTATGTTTTTTCCTTCTTAGATGAACAAGGGTTTGGTAAGTGTGATGTTTAAAGTACAGTGTGGATCTGAGGAAATCCACAAGTTAAGCTCCAATTCCTGCTGGCAAATGTGACTTAGCCTCCCTTTGTCTCAGTTTTTTATCAGTTGAACATGGGTAACAGCCTTACCTTTTTCCTTGCCTTTGATCTCTGGTCGCCATCTAAACCATTTCAGGCAAAATGGTCCAATTGAGATTTGACACCCACAACCACTGCACTGCTGTCCTACAAAGTGGTCACTTCTGGCAGGAGAGGTGCAGGTTGGGCAGCAAGAAGACACCCCTGGATGCTGCATGCTCCTGTCTGTACCCTTGCTGGTTTCTTTTGTTCAGATGCTTCTAGTTCCCTCCGAGTTAAACAACTTTTCTGTTGCCAGGACAGGGTAATAGAGGATTTTCTTCTAACTCAGAAGTATCTTTGAGGTACTCAATTCTCCATGAGACAGCACAGCCCATAAACCTGCTTGAGGAATTCATGCTCCTTTTCAGGAATACTAAATGTGAGGTGTTAACCCTGCTCAAGGGACTTCTCTCAGAACAAAAAGATTTCTTCTTCCTGAAGGCTGAATTAGTAGCTCTGTCCTTACCTGGAGGTGCTTGTTTTCTCCTTTCTCTCCTTGTGCCTTGCTGTCAATGTTAATTTTCCTCCTGTGCATTTTACTTTAGTTTAGGTGGCTCCTGCTGGCTGGTTTGAACACAATCACTCACTCACTGCACCACCTTTGCTTTGGGGAGGGGCTGTACTGAACCCACTCAGGAGGATTGTATGGAACCCGCTCAGGACACACTGTGGTGTTTGGCATCTCCTGTGGACTCATCCTCTGCCCAGCCCTTCCTTTGGGCTCCAGCAAGAGCCTGGGAGCATTTTGCATTTGCATCACTGCTGGTGTCCATCTCTGTGGTGCAGGTTCATTTCTCATCTCAGTGTGGAAAGGAATGTTAAAATTCTGACTTCTGGTCTGTTTCTAAAGCCAGGCAATGACTTTTCCTATGGGACTTCAGTACAACTTTCAAACAATATTGTTAATTCTTGGGGGAAAGGAAGAAAAAAGTTATCTTGCAGTTACCTACACTGCCAAAAAATCTGCACAAGATGCAACCACAGTTTTTTAATTACATATTTGCCTCACTGTGAAGAAGCATAAATGATTACACATGGCACAAGGTGATGGACTGGGGCCTTGGATATGTGCTGGGATAACTGAGATATAACAGCCACACGACTCCATCTGTTCTATAAAGCCTCCCAGAACTCACTGGTGCCAGTTCAGAACTTGGGTGGCTGGGGAAGATGGGCTGTTTGAACATTGTGGTGGGGGCAGATTGAGTCCACTTGACCTGAAAGCTGTGTAGCCCTTCCAACTGA
Organism: Myrmophylax atrothorax; assembly: GCA_026770055.1. Lineage (NCBI taxonomy): Eukaryota > Metazoa > Chordata > Aves > Passeriformes > Thamnophilidae > Myrmophylax > Myrmophylax atrothorax. The sequence goes on from JAOXXN010000137.1 coordinate 1,742,948, forward strand.
GCCCAGCTCCTCCTGCTTTCCCACCAACAGTGCTGTTCCCCAGCTGGTGGAAAGCTGATAAACTCCTGCAGTCAGTGGTACTATGCTCATTTATTCCAGTTCTGCAGCTCACCCACCATTTTCCCTCCCAAGCCCATAAATCCTTTCTCACCATCATCCTCCTTTTCTCCCTTTCTTTACTGTGTTCTCTTCTCACCCAAGGCCAACCCTAGTTTTCTCATTCTACTGTGGACAGGGAAAATAACCTTTGGAAGAACTTGTTGGCTGTTTCCTCTGCCTCTGACTTCCACTGTCTTTGAGAGCCTGGTTGTTCTGTCGCGTTCTGTACTTGAGATGGTGCTTTGCTATAAAGTAAATATAGCAGTTTCTTAATCCAAAATGTTGTTGGCATTAGCACACCTCACCCCCATGTTGGTAATCCCACTTTCTTAATGGTTTTCTCTTATCAAATCCCCGTTCATTGATAAATACAAACAAATTCTCTCATTTAATATCCTTTGTCAAGCCCAAGAAGAGCTAAAAATGTCCCTGTGGTGATAGAACTTTGACTACAAAGGTGCTATTCCTGCTGTGCAAGAGTAAATCAGATATTTGAGTTTCACACACTGTTTCTTGACGTGGCTTGAAGGGGCTAAAACCTTAAATTCAGAAGAAGAAATCCTAACACAGTCTCACAATTATTAAATGCTTGGAACAAATGTGCTTTTAAAAGTGTGAGCAGAACCAGCCAGGCATTTACAAAGATCCCAGACTGAGTTAAGCATTGTTATAAAAATAAGCCTTTTTTTCTTCTTTTTATTGGCATCTTTTCCTACAGAAACAAGGTGTCTGCAGTCACACAGTGTTCTCCTGTCTATCTGCTTTTAACTTCTCATTTCTTGGGTGACTTCAGTGAAATTTGAACTAGTTTCAGCCCATTTGATAGAAAGGAAGAAGTCTCAATAATATTGGCTCTACAGCTCCTGCAAGAATAGAAAGCAGAAAGAAACCACATTAATATTTTCATTCAGTGAAAATGTGGCCTGAGTTCAGCTTTATTAAACATGAGAAAATCCCCAAATGAGAAGCTTCATTAGTTCTGTTGCTCCCAGAACAGCCTGTGTATGCAGCAAGAACACCTTCTGAGATACTTAGTCATGATGTTCATAACTGGAGTGTGAGGCAACATGTGGCAAGGCAGGGACAGTCAGTCTGTCTGCATTGCAGTGTCTGGAGACCAGAAGTTCCTGATGTGCACCAAGAATGGGGCATTTGCTTTGCAGCTGGGACGAGGCAGGAGGGGAGGGAGCAGCTCTGGAGCTCCTCCCTGCTCACCCTGCACTCCAGGCTGGGACATGGGGGGCACTGAGGGGCACAGACTTTGCCAAGGGCTGGGGCAGGTCTCTCATCCCCCAGACAGCAGAGTTTGGTTCCTGAGTCATAAACAGGCTGGTGGAAGGGGAGACTTTGCTGCTGGTTGGTGTCTGTGCACCCTCCAAGGTGCCAGGATTGCTGGCAGGGGTAGGAGCAGGGGCGTTGGCTATACATGATTTTGGGTGTGAGTCTTTTGCACTCACCTGAGGCAGCATTACCAGCCTGGGGCACTTGACTTTCTTAGTCAGAAAAATTAGAGTTATGGGGACTGAACTGAACTCTCTTTGTTCTCTCACATATTTATCCTCCCTACAAACATCTGCATAGGGGATTGGCAGACAGACTCAGCATGGGAAAGGAGCTTCATCTTAATTTTCTAGTTACTTATTAAGTGTTTCCCTCTGCTAATGTACCATAAAACAAATTAAAAACATTCTTAACTGCTAACAGAACAGAGAAGAGGTGCTTGGGTAAAGCAGTAAATTTGAGGCCAACTTTTGCAGTGGTTTCTGATTAGAAACAAAAACTAAATGTCTTTTCAAGGCATGTAGCGTTTCAGGTTGAGATACAGATGTTTAAACAGTGTATTGCTGTAGAGGTGAGCATTAAGTATTACTGATGGTTTTGGAAAATCTCCTCTAAATTGTTGAAAGAGATGAAACAGACAGTAGAAAGGTGATTCATATGACAAATTCGTGTATAAGCTTATTACCTTGATTTTGATTAAATGGCCAAAACAAAATTGTGCCTAATGCAACCACTTACTTGGATGAGAGATTGCTTTCAGTTGACAGCCCTTTGCAATTCATTATCTAATAAATATCTTTTTATAGGACATTTCTATGGAAAAAGTAAGCTCCTGTTAGTAAGGGACTCTCAGTTTCTCACCACCCCTGCGGAGTCCAAGGAAATCCACATTTGCAGGGGATTTATTGCCTGACAGTTCCAAGTCCAGTCCAGAACATGTCGTCACTTTATCTTCTCTGTGAGGAAGTAGGAGAGGCAGCATTTGGGCTCTGACTCCAGGCCCTAGCAAAGTGGGGAGATTTGTGGTTCCTTTTTACAGTTTTCTCCATGGTGGAGGCTGAAATCTCACTGTCTTCAACACCACAGAGCTGAGTTCATTTTGCTGTGTCTGTTTAGAAGGCAGGGCAGGGTTTAGCTCAGCATTAGAAATTCTGTTTCACAGTAAAAAACTCAACAGAAAGGTGGTATTTGCACACTCACTTTATTACCAGTGTTCCCTTGTGCTTAATATTTTTCCTCTAAGGACTCCATTGGGTGACAGGGCTGGATTGAATTCCTTGTGAGAGTGTCTAAACTGTCCTGTCTCCTACTATTTTTGCATTGTTTTGTCTTTTTGCTTTTAATTCCTAGAAATTGCTGGGAAGTCTTTCACGCCTAAAGGGCCAAACGTTTACACAGTGTACAACCAACTTTGTTCTTGAGTCCGTTCCAGGCTGCTGCTTAAGTACAACCCATCCCATAATTGTGGGGGAAGCCAAGACCCAGGGGGGCTGTTTCCTCCTTTCTGGAATGAGGCTGCTTTTGGTTCACCAGGGATCTCCCACGTAGCCTTTTATTTTTCAGCCTCATTCCTTCTGACTGGATTTTGACCAAAGCTGAGCTAACAGTTTTGAAGCACACAATTCTCTAAGTGTAATCAAGATTCATGTAATTCGTGGTTTGATTTCTCTGTGTATCACACCCTAAGGAATTATTTTCCCCCCAAAAAGATCTTTCCCTTTTAATAGCACTTGGCTTTTCTAGATTGCTTTTCAAGCTGCACGGATCACAGCAGAGTGAAGGCAGCACTATTGTTCTGGTTCCTGGGGTGCCATTGTAAAAACTTTTTTTCCCCTGAATATTAAAGCTGCCTTCTTGCCAAAATTTGTTTCTTAAAGATGTAGGGATGAAGTCAAGCTGCAAGAATGATGAGTATTTTATTGACCATAAATATGTGCAGCTCTGGGGTGTGACTGGTTTTCTACTTCTTTTACCAGTAGGTAGATACATGGAGGTATTTTAAAATGAGTGTCATTAGGTCTTCAAGAGAGATTAACTATGCAAAAAATAACTTACAACCTGGCCTGTAGCAAATATGTAGTAAATGGAGAGCCTTTAGGTGTGTGCTTAGTTTTGTGGGTCCAACCTGGATGGTGGCACTGCGCTTTTTTCAGATTCATGATGAAAGAACTTACTTGCTTCCCACAAGCCTACAGAGGAATGAGATTCTTAGTGGAGGTATTTCCTGGGTCTCTGGAAAAGCTTTCAAGGCTCCAGGGTTGGTTCAAGCTGTTCTCCACTCCCAAGGAGGAGGAGGTGGTGACTTTGGGCTGTGCTACCTCCTTGTGACAAAGAGCTGGGGCCACCATGGAAACCTGCAAGAGTGGAAGGCGCTTTCCATGGACAGGACTGAGGGGGGGCACAGCTCTTGTCCCCATTGGTCTCCCTCATCCCATTCCTCTCAACCAGCAGGAGGATTTTAAGAGAATTTGGTGTGACATTCCATGTTGAGAAGATGCTTGGCAGCAGCTCTGTGGCGATGTGTTAAGTGAGCTGGCACAGCTCTGCGGATTCATTTTGGCAAAACAACTGGGATGTTCAAAAAGACCATTTTCCTGTGCCACCTGTCCTCAGCTCACCCTGAGAGCACTGCAAGGGACCTGCAGGGCTGCTCAGAAGGTGTCTGCTCCCAGTGCCCTTCCTGCCATCCTGCAAAAATGCATTTTGCTTGGTTAGGACACCTGGGTTTTGTCTGCTAGAACGTTTCTTTGACTAACCACATCTGGTCTAAGCAACATGCACTGTGTTTATGTGGCTATGGCAATTTCACTCTGGTTCTAAGATTTGCAGAAGTTTGTTCCTTTATGGGCAAAAAGAAGGCACAAAATTCTTTTGCTAGCACTTCTGTGGAATGGCTTTTATTTAGGTTGCCTTAATAGACACTCAGGCACTGTATGCCAAGAATTGGCTTTAAACATGAGCCAGACTTTTTCTTTGGCAGCCTTATTTAATTAGAGATCCATCCTAAAACTTGTTTTGTCCTCATTGGAGAATTTATTTCTGAAGGTAGCAGAAAAAGCTCTGGAAGATTTAATGCCTTTGCAAAGAGGTGTTCATGTCCATGGTGAGACTTGGCCTCCAGTGATGCTACAGGGACTCTGCTCTCAGGCTGAGAATGTTTTACTCAATTTCTTTTGCAGATTCCAGAAGTTATCATTGATGTTTGATACTGTGTCAGACTACCCCAGTGACAAACAGGTATTAATACATTTTCTCCCCGAAACAAAGTCTGGGATGACAAGACTCTGCAATGTGTTTTCCGGTCCCTCTGGTACCCAGGGCGAGATTAAGGCCCATCACAGAGACTGGCCTGGAACTCCTTATGAGTACAATAAATACAGCACTGGCAGGCAGCCAACATTCATAAGCCAGGGAGTGTGTTTCCTCATAAATAATATTAATATTTTGAAATACTACCACCTTCTGGCAGTTAGAGGAGAGGAGATTCAGACCATTTCTGCATGAAAACCATTACAGTGCCTCATGTTATGAGAAAATGCACTTTCTGGTGTTAACTTTGACTTTTATGTTCCGTTTTGAATCATAGAATATTTTGAGTAGGAAGGGACCTACAAGGATCATAAAAGTCCAACTCCTGGCCCTGCACAGACACCCCAAGAGTCACACCCTGTGCCAGACAGCATTGTCCAAACGTTCCTTGAGCTCCGTCAGCCTTGGTGCTGTGCCCACTGCCCTGGGGAGCCTGTTCAGTGCCCAACCACCTTCTGGGGGAAGAAGCTTTTCCTGATATCCAAGCTAAACCTCTCCTGAGGTTATTTTCTGCATGAGCTTTGCTTTCAAGGACCTGTTAATATGGATTTTCGATGTGTTCCTGTCAGGGAAAGTGTTGTGTGCTTTTCCTGTTTATATTCCATTTGTTTTAACAGGTGCCCTCAGTCCTCACTAGTGTCATTGGGAGAGATGTTCCTTCCATACCCCCGTTTTTCCTTTGCCCTCTCCAGTATTGATGTGAGACAGACATGAGGCTTCTCTTCCTCCCCCAAGGGCCTGTAGGGTCAGCTGTGCCCTCTGAGTGGTTGTGACAGAGTTGGGTCATTGTGACAGAGCTGGACCTCTCTGCTCTGGGAGAGAGTGGAAGACATTCTTTCCCCTTGGTCATTTGTTTCTGTCTGAAATACAAAGGTATTAGATTATCAACTCTCAGGAAAGGGAAGGATTTCTGTGTCTCAGGTTTCTGATCCCATGGCCAGAGAGAAGTTCACTTAGTGGATTCACATAAAAATTCACAGCTGGCAGTTCTTGTTTCATGGGGAAAATTTATATGTGTTATGTATTTGTTTGGACTTGGGGGTTTCTTTTGTAGTTTTTTCCCCCCAAAACAATTTCTTGTATAACAATACAAGAAGTTGTATCTATATACTGCTGGGTTTTATTGTTTCTTCTCTGGACAGCCTTGTAGAAATATATGTTCATTTTTTGACCAGACATCTCTGTAAATAATCAATTTCCAAACAACTTTTAAATTTTTTATGCTGAAGAGGAAGGTAGTGCCAAGTTTTATACTTATCTGTAGAAGTTGCAGGGCTCTGCTCACAGGACTGCAGGTTGGGTGTCGTCTGAATCTGTAAGAAGGGACTTGAAATACAGAGGCAGCCCTAGAATGGCCTTTGTAGAGCTGAAAGGAGAATGCAGGTGTCCTGACAGTGGTCTGCCTGCAGTGGCTCTTCTCATTGTAATGGAATCCAATAGTGCTTTGAACATTGTGGTAACTTGTTTATTTCATTTTATGTAACGGTGAATATATAATCACTGTCTTCATCTTAAAAAAGCTGAGGTATTTGCATTACTTTTCCATGTTGCTGAGGTATAAAGATGGTTAATGTTTTCTCAGAAAGAGATTGAATAATGGCATTTCAATGTTGTGATTATGCTGACTCTATGAAAGGTGCAGGTCCCCATGTAGATAATTAACAACTACAAAAAAAAGATGTACTCTAGGAAACTAATTATCTTTATTCCTATCTGACAGTGATTAATTTATAGTTGAACAGATGCTACACAATGTTAAACTGCAATAAATTCTTGAGCCCAGCAAAGGAGACAAACAGAAAGCAAGTATAGTAAAAGAGAAATTCAATCCCATTTGAAATCTAATGGGTGTGAATTTGAGAGTCATGTGGGAAGTAAGCTGAGAGTTGGCATGAGAAGGCAGCCCAGAAGTTGGAGTCCTTGAGCAAACCTGGCTGATCACTCTCCTGGGCACCGAGGCTTTGTCAGCTTTCTGCATTTCCTTTTGTGGATTTTGAGTGCCATGGTGTGCCAGTGCTGCAGTCATACCAACAGGGCCAAGAAAAGAATTATTCCCTTAAGCTCTGCATGTCTTAGAACATTTCTCTTTTAACTTTCCAAGTCCATAAGGAGAGGAGAAAGGGAATATAACATTTCCCCACTTCACAGTTCCTGCTTTTTCTTCCTTTCCTAGTGGAGGGATATAATGGAGTAAACCCCCCCCCCCACTGTACTAGTGACCCTTGAATTGGATTTGTATCCTTGACTTCCTTACGTAGACATGTGGCTCAAATTCACAAGATTATTGAAAATTTTAGCCTGTGATTGCAGATCTCAGGAAGGGGTATTATCAATGTCCAGCCATATCTATCCATTTATAAGCTCATACCTTGAGATGGGGCACCTGTAGATGTTGTCCTCAGTTGGTGATTTCAGTAGAATTTCATGTGAGAAAGGGAGAAGTCAAAGCACTGTAAGTTCAAGAATGGGCTGTGACCCATCGCAGTTACCTGTCAGTCACTTGGGTTACTCAGCTGGATTATTTCCAGGCAGTGAGACTGTGTGTTGGAATTCCTGCCTGAACTGGACCTGTAAGAGCAGTTGCTAATCATCTAAATTAAAATAAGCAGTTTGGGACTGTAATTAATGAGGATGTTACCAGCAATCAGAGCAAGTTCTTTTGAGTGGTGACTGTTCTTTGCGGGTGATTACTGGTACAGGTCTGGAAGGGCAGATGCTGCAGATGTTCCTGGTGTAAAACTGTCCTGATCTGGCATTTGGCATAAGGACAGTGTGGACCAGAAAGGAGATGGAGAAGTTCTTTTTCAGGAAAATAAGGTAGGATGAGAGAGATCATTTGATTCATTCCAGGGGTAACCCTGGAATTGGCTAAAGCTCCTCTGGGTCATAGAGAGCAGATGCAGTCAAATTCAAATGGCATCAAAATGCTACTTACTGACTTCAGTAGGAATGTAACTCAAACTGAGCTCCCTCGTGGTTACTCTCGCTTGCTTTTGTTGAATCTGCCTTCAAGACACAGCGGGGACAAGGCTGTGTTGTATCTGCTTGGAGCCCAGAGCTCATTAAGAGGGGACTGCATTTGGGAGTGAAGGAGGAGAAGGAAACAAAGGAAGGCACCTCGTGCTGCCGGCATTCCTGTGCCGGGATAAAGGCATCATTACATGGAGTAATGTGATGGGCAATGCTGCTGCTCCTGGGTACCTGTCTGAAGCACAGCAAAGGACCAAAATGTCATATACAGCCGCTCTGTTATGGTAATCAGCTAAACTGCTGGGAGGAAGGTTGTATCTCTGGGAGGGGGGCAGGTGATGGAGGGGGTTGTTGCCCCTGGGGACTTCCTCTGGCAGAGAGAGAGAGAAGAGGAGACAGGTCGTTTGTTGTCTGCAGCTCATGCAGGGCCTGGCTGTGAGATGGGGAAATAAAACATGCCTTGGAACCACTATATATAAATTGAATCTGATTTATTGTTGGTTTTTTTCTTTAGTGTCCAGCAGAGTTATGATTTTTAGTTCCAAGGCTTGTATTTTAGAACGGTTTTTGAAGATCCCTCATAAGGGATGAGAGGTCAGAGACACAGTGGTTGTTTGTGAATTATGTTCTCCCATGGGTATCTGGGGTTTGCTGCCTGTTATTAAGAATCTGAGTGAGCTCATTTTGGTAAGGAGTGGTTGTTTATTTACTAAGAGAGCATTTAATGCACTGGATATGATATTCTACATGCAGAATACATGCCTGAGATCCAGACAATTTAATGATGTTACTGTGGGGCATTGGAGTATGCTGGTTTCCTGCTAAACTTGATGAGTTCAGCAAAATTGGGGGGGTGTGCTTGAGAGTTCAATGGAATTTTTTTCAGTGGAAAAGCTCCTTTTAGAATAGCCTCAAATTGTTTAATGATCGTTGCATAGGTTGCAACCTAAGGGTTGTTCCTTATCTGATCTGCCTTTTTATATCAAAACTGGCCTGTTTGCATTTTGTTGTTTTACACAGGCAAAAACCAGCCAGGAGATGTGGGAGCAAGTGGCAATTCAGTGTTGAGAGGAAAACTGAAATATAATTGTAAAAATTCTCAACAAAGACATTCACCCATAACCCCCTCCTCCTTTTTTAATAAAACCTTGTCTCTGCCCCTGGGACAAAGGGGAGGCTTATTCTTCTTTTGATAGATTCCTTTTTAGGGTTCGTCCATATGTGAGATTGCATTATTGAGCCAGCAGACCAGTTGCTAGCAGTGCTCCACTTCATCACTGCCTGCAATTATCAGCAGATACCACAAAAAGTAACAGTCCAGAGGAGCTCATAAAAGGGCCAAGAACAATAGGAGAGAAGGCTGAAAAAAATGAATAAGTGAAAGCAAAAAAACTCCACTTACTATCAATTTTCTGGTGGACTCAGAGCTTTTTATCTACAGTTTCTGTAACGTTTTTGTCAGTTCCCACTCAGTGTGGCTTTGCCATGCCTAGTGCAGGGCAGCAGGACACAAACACAGGTGCCACAGCCCCAGGACAGCCCTGCACGCCCTCCCCAGCAGTGTGGTCAGTGTGTGCCCATGGAGCTGCTGTGCTGGGGGATCTCTGTGCCCCGTCCCACTGAGCTGTGGCACGAGCACCCAGCGCCCTGGTGAGGGTTGCTGAGGTCTGCCAGGTGTGTCTGCCAGGCCACACAGTGTGCAGTGGCATCTTTGCTGGTAGTAACAGAGTTTTTGGGAGGAGGTGTGTGGGAGGAGCATCCCTTGCACTGGGAAGGCACAGGCAGGTTGTCCCCCTGCTCTGTTTCCCCTGCACCCTTTGGGTAGGGCTCACTCTTTTGGGGTAACTATACCAGAGTTGCTGCTGAAACTCTTTTTCTGATCCAGAAAGGTGACATAGTCACTGCTGGTATCACAGGCAGTGATTTGATGTAGGGTTGGTGCCATTTTCCATTTCGGACTTAAAGGAATATAGTGCAATGAGAGGCAGAAATGTGAAGATGCATTAAAAATGTCTAAAAGCACCTGCTCTGTAACTAAAAATATCAAAAAAGAGATGGTATGCAAATATGAATGTAAGCTATTAGACCTGGTGTGGAAAGGTGCAGTGTCTGCCCAGTTTGAGGTTTAATGATAATTTTCATTCTTTCCCCAAATCCACCATGAAAGCCTTTTGCATTGTGCTGAGAATATATTTCTTACACAATACTTCTGGTAGTAATTCCTGCCAGCCAAGGATTTATAATCAGGCTTTGAAAAATGTATTATTTAAAGTAAGAATAATAAAAAAGATTTTTCTGTCTCCTCTATGCCTAGTGCATGGTAGTGACGCTGTGTAGTCTAATCCAGAGAGCTGACGGAATAAGAGAGAGATAACAATAGATTAACTTTGGTTTGCTGTAACACATTACATTGTTTACCTCCCAGAAACACACACTCTCCAGCTGAAGTTTCCAAGTTTAATTTCAGTCTGTGTGCCCAGGCCATCTAATGGTCATCCTTTTGCTGTGCTCTGCTTAGAAAGTGGGGGGCACTTGACAATGGGGTTTTTTTCCTTTTTTTATCAAAACCCCTAAATATTTGAAAAGTAACACACATTTTCAACAGAAGAGATAAACGTGCTCCCAAAATGGGGGTTCTTTTTAATTCACAGATGTGGATGCTCAGTCAACAACGATAATAAAAAAATCCCCAGTCTGGAGTTTTTCATGAGAAGGATTTGGGGGCTTGTTTATCATTTAGCATTGAATGAGAGAGAACACAGACAATTTTAAGACATTATTTTATGCATTTTTTTTTTCCTCTGGCTTTGCAAGCACTTTTACTTCTATTTTCTTTGGTATGGAAAATAAGGAAGGAAAAGAATTCTTTCCAAAAAATCTAAAAATTCTTAATTTTCAAGATATATCCTTCTGGTCTTTTATCACTATAAACAGTGATTGATACACTCCATTTGGGAACGGCAGAATGAGCCGTGAGAAGATTGTAGTAACACATAGAGGGGAACTCAGACATCCTTCCTGATGAAGGTTAAGGGAGTAAGAGGAGGGAGGAGTATGCTGGTTGTGCTTAAATATTTAATTCCTCACATTTACCAAATTTCTTGAGTATTGTTGCTGGGAGGGCATCATCTGACTGTTTCTGCAGTGTCTTGCTTCCAGTGCTATGTCACCTGAAGAATGGTGGTGTTCAGGAGCCGGAGGTTGCCTGGTCCTGATCCTTACTGGGAACAGCATGTGGGAACAAAGAAACATTCCCATTTCAGGTGGTAGTTCCCCACTAGAGGATCTGGTGCATTTATCCCAGAGAAAGGGATCAGGATCAGTGGATGGGATGGCTCAGGCAAGTGATGACCAGTTAGTTTGATAATTGCAGTTATGAAAGGTCCTATGGGACCTAAATAATAAAGAACCTAAAGGTGGTAACATAATTCCTGGAAACGTTGGTTATGAGCAGAGGATCTTATCAGGCAACCTCAGTGCTGGGGTTTTTTTGGCATTCACAGAAGTTTGATAAAGTTAACTCTGTTAATAAACTTCGATTTCTCTAAGGCATTTGACGTAGTGCCAGGTAACATTCTGAGTAAAACCATGTGTGGTTATTAAATCAGCATTGCCCATATCCACTGGATTAAGACTGCCTGAAAGATCACAAAAACCCCCCCAAACTGGAAATGAGGAATACTCATCTGATGAGGCTGCTTAATTTGTGCTCATTCCATGGGGATCTGCATTCAGCCCAGTGCAAATCAGTACCTGTGTCTGGGAAAAAATTATGAAATCATTATCATAGAAAATTATGGGAAGATTAGAGAAAGGATTAAAACAACAAAAACTCCACCCCAGTCAAAAACCTATGAGACTACTCATATTTTATTTGAAGGCTACTCATATTTTGTGAATTGTCTCCCTGTTTAGCATGCACTAGAAAATTCTGAAAGAGGTGTATGACTGATAAAATTTGCAGACTTTTTCATAAATACAAGCACTGCTCTAAAGGAACAGATTTTCTAAATATTGGCTTATCTGCTGAGTAGGAAAATGGGCCATGTTTCCATTACATTTGCCTCAAGTCCATCCAGGAGTCAGGGTTTGCTAGCAGTTGGTATACAGCTTTTATTTTACACATACTTATCTACTGGAAAAGCAGAATTTGTCAGTTAAGTGTGTTTCTAATCTCAGAAATCACCATATAGGAGACAGCTCTGATGGGGGGCTTGTGCTGTGCAGGTTACCATGAGATCTTTGTGGACTGATTGGCTGTGCAGGTACCATGAGATCTTTCCTGGGCAGAGCTGTGCTTGAAGGCCCCAGAAAACATCAGACCACAGACTTCTAATGAACACATACTATTTCATGCTTCAATATAAATGCAATTTCTAAAGATTTCAAAATATCTCACTGTTTAAAGTTTACAAAGCGTGGCAAAGTGTCTGCCAGCTGTGTCTTCTTCCCCACACCCTCGAACACTAATGCAGCTACTAAAACACTAAAGGATCTTCAGCCCCCTGGTCCTGTCCTGCTCTCATCAAGTCTAATTCCTCTGTGGTTTTAAGGGGAGCAGCATTTCAGCTTGATAAAATCTCTAGTGCCACGAAATTTCTTAATACACATTTTAAGATGTATTTTATATGTGCATTAGTTTGTTTTTTAAGCAGTGTTGCTTTTAGGAGGGTTTTATTTGTATGTGGTTTATAAACCAAACTCAGTTAAGGGCCACGGATTTTCCTTATGAAAATAACATTTCTATTTCAAACAGGGAACTTTGCTTCAAGAAACACTTCCCTGTTATTGAAATGGATGATTGTCATTCTTGGAGCACTCAGGTGTCAGCATTAGTTACCCAGAGTGTAGTGGAACTAATGTAACCAAACCGTATTTCCCTTATCAATTTATAGATGAGCTATTACTTTAAAATGGAAGAATAAATCTGGAGTGGGGGGTTGGAATGGTTGGCCTCAAAGGCTGCCCTTGAAGCAGTCTGGTTTGTCTACATAGTTAATGCCTGTGGTGGTCTCTCTCTTCAAAGTATGAGGCAGGCTAAGGCTGGAGGTGACACTTGGCTTTTCAGTGACCATTTTTACATTGCACCACATGCCTCAGATTATGTGGATTCAGGGAAAAAGCAATATTCGTGAAAAAAATGTCACAAATGGTGTTTGGGTCAAAATGAAGGAATTCATGACCACAATCTGGATGCTGCATTTTGCCTGTAACATGTAATATGTACCACATACATTAAGCTGCAGCTGCATTTCAGTGTGTCTGTAATATTAAGAAATATTGATGCAACTACAACCCCCTTGATCTTACATACCATGAGACTTTTTTCCCAGTCAGGTGCTCCCCTACATTGCTCTATATGATATTGTATATATGATATTAACCACCTGTGAGGGGATGGGCTGGGCAGGGGCTGCCCATTGTCCATCAGCATTCCTGGATCCACTCCCCGAAAATCCCCACCACCCAGTCGGGCAAAGGAAATTATCTGTTCGTAATTTGGTCGCGTGGCACAAGGGGGAGCTCAAGGTTCAAACTGCTGCTGAATATTCATAGATTGTACAGAACATCCCCAGCCAGGTTCTGTTTTAAATTGTTAGTGCATTAGACTCCACTATAAAACTATGATTTCTAGAATGTAATAGTTTAATTGCTGGCTTAATGGAACCAAAGCTACTTGATTTTTTTCAGTGGAATCCATGCAAACTGTTTTTTTCCTCTTGGCTGAGTTAATAGATAGTAATTCACAAAGGGTTGCTTTTCTTTAAACCTGCTCAGCTCTAACAATGACGGGCAGAGTCACTCTCCTGGCTGAATGCAGCTTTAGAACTTGGGTGATTGTAACTCCCCAAGCTTTAGTAGGGAGATGAACTTCAGCAGGAATATTGTTCCACTTAGCTTTTGATGATGCTAATCACTCTGCAGCAAGAGATGTGCTGTTGTTACCTGAAATTACATTAAAGTGGAGGTGCAGTGGCTGCTGGTTACCTGTTGGGATTGGCATGTCAAATGAGCACAGCCAGGTGACAGAAAATTACTGCATTGGCTTTTAAATTAAAACTGGGAAGTCTTGAGCTTCTTTCCTACCAAAAATCGGAATTTAGCAGATATGTTATTATCAGTACAAGTCTGCTTCCCTCACTCACAGTATGCTGAAGTGACAGCAGCACGTTTGCAGTGCTGCCTGTGGGGTGATGGAGGACTGGCACAGGGATCCAGGGAACCAGACCAGCTCCCATCCCTGGCCCTCTTGGGGTACCTTGTGCACTTTGGGAGTGGCATTGCTGCTCTGCCATGAAAGCCAGCAGTGGCTTTTGGTTGGATGTTGCCAAGCTTCCAGTTTTATTTGGCATCAGAAATTACTGCTTGCTTGCTTTGTAAGGCAATGCAGTAATACACTCCTTTTATATAAAAATATTGCCAAGGCCTGGAGTTTGGTGGTTAATTACAGCTGTAGGTGTCAGTTCAGTTACTGAGTGCTCTGGGTGTCTCTTGGGTGGCTGTGGCTAACTCCTAGAAGACATCTCTCTTGTTAGGTAAAAAGTTCCTTCTGTGTCTTGTTTTTGGAAGGCCAGTGAAAAATACACCAGCATAACCTGAGTGTAAATGACAATATATCTCTGGGAGGAAAGGTGGAGACAAGATGTAAACTTCAGTAACCAAATTTAATGCTTGAGGCTCCAAGCTGGCATCCTGGTTCAGAAAAATACCTTTTGTTGGCTCTAGAGTGAAAACTTTTCTTTTCTCCTCCATGGAAGTGTCAGAAGTTAGGCAGTTGCCAGAGGCAGGAATTCAGGGCTAGATGTGCTGGTGAGCTGATGTTCTCTGGCAATTTCAACATGCCTCCTGCAGTTGGGAGAGGTTACAAATGAGACAGATTAGAGCTGCTGGAGACTAACCAAGTAAAGCTGCAGGAATAATTCAGGCAACAACTCTCCCTTCCCCACCACCCTGAAAAGCACAGAGTGGGTAAAGGTTTGCTTCATTCTATATTGGATCTAACTATGCCATTGCATTTCCAGTTTCCTTTATGCTTGAGGGGTAACTGAAGAGATTCTAAGATATCTGTAGAAGGAGCAATGAATTTTCCTTCTCTTTGTAAAAATAGAAACTGGGGGTAGTTTATGGCACACTTGGCTCTAATTATCACTAAATAATTAGGATGCCAATAAAAGGCTTTTCATTTCCACCCTCACCAGTGTACAGCTGTGTGATTAATCACTGCCTCTTACTGAAGGTACAGTGTTTGTGCTCCTGAGGTCCCTCCTTGTGAGTCCAGGTCCCTGCTGGGGGAGTCCATGCCATGCCACAGTTTCCCTGCATGGCAAGGATTTTGCCATGCCATGCCACAGATGATCCCAGCTGGGCCAGCACAGGGGGTGGTACAGGGAGTGCTTCCCTGCCCTGGGACTGCTTGGAGCTGTATTTACATGTCAGCCTGTTGCTTCTCTGAGTAGTTTGAAAGAAGAAGAGAGTAGGTTTACAGAAAGGCAAGTGGAGACAGGTTTTATGAATAAAATATTTGCTCTGCATTTAAAAAAAATAAGGTGCCTACTTGGAGTAGGTACAGAAATTGTGTAGAAATGGTGTGGTCTCCAGGCGCTGCTTTCAGGAAGGTCTCAGACACTGTCAGTGGTGTTCAGCTGCTTGCTGTGTCTTACAGCCTCCAAAGACTCTGAGATGCCATCCCTGCTGTGCCATCTCTGTGTGTGACAGGTGCTGCTGTTCTCCTTCAGGGGAAACTACTACTACTTCCACCACTAAGAGCTGCTTCTTCCATTTCCATCTCTTGCAAAGTTTTTTTTTCAGTAGTGACAAGCATTTGCCCAACAGTCCCATGAAGATGGGGGCCCCTGAAACAGAGCAAAGTGGTGCTGACACTGCACTGGGCTGAAGGGATTATTTTGCTGTGACCAGTATGAGCTGTGACACTGCAGGCTTGTCACAGGCTCCAGCCATCCTGCTCTGCCCAAGTTTACAATCAAACAGCAGTGGTGTAGGAGTTAGGCTGCTTTATGTAGAGCAGGTGAAGTAAGTGAGAGTTAGCCATTGGCTTTCAGTTGTTTTCTTAAACTAGTTATTTTCTTTACAGTTTCTTTTCTCTCGTGACTGATTCACAGAATTTTTAGAAGTGTAAGAGGTGAACAAGACGTGGGACTCTCATTCCATTCCCATGTGCTATGCAAAGTAATAAACCAGTATGGAAAATGTGTCGAAATTCGCACTGCCTTCTCAGCAAGGTAGTCCTGCAGCAGCTCCTGCAGCTGCTTCTCTGTGTGCCCAGGCTGGTGTGGCTGTTGGAGGGATGGGCTGTGGTACCTGGCAGGGCTTTGGCTGGAGCATTCAGCAGAGAGCAGCCTGTTCTCCCAGGCCTTGTTGTGTTAAAGGTGAGAATGGCACCTCTCAGACAGACAGCCCAGCCCCCTCTGCCTGGGTCCTCATTTACCTGCACTATAAGCCAGGAGCATCATGACATCATCACAGCTTCTGTGCATGGCATCTCCCATCAATGGCTTTTGCTTGCTGGTTGTAATAATGGATTTTATGTCCCTCTCTAAGTGCCTTCTTACAAAGGCCCTGCAAAGAGTGTGTGTGTCCAGCTTTAATTCATCAGTACTCCCCAAGGATTTGTGCACATACAAGACCAAATATTTTCATGACTGAGGTTTCCAGCCTGCAGTCCAGTCCACAAGTGTCGGAACCCACCTCTGCAAAAGCAGGAGGGTTTGTGAGGGTTTGTGTGTCCAGTCTGGAGACCAGTCCCTGGCACTGAGGTGGCTGAAGATGTGGTGGCACATGGGCCAGAACTGCAGTCATTGCCCTGCTCAGAGTTCAGGCTTCCTTTTGCTGAGTGCTGTGCATTAGGCTGGTGGTGTCACTCTCCTGGTGTCACCTCCCTGTTGTGCTCTCACACGTGGTTCTTGCTTCTGTTTCTACAAGTTCCAGACTTGTCCCTTGTCGAGTGGTGGCATTAAGCCACAGGCTTTGA
Organism: Myrmophylax atrothorax; assembly: GCA_026770055.1. Lineage (NCBI taxonomy): Eukaryota > Metazoa > Chordata > Aves > Passeriformes > Thamnophilidae > Myrmophylax > Myrmophylax atrothorax. The sequence goes on from JAOXXN010000137.1 coordinate 1,759,596, forward strand.
TTGCCTAAAAAATTTGGCCTGGGCCGAGCTAATTGTCCAGTCATTTGTAATAGTTTTACATCTTACCTTTTCATGTGGATCATATATTGCTCTCTTCAAGATGAAAACTAGTAAAACACTGATTAAATGTTTTTCCCCAAGCAGTTTGCTGTGTTTGCACCATTTGCCAGGGGGAGAGCTGTCATTAGAGTTTCAGAGATGCTCTTTCAAAATAGATGAGAGATCATTATTGCTGAGCATGACTGTTGCATGGAGGCAAGTGGGTTTTGGTAGTATTTACTCTCATACCAAGGCAAGATCCAAACAAGAGTTTGTAAATGTATGTAAAACTAGACAGATACATTAAAACATCTTATACACCTCAGGGATTAATAGACTCTTAGCTTAGACAGTAAATTGAAAATCCGGAGGAAT
>JAOXXN010000137.1:1760109-1773207 GCA_026770055.1 Myrmophylax atrothorax
GGGGGGGGGTGTACTTTTTTTCCAAGGTGGAAAGAGGTGATTCATCTAAAATGCAAGCAATAAACTACTCCCTCACCCCCCACATCTTTTCTGATTAATTTTAATCTCATTTAAAAGCCTTTTCTCATTAATTGTTTGTTAAATGCAATCTCAGGGAGTAGAGAATTGACATGTTTAATTAATGTCTGCAGAAAATATTTAGCCATTTCTGATAGGAAGCACTTAGTTGCAATTCAGTAAAACTAGAGAACTTGGTTCACAGCTTTTCTACCCAGTTACTTTAGTAAGAGATTTTCTGTGGACTGGTAGGACATGACAGTCAATGCTTCATCCTTCTCTTGCTCCTCTTGTCTTTTCCAACGTAACTTTTAAAGCCTGTGGAGTTGCATGTAATTTCTCATCTGTGAATCCCTGTGGAACAGATTCAGACATTTTTTTTTCTTCAGATTTTAAGACTGTCTTTAACTGGTGAAAACATTTCAGTTAATGATGACAAAATTGGAGGACTCTTCAGCCACTGTGTAAGTGGAGCATTTTTGTGTTCTCTGTCACATCACAGGACACCCATCACATGGACACCCATCACCCCCCCATGCTGGCTACCATTCAGGTCCTCATGCTGTGCTTGGCCTGCAAGGCTGCAGTGGTCCTGGGGAAGAGCTCAAGGAAGGATATATATCCTTTGCTTGTGCTGTGCTGCTGCAAGTGTGACCCAGCATGGCCAGGCTGGTTCTGACTCATCACAGGAAAGAGGACAGGGTCTGCACCTGTTCAGGGAGCAGTGTGGGACTCTGCCCCTCCTCTGTGCTGGAGCCAGAGCAGGGCACATGGCAGGAGGTACAGAAAGAATGCAAAAGCCCCTGGATTCCTGTGTGTCCCTTCCCTTCATTGTATCCGTCATGCAGAGTCTCAATACCAGTTTGTCTTGCCAGCTGATCAGCAAAGGAAGTGCCAGAGATGACTGTTCCTGCTCCATCTCCTCTGCAGGAACCAGGGCCTGGGCTAGTGCCACCAGAGGTGATGTTCAAAGGGACACCTTCCCAGGAGTCAGCCCTGCCGGTGCCATGGCAACCCAATACCCTCTCCATCACCTCCTGCTCAGCCCTTCCCCTGTAAGCCTGTGCCATAACTGAAGGAACTCAGTGACCTGGAGGCAACAGAAGCTATGTTCTGTCTGGTAAAAGGTGCCAGCCCCACCAGCAGTCAGCCTGCCTTGCACTGCCCAAGCAAGGACATGTTCTCTGATGTTCCTCACAACTGTCCATAGGGAAATGTTCCCATGGGCTGCTGAGGAACCAGCCAGCATGACTCATATTTGGGGAGGGATTTGAGTCCATCATCTCACAATTAACAGTTGCCCATCACCAGAGTGCCTGTGCTGGGCTTGCCATCTTATTCAAAGGAGGGCTGAAGCATCCAGCAGTGTAGACTTGCACAGTTTTTTTTCACATGCCGAAAACCAGCTGCAATATTTGTGCACTGTTTCTAGTGACTAATGCCTGTTTCATTTGCCAGCAGTCACGGCAGCACCAGCCCAACCCGCCCCTCTGTGAAGTTCCTCAGGATACCTCTGAGATGAATGATGCTATAGACAACTGGGGCCTATTCAGATCCTATTGCAAATGTTGAAATGTCACAAGCTTGCGCTTTTTTTTAACATCATTACATCATTTATTCTTCATCTATTATTTGTTTTTTCCTTGGTCCTTGCCGTTAATCATCATAGTATTTTTAGCACACAGATAACAAGTGGTGCTTTGTAGCTGGTAGTTGGGCCACAACAAACTGCCTGCTATTCTCTCATTCCTTTTGTCTTGTGTTCAAAATGGCTTTGGTTCTCTGTGTTCTTTAGTACTGTACATATCTTTTAAAAAAAAGAGACTTCCTGTCTATTTTTTCTCTTTTTTTTTTTTAACATTAAAACAAAGCCAGTCTTCCTGTCTTTTTTTTTTCTTTTTTTTCCCCCTGATAACTGTAGGCCTTTCCTGATGACTGAGCACAGGCAGGTCCACATTCCCCATGCTGAGGGATGTCAGCTCACCGTGTGTGGTGGGCAAAAGCTCTGTGCATCTCAGGAAAGACTTGACAAAACACACAGGTCAGGGCAGCTGCTGAGCATAAGGAAAGAGCTCTGTCTGCTTGGCCCATGGCAGCCACTTGAGACTATCAGCTCTCTTTTTAACTGGGGTTGGTCACATTCAAGTTCTCGAGTAGTTTGTGTTGCATTTTATGTCCACAGAAAAGATAACAAGCTGCTGGGTAGGTCCTGCCCTCTGTGACAGACCAGTGGGATTGGTGTGCCTGTGTCTGGGAGGGTGGAAGTGGAACCTCTTTATTCCTGTTGTTCCAAACTAGAGAGGACCCAAAGGATGCAGTGGGTGGGTGATTGTGGGAAGGCAGCATTTGGTTCTTTGCTCTTTAGCATCTTCCAAGTGTGAGCTTAAGTTTTTTAGGCTTAGATGATCAGTAGCAATTGGGTGGACAGGGTTCTTTTAGGATCCCTGCTTAAGGAATCATTACTTCATCTCCTAAATATAAACTGACAATAGTAGAATATTATTACTAAACAGATTATTTGTGATTGTACTTAGATGCAAAAAATAAAAGGTCAGCTTGGGCTTTCTGTAGGCAAGGTCTGCAGGAGAGTCTCTGCCATCACTGCAGCATCACTGCAGCCCTCTGTTGTGTTCAGCACAATGTCCTGTTAGGCTTGGTTTTTTCCTACGTTACATTATTCATTCTGTTTATTTTTCTGGCTTCAGGTGTCTATCTCTTCTAGCTGAAAAGTAAAATATCAAAGTTTGTATGTGTGGTGGGAAGACTGTTTGAGTTTGCCTGTCTTTAGTGAGTCTCATGAGCTGCTTTGTATTTGCTTGCTTGGGGATTTTATGGTATTTTGATTTTGCCCGTACCTAACACAGAGGTGTTAAAGCTCTTGCAGGGCTGTAAGGGAAGGGAATCTGTGCAACAGAAATCAAAACTGGAGAGGAAATGTTCCACTGAACTGCAAGTATCAGAAGTGGCTACTCCTCCCATTTACTATCATCCAGCTTAGAAGTAACTACGAAAAATAAGATTGTGCTTCCCATGACTGAAGTGGGTTTCTTCGGGACAGAAACCTCTGTGACACCTGGTTTTTAAGAGGAGGACATTTGCAGCAGGGGAAAAAGGGTTTCCCTGTCCTTACTTTTCTTAGGTTTTCCTCTGCACAATATTTTGTGGCATATGCATTTGTGTTTAAGTGTGTTTCCCTCTAACAGTTTGGTCCTTGATGTTGCTAATCCGGTAAGAACTTGTGTGAATTGGTGTTGTTATTTGTCTCTGAGGCAGCAAAGTGTGAAATCATTAACTTGGGATTGTGACCTTACTGCAAAATCAAGCAGGAGAGAAGCTAAATTGGGGAAAGGAGCACTTTTAACCAGACATAAATCTCCAGCAGTATTAGCAGAAAAATTGAACAGTATTGGTCAAGTAAATTGATTTTTGTATAAGTATTCTCTGTTTCAAATTTGTGATGACAGGAAAATCTTTCTACATTTGACCTCTCTTCTAGTGCAGTTATTTTTGTGAGAAATACCAAACACTCAAACAAGGAAAACAATGCTTTGTGTTTAAAGACAAAACCATGAGCAGAGGCTGCTCAGTTCCCCACGTTACTCTTGAGCTCTTCAACCTTGACCTGGGTAAGCTTCTCTTGGACGAGTGTGGAGACTTTCTTATCTCCATAACTAGACCATATTGCCCTTTGCTGTTACTAACATTTCCTGCAGAGTTTTCAGGAGTGATAAAAGCAATGATTTTTGCTAGATACTGAACTACTGCATCAAATATTTAGTTAAATATAAGCTAGAACAACTTAAAAGTGCTACATGCCTGAACTGCTTCGAAACCATGAAGGTGGCACTGGAAAGGTCTGTGTTCAGCACATCCCCCTTGTGTGCTTTGGAATGATGAATTCAGCTGTCTTGCTGGTGGAAAAGATTAAGCAAAAGGGAAGGAGTTTAAAAACTCTGAGTCAGGAGATTTGGAAGTCTTAGTGTCTGATCTCTTTCTATCCAGCATTAAAGCCTCCTATTTACTTTTTACTTATTTAAAATTTAGCATCATCATATTATTGATGAAGTTTTTAACCTGGAAATAGGAAGAAAGAAATTAAAACTTTGTAGCTTGCACTCCTGCAGCCAAGAAAGGGCAGTAACTCTCTCATCGGTGGCTAAAGGACCAAACACCTGCTGTAAGAGACTTAAGAACTGGGCAGCAGTGGAGGCTCCTGGAGCAGATAAGAATTGCAATGAATTGCTCTGCACAAACATATTGGGAAAACTGTGTAAGGGAGTGGAATCGAATGTGTGTGCATTAGTGCATGTTTAGAATCCATAATGGCCTGAGACATCCCTAAGGAGCCAGAGCAGCCAGGGGAAGTGACTGTGGTTCAGAAAGTGCAAATCTCAGCTGCCTTATGCTGGAGCCTGAAGAGAGAGTGAGCCTGGTCTGGCCAAATGCCTCCTTGGCATAAAACAGGGAGGAAAGCTGGAGTCACACTGGCATAAGCAGCAGGGCAGATGAAGGGGTGTGGAGACAAGCATGGGCATCACAGCTGTGGAAAGCACTAAAACTGGACACAAGCAGCGTGGAATGGCAGCAGGAACAGTGCCACTGAACTGCTGCACTGTGAGCTCAGCAGTGTCACAGCCACAGCCAGGGCTGGGGGGCAGAAGCTGCAGGATGGGGAACAGCCCCAGCACATCCAGGGGGGTCAGGCAAAGGCTGTTACAGGGCAGAGTTCAGTCCCTGAGCTGAGTTCCTACAGAGCTGCAGTTCATGTATTCATTATTGGCAGCTGTTCTTTAATCTTCCATGTGTATCCAAGTGCATTTGGAGAAATGGCTTCTGAGGAAAGCTGCAGTTTTGACCTCCTAGTATTAATGTAGTTTTGTTTTGTTTTGCGTGAGCCACAGACAAGGTCTTCTCCCTGTGACAAATTAGGACATTCCCTGTTTTCCTTCATAAAATTGTCTATGCTGGGATCATACAATATCCCTTTGTGTACCTGTGATCATCTGTCAGGAGTAATTGTTCGGTATCTGCAACGAGGGTTTCCAGAAGGCAGTTGGATTCTTGCTGCCTTGGCCTGCAAAAAGCCCTATCAACAGATTACTGTGAGCCCTTGCTTGGTGCTCATTCTCTCTCCACTGATGAGAAGTTTATTGCCAGCCTGCTTTTTTTTCTTTCCTAAGAGTTCAAGTCCTCTCCTCTCCAGAGACTGTGTTTTCTTTTCTGCTGAGTCAGTCCTGTGTTCCACTAGTGTCTTCCAGCTGGCAGGTTACAAAGTTAGGCAGTCATCTGTTTGCATTTGTTTTGCACAGCCCTCCAAGCAGGGTGCAAGCTGCCAGTCTGAGAGGCAGAATCACATTCACCAGCAGGATTCAACATGGCTCTGTTCTGTTTGTGCCTGAAGAAGGCTCTCCCCCCAGTCTGGGGAGGAAAAGGTGTTTCAGATTAACTTTACTTTTCCCTTAGGAACAGCCACAGATGTTACTTTGATAAGTATATACTTTTTGTTTATTGTTCTATTTTCTGCTCTGTTTCTTGAATCCTTTTAATGGGGAATGGTCTTTATGCTTCCAGTTCCCAGTTAGGTTATCAGCTTTTGAGTTTGTATCATTTTCATTGCTCATTATATTCAGCTTGACGGGTATAGAGGTACCATTTGTGTGTCCTGTAGAGTTTATTTCACTTGAAACTAAAGAGCCTTTCTATCTGATGGTATTCTAGGTGAGTACTTTCTTTCCCTTGACATAATAAAGATTGTCCAATTAACTTCTACAAATTTCTTCGGTGCTTTCAGTGTGCCTTGAAGGTAGTATTAACTTTTCCTATATGTAGGAAATGGAAACTGTTTCACCAGCAGCCTGTAATAACTTTTTTTACAACACTTTCCAAGTGTTTTACAATATTCTGTGAAGCTCTGGTCAGTACATCTTCAGCATGGTTTTGGACAAACTGAGGAGCTCATCATTTCTGATGCTGAGATCTCTTACATGTTCACTCCCTCACTGAGTTGTTTTTCACTGTGATTTTCAGGGTGTTCATGGGCTGGCATCTTCCAGCCACTTGAAGCCTTCTGGTAACTTGGTTTTGTACCTGCAGTCTCAAAACCACCTCTATAATCTGGACTGAAAAAAGGTCTTTTTTAGTCCTCTACAAGTGAAGAAAGACCATTATGAATGCTGTCTGGCTTTGTGATTTTCCTTTTCTAATTATCCCATTAGCACACTGTATTTGTCTCATTGTTTTCCATAATTGCCAATAAACATGATTATTTGTGAAACTTCCACTGAAGCCCATTAGAAGGGCTCTGACAGAGATGGAATTCACATCATGTCAGTTCTACTTCACAAACTCTTCAGAGCAGCTGAACTCTTTTTGTGCCATACTTGAGTTTCCTTGTAGTCTGTTGGCAGTTATTTAATAATTTCAAAATGAACTCTTTACATAGGTGCTTTCAAAAGATAAATCTTTCTCTTGGAGAATATTGCTGCAGTTGTGCTCAGCTGATAATTGAGAATACATGCAAGTGTTTTTCTTTGTGCACAAAGGGTCTGATGTATCCAGATTTTACCCTGCTGTGACTCCTCCTACTTCAGAAGAATTGCTCCTGCTGTAAACTGGCATAAATGACAAGGTTCTTTCCTTAAAAACACAAAATGCTTTGCTGGTTTTCACATTTCCCACCAAGAAGTAATAAGATGTGACTCTGACCAGTCACACTGGAGCTGCAGCCCTGCATGCAAAGGCTTGGAAACTTCTGCAGCCTTCAGGATTTTCCCAACCTGTGCCCTTGCCCAAGGCTTGTTTGGGATGTCACTTGGTAGAATTCCCCTGTGCCAGGTGCTGTAACTGCAGTTCTGCCATGAGTAGAGCCCTGACTGAAACCTTTCCTATAAACAAGGAAGAGACCCATTCAAGTGAATGGCAAAGTGACCTGATGGATCAGGCTACTGAATAAGTGTTACAGTCATGAAATCCTCCAAGATTTAATCCTGTGAAGCATTCACACACTGAATCTCCAGGCTGGGTAGATGAAAAGAAACTGTATTATAAGAGAAAAGCAAAATCTGCAAAGTGTGAGAGTTTTTTCTTCCGTGGCCGCTCATTGTCTGGCAGTAAATTTATCAAGATATATTTCCTTCATTTTTTCTTTTTTTTGAATAAAGTGTTTATTGTGACATTTTAGTGAAGATGCATTTAGTTCCTAGAGAGCAGCACCGGTCATGGATTGATCATTCCTTTCTTGGAGCCCTCTCAGCCATGTGATGCTCAGTGACTGTAACCCAGGTTTGCTGAGCTGGTACAGAAATGACAATGTGTGTGATACAAGACCTTTCTGTGAGCTGAGCAGTTGTGGGAGTCTCTCAGGGATGGAGCACAATCTGTTGGTCAGTTCTAATGCCAGAGGTCAGGAGGAGGTGGGGGAACTCCCCCTCTGCCACTGTCCTGGTGTGGAGCAGCTCAGGGACTGAGGGGGATCCTGCTCTGGCTGACTCTTCCTCATGGAGAGTCGTGTTTAAGCATCAACAACACTCCCACGCCAAGAAAATGGCATTTTCTTTTCTTCTTTGGAGTTACTTATTGAGTGACAAGCAACTGTGATAACCAGGGAAGGGAAATGCAGTTGCCATGTGTTCTTGTTCTTTCCACTTTGGGGAGAAGTGGGCAGAGGGGTTAATCGGAGCAAAGCTGATAATCCTGATGAATTATGTCCCATTCTGCAACCATACAGTTTTTGTCACTGCTCTTACTGGTTGGTGCACACTTCTGTGTTCTGTGAACTGGGAGAAAATCCTTGCAGAGCAGAGCCCTGTAGGTCAGGGGGTCACATGCTCCAAGGGCTGCATCTAAACCTACGAGGGAAGTGTCCAAAAATTATTAATCTGGAGTCACCACAGGCTGCTGTAGATCAGCAGTGGATTCACATAATTGAATTTCAGGCAAACCATTCCAGCCCAAGGGTCAAATTATGAATAAACACAAGACAAAGCACACCATCTGGTCACCCATGCTTACTGTAACTGAATTAGTTGTTCAGTGGATCTCAAGGCCAGTTAAGTAGCTTATCTGTATTTCTCATTGCTTCTTACTAAATGGTCATCCAAAGCTCTTCCCTTCCCTCTCCCCCATCACCCTTTAAGCCCTGAGTCCTTCAGGGCTGGGTGGTGTGTGCCCTGACAGGGTGCTGAGGATGTTGCTGCAGCAAACAGGCTGGTGCAGAATTTCCTGAGCAAATGGAAGGCTGTGGCCACTGCCTGCCTGTCAAACATATGGGATTGAAAAGGCATCATTTTATTCCCTGCAGTTATTATTTGCACAGTGCCACCTAATTCTGGGTGGGCTGCAGGCAACATGTATCTCTGGGATAGTTTCCTGGTTAGGGGGTTACACACTATGATGAAAGAAGAGGAGCTGGATGTGAAATTATTGCTGTAAAGTCTCGCTTTGTGGCAACACTTTCCTGATTTTACTATAAAATTAGTGACTTCCTTGAACTTCTCTGGCTTTAGCAGGCTGGGGGACAACTGCTGATTTTAGAAGGCTAAGAGAGCATGTATTTTCTTTTAGGTGGTCCAGTGTGCAGTTTTTTAGTGTGTTCTTCCTACAGAATAGTTTATACATTTGTGCAGGAAATAGGACAGTCACATTTTTATAACGCCGAAGTAATAAATGATGAAATGTGACCTACAGAGTCTCAGTCACAGAGAGTTTGCACTTGCCTGAAAGTCCCAGAAAGGTGTTGCTGTTTTAGCCCCTGTTGATCAGAGTGGAATTATTCCATGAGGACCCACAAAAATGATGGCAAAAATGCCTGGCAGATAACAAAATTATTTCTGCTTCAAAATTGTTGCCTTGATGATGTGTAGTGTGTAATTTTATTTTTTAAATGTGTAGTTGACAAACTAGAAGCATCTCAGAACACATTTCAGAACCCAAAAGAATATCATCTAGCTTTATTTTCAAATGGGTCTTCAGAAAATATCTTAATTTATCTCATTTATATAGAATATAAAAAATGTGTGCCCTTAGTGTTTCACTTTTTACCTTTTTAAAAGTGTGATGAGCTGTGTTATCTAAGATTAAAAATAATTGATACTGTTCTTCTGAAAGACTGGAATGCTGGGTTTGGGATGTTTTTGTTACAACTTGCATTTTTTTTAAAAAAGGTAACATAACTTAGCCCAAGCACTCAGTGGAATAACGTTGGTCTGAGGCTTGAGGTCTGGATGAAAATTCTGTCTGCACATGCTGTTCTTTGGGGTCCAGTGTAAAAGTTACTTTCAGGATGCTCCAGTGTCAATATTTTAGTACAACTTTCTAGGCTACTCCTGCTGACATTTCTGGGTTTAGTTTGAATAAAGTACTAGAGCTGTAAGCAGAGTTAACAATTCTGCACTACAATATTTCAGTTAAATTGCAGGTTATTAAATAAAGCAAGCCAATTTCTGATCTTACTTAATGTACATTTCCAGTAATTCAGGATCTTATGTCAACAAAAAAAATGTTTTAGATAGTGCAAAGAAGTAAAATAATCAGATTATCTTTCAGGAAATGTATAGTGTTTATTTCAAAGTATTTTAGCCTGATACAGAGCTGGTGGAAGGATTTCCAATTTACAGGGAGGTAGTTTGAGTCAGAGGGACATAATGTTTATGTCTAGTGCAGTTTTTGTTTGTTGGCTGGGATGGACTGGGGGAATTGCTGCTTCTCTCTGGCAGTGCAGCTCTCCTGCAGTTCTCTGCCCCATCTCCTCCTCCAGAGGTGTAGCCCATCTTCACTGAACTCAACATCTTTTAGTCATCTGAGTCTTTCCAGGCTTGGGTATGTGGCAGTGATCTCTCAGTCAGAGCACACGAGCCAAGCAGAACTTGTTACAGGTTATTGTGGTAAACCCCAAGAGTTAGTTGAGTTGTGCTCTGCAGGTGAGTCTTTTGCCTCTCTTTACATCAGCTTTTTACCCCACTTAGTGGGCAATCACATCTGATTGACCACCACGTCTCTAGTTGGCTTTCTGGACAGTTCCAGTTGTGCAGGTGACGTTCCAGACAGCTTGGTGATAAACAAATGGTCTGGCAAGAGGAGTCCAATCGTACACTTTGATTATGAATCTTGTTTGAAATCAGGTTGCTGTTTCACTGGGGTTTTACTTCATCTCAAGATGTTGAATTTCTGTCTTAAATTCCCCCAGTTTCTGTAATAACAAAGGAATGAATTTTTGGAAGCTATCAGCTCTGACTGCTGCATGGAAGAACTTGAGAATGTTGGTTATAAAGGTTCAAATATTAAAATATGAATGAAGTGAACCTATGTGTGGTTTATGAAATTGCTGTTTGTTCGAGACTCAAATAGTTTAAAGTGATGAATGATACTGCAAGAAACTGTAACTTTTATTCTGGTTGGCATATTTAAAAACATAAAAACTTTATTACAAATTTCTATTCCTATTTACAAAATATTTGCTTTTTGTAACCCCCCTGTAATACAATTTTTGATTCCAAAGGACGTGATTCCAGTCACTGATGTTTTATTGTTTTCTGTTTTTCAGTTACACCAGCAGGGTTGTTTCCAACGGACTGAAGGCACAAATTAATAATCCAGAACTGAAGGTCAGAGGATTGGACCCACTCATAAGTAACTTAATTGATAAACTTCAGCACTTTAATCAAGTAAGTAATTTCCCAAGATAAAAGCGTTTTATCATACAGCTGAAGGGAAAATTACTAGGTGGTGCTGCTCATCATGTTACATTTTCCAGGATCATAGGTCTGAAATAGCCATGGAGTGGGTTTGTACTAAAGGCAGCTGATAATTCTGTTGCACCAGCTGGATTCTGAGCACTAATAAGGCAGTTATTTCCCTGGAAGTTGCTCCATAGCTGTTGATTCCTGTCCTGGAGTCCACAGCCATGGGAGCATGGAGGAACTCGTGCTCCCCACGGTTCACATGAAGCTTGTGAGTGCCTTTAGGAGTCCTGTGATGTTCCTGAGCTGGAGGACATCTCCTTGGTTTTGCAGGTTGTTGCTTTTCAGTGGTGGAGATGAAACCAAATCCAAACCAAAATGAGTCTGTAAGGGCGTGACAACTGACTGTGCAGAATGCTGAGTCAGGACAGAAGGTGCTCCAATGTGAATTAACCTCATGCCATTGAAAACATTGCCTTGACAGGCCTTTTCCTCAGCCCCAAAGGAAAGAAAAGGTACCACTGGGTTTGTCAGAGCTGTGATTAACCCGTGTCTGCCTCTGTCATCTCTTTGGATCTCACAGATGCACTTGCATCCCCAGTGCCTGTGCCATCTTTCAAAGCTGAATGTGTAATTCCCTGATTCTCCTGCTTGAGCACACTCTTTGTGAGCTCTGAAGGCAGTGCCAGCCCAAATGAGCTGGAGCTAACAGATTTAACAGAGATTGATTTTCATTTAGAGCAGGCATGTTTTCCTGTCAGCCTGGAAGAATGCTTACAGCAGAGTGTTCCCAGGCAGAGGTGTTGGCACATTAGTCTGCTCGTAATCTTTCACCATTAAAGGGTGATGGAGCATGGGGATATCGGCAGTAGGAAACCACTGCAAAATTAAAGTCCACCTTTGTGGGTGGGGTGTGCAGAAAGAAAAATAATCTGCACAGGTGAAATGAGAGGAGGAATTGCTTAGTCAGGATGTGGGAGGTGATGAAGACTGTGGCTGTGAACTGGAAGTCGTGGCTTCATCTCTTGCTCCTGCAAAAGTACAACTCTCCCTTCTCGTCAATGGGTGGTAAATCCATAATCTAACCAGTAATTAGTGTTTTTGTTAAATCTTGCTTGGCTCTCATGGTTTTTTTCCTGTTCTGTAGGCTGCAGTTTAGCAATTCTTTGTATTACACTGTTTGATTTAACTCACCATGGGGGATTACAACCAGCAGTCTGGTGTGGTACTTAATATTACAGTGAAATAGGCATTATGTGGTCAGATTGATGAAAAGGATAATTCATTATTTATCTGCCTTTGCATGTTATAAAGTAGAGTGTTAATTTACTTTATAAATATTAGATATATCCATCTGTGTAATAGTCTTCTATAAACACTGACAATAGGAAATAGTTAGAAATAGATTAAATTAAAAGTAGCTGTGTTTTGGAAATTCTACTTCTTTGTCTGCTGTAGAAAAATAAAACTCTGCACAGTCTCCTAATGAGATGCATACCAATATTCTTAGGTTACATGTGCTTTAAAAATGGCTTCAAAGAGCACTTTTTAGCCAGAAGAATAAAATCCAGTTCTTGGCTCTTTTTGTAAGTTGGAGGTGTTGCTTTCTGGTACTTCTAACTCTGTTTTAGGAGAATATCATCCTTAAGTAAATGTAACTCCCATCAGATTGAGGTGCTTAGCAATAATGGATTTCAAGGGTGAAGGATTAAACAGAATACTGATTATTGCCCTAAGATGGTTTGTTCCTAAGTACTTGCAATAGTATAAATTCCTTTGATCATAATTTTAGTAAGATTTCTTTAGAGATCAAAGCATCAAAGAAGTTGCTAAATATCTAAGATTTTCACATGTGACATCAAACATGTGTAGCTGTTTTCTGCCTCTTGGATTTTCATTTTAGTTGTGATATTATTATACAAATAAAAATTGACACTGAAAAGCTGATTAAATCAGGAGTTCAGTGTCATCAGTAGCGTGTGTAGCCTGTGGAGTTATATGGAATCCCATTACACATTTTATGGACAAATTGATTTTTGTCATGAAAATATTTTTTTTGAGGCAGTGTGTAAGGTGGAATTTAAACACTGATGAAAGAAGGTGTTATCTTTGTATCTTCTTAAGTGCTTCACTTGTGTGACACCATTTGAAGCTGTACTTGCATACTGTGTACTCAGAGCAGTCCCAGAGGGGTGGGAAGCCTGGAGAGCAGAGACAGAGCCGTGCACATCACAGGTGGTTTGGTGTGCTGGGCCCCTGTAGGCTTCTGCCTCCTAAGGAATATCTCCAAACTACCCAGAAGAAAGTGTATCCTTGGATAAGAAAAAGGTATGCTGGCATTTTTGAAGGAATAACATTTCTGTCT
>JAOXXN010000137.1:1783077-1794247 GCA_026770055.1 Myrmophylax atrothorax
TATAAAGCAAATGCAGTTATGTAATATCTTGGTAATGGGATACCTGGAAGCTCCTGCTTCCTATAGGAAAACATCCGGAGGAAATGAGAACCAAAGGGAACAGTGTGTCTCCGTATCTTGCACAAAGCAGATTCCTGTTGTGACTCCAGCCTGCCTGGTTTGCCACCAGTGAAGGCAGAGCATTGGTTAAGCATCAGCCACCTCATTTAGAGAGCACAGAGTTTGCAGACACTGCCTGGCTGTAAGAAAATGTACCGTGCCCACACTGCTGGGGAAAGCCTGGGCAGTTCCAGCGAGGAGCCACTTGCTCATCCCTGAGCTGTGCAATGGCAGTGAGGTGCAGGGAAGAGCCCCCATGCCACTCTGAGCACATTGTAGTTCCATGACAGAAAATGCCACTTAAAGATTTGAGCTCTATACTCCTGAAACCATCCAGGCCCTCAGTTTCTAGGCCATAACCACCTTAGGCTTTGGCTACCTGAAGTGTCTTGCATTGCAAATGTGATTTATTTACTATGCACTGTTTAGTGACACCTCCAATCTATCCTGCTGCCTGGGACTGTATGCATTTTAAATGAGATAATACATTTATTTCACTTGCCTTTTTCATGCATCTGAAATGAGCCTGTGCCTCAGTGCAGCTACGTGGGAGTGGGTCTATTTGGGGCTGAGTATTCCCAGTCCCAGATGTCATGGATGAACTTGTCATTATGCAGAACAGGCACCCAGGAGACCACTGATTCTCTTCAGAAGTGGGTAGCCTTGGTGTTGCCTTAACACCGATAGCAGAGTGGGAAATGAGAGGCAGTGAGTAAGACAGTGCCGTTTCACATACAGAAATTGCACACTTCCCTCCCTGTTTCCTCAGGCTGTGCTTTCGAGCTGTGCAGAGACACCAGGATTCACTGTGGAGGAAAGTCATCCTTTGGAGAGTCTGTTAGCACAGAAATCTCATGCAAGTGCCTCCCCCACCCCAAAGATTTGAGAGTTGCCAGTACTCAGCAGGCACGAGGCTCTCACAAACAAGTGCAGAAGGTGCCTGCTCTGGTGTAAGGCTGAAATGGGTTCTCTGCCTCTTACAGCAACTGGGAGCTCAGAAGAAGTTAATGTAGAAACATTGGTGAGTGTTCACGAAGGGTAACACTGGTCCAGTAGAGCAAATGAGATGTATCCATGTATAACTGTGCTCAGCCCAGAATCAATCTTTCCTTGTCCCTAACTTTAAAGATAAATAATTCCACTGGCTGTTCACACTGTGTGTAATTACAATTATATAGGTGCATGAGGCCATGCTCTAGAAGAGAGATGCAGGGCCTGTTGGAAGCCTCCTGAGGTTAATATCTGTGTAGTTGTTGGAGAAGCAGACTTCTTCTTTGAGAGGGTAGGTCAGGATCTTGACAGGCTTTTACTCCATCACCCTTCTCCATAACAATAAAGGGAATCCAGGGAGGGTCTTCAGCAAGGCTCACAGTAACCTTTGCTGGTCCATTCTCAGTTCCCACCCAGTTTTCCCTCACCAAAAGCTTTGGTTCAGCAGGGCACTTAAACACACAGGTCACTCAAGTGTTCTGTGTCACTGCACGTGAAGAGCTGTTTGCTTTATTGATGTTTTAGTGCTGGGTGTGCACCTGCACAGGTGTTCATGTGGCTGTGTGCACACCACAGCACACACAGACACACCCTCAGAGACACAGAATCCTTTGGAAGCAACCCCAACGTGTCCTCAGTCTTACACAGTTCAGTCACACCTGAACAGGAATTTATGTTGGCCTCTACACGTTTTTAATGTGTGTAACTGTAAAAAAAGGAATCCAATGTGCACATTTGGTTGTTTCCAACACTGAGAAAATAAGGTTTCTAGCTCTAATTTATTAATAGTTCTGATATGGAAGATATTTTTTCTATGTAATGAGGATTTTTCCACAGTTACAAAAGTATGCCTAATAACTAATTCAAGTGATAGTCAAAGTTGAATGCAGCTTTTAATAGCCAGAAGCAAATAACTAGTATGGAGCCTGCTGATAGGAAGCATATAGTATTCTGAATTATGTCCAGATACATATAGTCAGCCTTGTACACAGAATCAGAAAGTGCTCAGCCTCATTTCAGGGCTGTGTCTTGTTTGCTTTCACTGCTTATAAGAGGAGCCTCTCACAGCAGAGTTTTTCAAAATGACATGTTCATGGGAGTGAACTGGCAGACAAACAACGTCAGTATTGGATAATATAATGAAATATGACTTGTGCTTCACTGCAGGAAAATGACACTGAACCATATTTGATGTGGCATTTGAAATAAGAGAATCTAATAATATTAAATGGATTTCAGAAGGGTAAATGGGAAGCTTGAGATTTGTCTTTCTTAGGCCTTGTAATTGAGGCTGGATGAAGTCATAAAGAGAGAGGAGAGGGCCAGGGGCCACTGAGCTGCAGGAGCTTTGAAACCCTGGATGGAGCTGACCATTTGTGCCAGTCACTGGAATAAAAGTTTAATATTAAAGAGCTGTGTTGCATGAAGTTCCAGTCTCAAGGGTAATTCTGAGTCATGCAGCACCATACAGAGGCTCTAACTGAGGTGTGTAAAATTAATCACTTCAAGTATTAAAGTTCAATTTTGGACTTCATTTAGAGTGTTTATGAACCATATGAAGCAATATTATACTTTCTCATTATAAAGATTATTTCAGTTAATGGTTAAAATACTTTCTGAGATTTTTTTTCATCTAGCTTTGCTAATCACTTCCAAGCACTTGCTAGACTACGAATTGCACACCAGTAACCAGACATGTAGAATACTTTTTTGGTTGGTAATATGATATATTAACTAATAATCCAAACAAAATTTAATAAATTGCTACTTAATTCTGAGACAGTCAAAACTAAATGTATTGCATTATTTTGAAAACGTGAATAATTTCTTTTTGAAATAATTAGTTTCTGTTTAGCTCCTAAGTGTAATGGTAAAAGCCAGAAAGTCAGGAGTGCACATTCAGGAAATGTGATTAGCTGGTCATAAAGCACCTCAGTTCAGTGGCAAAGGAAAAACACTTTACAACTTCAAAGGTAGTGAAAGTAAGAAAAGAAAAATACTAAAGAGAATGAAGGGGAAAACATGACATTCAAAACTCAAGAGGAGAAGCTAGAGGTGTAATGTAAAACCTGTGACAGGTAGGGCCAAGGACAGCAAGGAAGTGCCTTGTTTTGCATGCTAAGGTGTACTGTTAGATAGCAGGTAGTTAATAAGGAGGCCAAAAGTAGTTCTGTGCAACCTTCCAGTAAATGCTGTGAAATCTTTGCTCTCTGAGGAAGCCAAAGCTGTCCTGCCCATCTGCTTAATCAACCTGCTCCTCCAGCAGCCTTTGAAAGCAATCCAGTCCAACCACCTTTCCACAGCCAGTTTTATCTGTGCAGGAAGTTTCTCTCCTTGCCCATCCTCCTGTTTCAGGGGGTTTTGGACTACACTGACATGTTAGCACATATGGCAGCTTGATTCCTGAGAAGAGATTCTTGGAAGAAATGCCTGAGGATGATGCACTGGGCACATAAATGGGGGCAAAGGATGCAGGGCACTGTGTCCTGCTTGGGAATCACCCGTGTGCAGAGTTTCAGCTGTGACTCTGGCCTTGTGCTGTTCTGATTAAGCCAGCTCAGTTGTGTGTGTGGATGCCATTTTTTATCAGTTCAGCCAGGGGAAAACTTGAATGGCTGTAATCTGGGCTGAGCTAAAATAGTTCAATATGAACTGCCAAGCTGGGGTTAAACTGGTGAGCAGGAGTTACTGTGTGCAATTGCTGCTGTTAGACCCGTGGCAATTTCAGAGGGATCATCTGATCAAAGGCATTAGTTCCTTCTGTCCAGCACACAGAGAGAGAACAAGAGGGTTTGCTGGAGCCTCAAATCCAAGGAAATTTTGGTCTGTGTGGAACGCCCAAGGAGATTGGTTGCACCCTAGGGAAGATTTTAGCCACCTATAAAAAAGGTGGCTAATAGCTATGGGGGATTGAGAAGTGGTCTAAAAAGAGCAAGTCTGGTCTGGTCTCTATTAACATTATTGTCTGGGTCCCAGAGATTGTCCTCAGCATGATCTAGCTGTGGAGTAAAAATGGCTGTGTGCAGACTGTAGAGGATGGGAGAAAGCATCAGCTCTCTCCTACTCTCGTTTTTCCTCCTGCCCTTTCCTTCTCAATCCCTGCTGTAAATGAGATGTTTAATTTTGCCCATGGTGAGTGGGTGACAGGAGCAGGGTGGAGCAGAAGCCCTGCCCTGCAGCATGTGTGAAGCAGGCCATATGCTTGTGGGGGTGTGGGCGAGCGTGTGGACTTGCTTCTCCAGGGAAGATTCAAGTGGGATGGAAGTGCAGTTTGTGGAGGATGCAGTTTTGGGATGTGGGAATTCACTGCAAACCCCAGAACTGAGGGCAATCTCAGCATCACCCCATAAGCTGTTTCTCAGCATCCCTCTGTTCTGGTTATATCAACCAAAGTGGTCAATAATACAAGTTTAGACAAGCTGAAACCTCAGGGTCTGTGGGAGGGAAGAGCAGCAAAAGGGAGGTTTAGAAAATTCTCGGTTAGTCCCTGGTCTCTGCCTTGGATTCAGATTAAACCCTTGACAATCACAGCTACAAGTACATGACAGATATATTGCTGCAGTTAGATTGGTCAAATTTCTTCCACCATTTTGTAAGCCCCATAAGGGAGGTGGGAGAAGGCAGGGTTAGTCTGGCTCCTGAAGAGAAAGATGGCATTGATTTCTTAAAGAACACAAAATTCTGAGAATTCAAACACACTGTATTTTCACTTTCCAGTCCGTGACTAAACATAAAATAGCAACATGAGCCCTGGGAAAATGATACCGAGGATTTGTGATTTGAGGGTGCTGTTCCTTACTTTGGCCTTGTACAAACTTTTGGATGTGACAGAGATCAGATGAAGTATCACAACACCTTGAACAGGCTTCCATCATATCTGAACTTCAGTAGCTTTTAGAAAGCAGTCAGCTGTAATCTACTGTGCTGGTATTTGTGTATGTGTGTATATGTGTGCATATAATTTTGGGCAGCACAAGTTGAAAACAGCAGAGGCGCAAGCTGGTTGATCAGTCAGATACTCACATGCCACTGAAAAGTTTGTCAGTAGGTGTAGTTACCTGTGGCTGTCACATTGATGTGATTTTTCCTTCCTTTGTCTCTGAAAGACAAGCTGATGACTCTTCACAAAATATCTCCTTCTGGTATCTGCTATACTTGGTTCCCCCCAGAGGGCTCTCTCTGGACAGAAATGTCTCCCATCATGACTCCTTCAGGCCCACTGCACTTCCAGGTTTGGTACTGGATCCTTGCAAGGGATCTTCACCCTCCCACCCCCTCTCTGTTCATCTTCTCATGTACTTTGTAATAACTTGTATTTCAAATTCTAGGCAAGACAACATCCTCTCTTGAGGGTTTCTAAGTTCAGTCAATGTTTTGGCTGAATGTCACTTTCTGGAGTACTGCTCTAATCTGAGACAAAAGTCTGATGGAGTTACTCAGGTTTATCAGTTGTCAGAATATTATTGTAGCTCCTGATGAAGGCAGTGGGTGAAATTCTCCATTTTGGTTTTTGGATTGAAATATGACTTCCCAAACTTCGTCTTCCAAGGTTCCCAGTGTCAGAGACGCTGTATTGCACATGGCTGTGGCACACAGACCATCTTGGCTCAAAGCTGCTCTTTGCACGGAGCAACTCCCCCCATCTCCTCCTGAGCAGCAGCCGAGGGCTGGGTGTTTCTTTGTGAACACTGCTGGAATTAACAGACACACCACCAGTGCTCTGCACATCCCAGTGGGAAGACCCAGCATAACTGGCCCTATGAGATTTTAATACAAGGTAGTGGTTATTTTCAATCTACAAGCCAGAATTCATGTTGTTGGGTGTTTTGGGATGCCAAGTTTCTAAACACTTTGTGAGTTAAACTTTACCCCCTTGCAAAGTATGACCTTTACAAGGGCGCAGATCAGAAAAAGATTTTCTGTCCTTGAGATCTATCTCGTTCAAGACTCTTAGGAGGCTTTTAGGCACACTCATTGTTCTGGATTCTTTTAATTAAAAAAGTCTAGAGGACTACCCATTAATTCCTTGCTATTCTCTGTTGGCCTGCACTATTCGATATCCATTGTGCAGTAAGATTGTATTATTTAAATTTGTGTCTATGCAGGATCCCTGGAACTTGTTCTTCTCCAAAAATGAGAATTATTTGGCTAATTTTGTGTGGTATGTTTAAATAGAGGCATCTTGCAGCTCATTATTTTCTCTGAAGGTTCTCTTCCATCTCTCCTCAGACTTTAAGGATGTATCTTTAGGTTAATGAGTGGCTTTCAGGCTGGAAGGTTGGGTTAGTTTGGCTGGGTTTTTTTTCCTCTCACCATTGCAGAAACTGTGGAATAGCTGTTGTTGTTAGAAAGCAGATAATCTTCTTTTATAGTTGCAAGTTCTTTGTGTTCTTTTTATAACAATGGGAAAAGCTAGAAAGGGGGAAATGGTTGCAGCAGAAATAACAGGGAAAGTTCACTGGTCCAAATGCTGTTCCCACATCATATCCATGTGTCAGAAGCTTGAGCGTTTCTAGAAGGCAGGGTGTGGGCCAGAGGAGTCTCTGCAGCAGATGCCCAGGCTGAAGCAGAGCACTGGGAAACTTCCTTCACTCTTGGTCCTGCTCTGTAGGCAGAGGGTGAAGCCTGAGAACTCCTGGCCCTGCATTCAGGGCAGGGTGGGCCAGCACTCCCTGCTCAGCCAGAAGGAAGTGGGCAGGTTGGAACATAGCTCAGTCTCCAGAAACTTCTGAACCTGCCAGTTATTTCAACCACTGTTTAAGCCTCAAAAAAAAATTAATTGAGACCATTCAAGTTCCAGGAGAATTAGATGTTTGGAGAGCGAGATCCTGCTGAGTGCCCTGCTGACCAAAAAGGTGCAGGGTGGGCTGTGTTTCATATCCCAGAGTCCGTGTTAATGCGGAGGAATGGCAAGGAGGACTCACAGAATCAGAGACTATTCTGAGTTAGAAGGGACCCGCAAGGATCATCGAGTCCAGCTCTTAAGTCAATGGCCCACATAGGGGATTGAACCCGTGACCTGGCCATGATTACAACCAAGTTTTAACCAGCTGAGCTAATCTCAGAGTCATCTCCATGTGGCTGAGCTCTGAGAAGAGCTTCACTCTGGTCTCATGCTCCATTACAGGTGAGATAAGCCAGCTACAAACACAAAGCCAAAGGTAATCAGGCAAAGTTCTGTTTCCCACAGAACGTCTCATTCCATTTGTTCCTGTTTGTTCAGGTTTGCTTTCCCTGTTATACTCAGCAGTTTGGTGAATAAAAATGTAGGTAAACTTCCCTGTTTTCCAGGCTAGAGGATGAGAACAGTTAAACTCTTGATTGTCAAATAAGTAAACTCTGTGTGCCTGTGCTTACCTTTCCAACCATTGCTTTCTGCTGTCTCTTCTAGGAGACTGTAAATTGATCTGCAACCCAAAACATAGAAGATTTATGTGTTGGGTTTTGTGTTTGCCTAACTAACACAATAATTAATAGGAATTGTTAAAAGCTTCATTTAAAGAAAAAACCCATTTCTGTATTTTTCAGAGCAGAATTTGAGGTTTTTGCATAGTATACAACAGCCTAATATGTGATCTTGGACCATTGTGTGGTACTGGCTACGTGCTGAAAGTTAATGTCATTTCAGAAAGGCCTCCCTGTGCTGAGAACTGCACATTCCCAGTGCTTCCAGAAAACCTAAATTAACAGCTCGGGAGGAAGTCTCACCTGGGGGTCACCTTTAAGTCTCCATGTTTTACTGTAGATTGTTCTTTTTATTGAGCACATCATTAGACCATAAATTATAACATTGTGTAATTGAGAGGTGATGTCATGTATTTGACAGCTGTCAGTCACGTGTTGTGTTTTTCGGACTGATTGAATTATTAATGTTTTTGGTGCAACAGAGCCTCTTTAATGCTTCATGTGCAAGAGAGCTTTGTTAGAAAACTCAAAAATACAGCTACTGTCTTTCATATAGACCAGCCCTGTGGCCATAATTAGCAGTGCCAAGTTATTCCTGCAAGTATGCTTCATAAAGCCAATCCCATGTAAGTGCAGTTCCCAACTTCACATACAGCAAAGCTGAGGTGTTCAGACAGGAGAAAAAAACCCTACAAAATAACCCAACAGAAATCCCTCTGAGTTACATTTGGGATACTGCAGCTGTGAGTTCTGCTCAAGTAAAGTTCTTATAGTCTTTAATGCTTGGGGCAGATCTGTGCTGCCCTGAGTTTGAAAAGTTTTGAAGAAGCTCAAGATGGTGAGAAGGGAAAGGTATCTGAGGCAGCCTTCAAAGACTAACCAAATATTCCTGAGTGTTTTACCAGTCAAAAGATGATTTTTTCAGCAAGTTCATGTGTCTGTTAGTTGGATAACATCCTCCTAAACACTGATTTGAAAATAGAAACCGATTCTTTCCACGAGATTTTCGTGAGAGAGTTTGTCACTGTACAGAGCCAAAGGGAGCCTGTGGTGAGAATGCCAGTGCTGAAGTTGTCCAGAGGCATAACTCTTCCCAAGTGGTTCACTGCCCCTTCAGTCCTCCTGGCTCCAGGTGAGCAGGGAAGCTGTGGCTGGGGTTTGGTGATGGGGCATATCCACATCCAGAGCTGGGAAGCTCCGGAGAGACTCTGCCACCATTTGGAGTGAGTCCTTGCTTGCTTTCTCAGATCTCCTTAGCACAGGATCTGTGGCAGCAGCCAAATATCCATCAAGTCAGTGAAGCAACTAACAGAAGTGTGCTCAGGGCTAAATTAGGAATGAGATCAGGGCACAAGAACAATTTTGAATCCAAAAAATAGCTCAAAAATGCCTCCTTCCTGCATAACTAATAGGAGATACCAAGATATCCATTGTAATCACAGTTTCACTGGAAGGTGTATATACATGACATGTTGCTTCATAATATATGGTTAAAAAATTCAGAATTAATGAAAAATGTGCTCTGATTTTCTTGTACCATTTTTTTCAAAAGACCTCTGGACACTAAAATTGAGGCTTAGGACATATAGTGCTAAAGCTCCAAACCAAATGCTGGCAGTTTGAACTCCTTGGGGTTTAGAATTACATTTCTTCAGAAAAGAGTTGTTTTCAGTCATGCTGAAAGTCAGAGCCACGTATTTGATGGAAAGAAAGTAGAAAATTCAAGCCTGCTGTAATTACATTTTGGGTGTTGCTGACATTTGACAAGTTTGCCTATTGCAGATTAATGGCAAAGGTAAAGAGTCAGAGAAGAGCAGATGAAACAGGGATAGAAAACTGCCTCACAAAAGGAGGCAAAAGGTTACCCATAAAAAAAAAAAAAGAAAGAAACAGAAAACCTTTTCAAATGGGGGGAAAGCTCTAAGTTTTGATAAATGAACTGCCAAAGTTTCAGGAGTTCACGTTGCTGAACATGCCCGGGTTGGGAACGCACGCAGGAACTCTCCATTGTGTTTGCACCCACAGCACTCTCCGAAATCCTGTGAAAACAAGTTTGCTCATGATGTTTGGATACCTCTGTGTCTGGCAGGGCTCCAGCAGCAGGAACACCAAGGGAGCAATGGGAACATATGTTATCTGAGTGTGTGTTTGGGCCTTCCAGGATTTGCAGCTTACTTCACGTTTTGGGGGATCACTTGGCACTTGCCAGTGGAACACGAGTCTTTTCAGGATGCATTGGGAATGAAGCTTTATAATTAAGCCTGTTTCACAGAGTATATTCATTGTTCGTCCTAGGAAAAGGAAATGCTTCAGAGAAATATATAGTACTGTTAAAAAGAAGGGTTCCTTCCTCTTTTTTTGGTAGCTATTGTTTTATTTATCACACAGTGCCCAGCCTTTGCACAGAGCATGAGCTGCCAGCTCCCATTCCTGGGTGGAAGTGGAGGGACCCTGTGTGTGTAAAAGGCCTGAAGTCTGTCCCAGAGAGAGGAGAAAAGTCACAGCAATAGTGTTTTCATCCAGCACTATGTTCTGTGGCAGAGGGTGAGCGTGGCCTGACTCAAGAACTCCCTCTTCCTGCTGGTTTTTCCTCAGGACAGACACATGTGCTACATTAATATATATATATGTAAGGTACTTTTAAATGTATTGTGTGGAAAGTTTATAAATTGGTATGAAAAGGGAGGAAGAGGAAATACAAAGCCTCAGGTGAAGCAGTTTCACACTTCCAAGTTTGTGCTGTAAGGTGGTAAATGCTGTTAAATGTAAATAAAGCAGACTCTAATTATAATTGTGCTAATCTAGACAGAAGTGGTTTATCCCAGTCCCTGAGAAAGACTGAA
Source organism: Myrmophylax atrothorax (assembly GCA_026770055.1). Lineage (NCBI taxonomy): Eukaryota > Metazoa > Chordata > Aves > Passeriformes > Thamnophilidae > Myrmophylax > Myrmophylax atrothorax. The sequence goes on from JAOXXN010000137.1 coordinate 1,793,415, forward strand.
CAGATTAGTAGTGAGATTCCTCATTACCCCAATTTAGGATGATGATTATTATTATTACAAAATATTCCATAGTAGCTGGCTCAGGCAGAGCTCATAACAGACCCCTTCCCTGGCAGGGTGATCAAATAAGTCTGAGGACTCAATATCCCGCCTTCTTTCATAAAAAAGTCCATTTTTTTCATCATGAACATGTCTCAGCATTCAGCCTGAGGAAGGCAGCCTTGCAGGAGCTGGGAAAGTCAAGTGGAAGCACAGAAGGATTATATGGCAGAGAGGAAGAAGTGTTCAGATGGATATAGAAGACGAATGAGAACACAGTTCTAATTTCCATCTTGGAGACAAACCCGTGGTGTTCCCAAGGATGTGTCTCTCCTTCACAGTATTCCTGTGCAGTAAGAGACAAACCATCCTTTTCTGTGGTGTTATGGGGGTGAGTGACCATGAAAGACCAGCTCTTGGCCAAAAGGGAGAGCTGGGGATGCCCAGGCTGTCCTGCTGCTGTGGCTGGTCAGGGCAGAAGCTGTCAGAACTGAGCAGTGGCTGGGAATGGATTGCAGGACTCCTTCATGCCATGGCTCAGGATCTCCCACCATGTGTGCATTAGGCTGAAGGTGTAACAGCCTCACTAGCTGTGAGTATGAGCTGATGGCATCCTGGGGTCTCCTGGGAGCAGGGAACACAACAGGAATGCAGTGGAAGTGTAGCTTCCTTTCTTCATCTGGGATGCTGGGGACAAGACTTCTAGTGTTCGTGGGCAGAATCATAGAATCGATTGGGTTGGAAAAGACCTCCAAGATCATCAAGTCCAACCCTTGGTCCAACTCCAGTCCCTT
>JAOXXN010000137.1:1811360-1840109 GCA_026770055.1 Myrmophylax atrothorax
AATTGAAATTAAAATGTTAAAATGCATTAAAATATTACACGGCAATACATATTCATATTAAACTATACATATATATCAACATACACAGATGCGTGCAAACCACATACATATTCAGACGTATAAATATAAAGCTAAAATATCTAAAATATTTAACAGATGTAGAGCAGTAGAGAGAGACCTCTACAACATACAGTATGGGATTGGTCCAAATTAAATAGTGATCATGGACCATTAAATATTAAATGCAGTTCTGGAGGTAGATCATTATTCCTCACCTTACATTGGCAGTTCTGGCACTTAATTGAGAAATGAAAAAACTCTTGACTAATATGATCTGGGAAAATGTGTAGCCTGAGAGTTGTTTGCTTCTGATCTTCCAAGCTGCACTAACTTCCAAAGAGTTAAACAGATCAAATCATGCTCCTGGTATCAGATACACCAGAATTTAGAAGACACTAAACAGAGGGAGTTGTAGTACAGAAATAGTTGGCAAAGGCAGCAACTCCAGATCAGCACCCCAAGTACTTCCGCTGTTTTGCAGCTGAATAAAGGGCCTTGCAGTGGCTGGGAGAAGCAGACTGCAGGGATGGAGGCTTTGCAGGCAGGGAGAGGGGGCAGAGGAAGGTATCTGTGTGAGATCAGGAAGAGGGGCAGAAATAACCGCAGAATGGTGTGAGAGAGGAATAGAGACATGAGCCTTGGGGAGCATGGCAGGGTGAATATCCAAGGGGAAGCCCTGGGGTTTATATCTAGGATATGTATTACTCATCAGAAAGGGGTAGGAGAAGTATAACAGGGAGAAGGGAGATTTCATGAAAATTATGACAAAAATTAGTTGATTCAGTTGCCCCTTCCTTACAAACAATAAGGCCAAGTGAACAGTGACTTGATCTGCTCTGCACTGGCCATGTATTTTAGGTGTTAGATTACTGCAGAGATAACACAGATATGATTCATTATTAATACAAAATAAACATTACGGAAGTTTTCTGCTCCAAAAATAGCATCACCCATGTTGTGAGATAAATCCTCATTTGTGATAGAGTACTAGGGGGAATCAGAGGGAGTAATCAATTATTGCTGCATATTCCACTGTATCAAGACCATGTAGAGACATCTTAAAGATGGGAACTTTTGAAAGAGGCTGCTAATGTAAAACATCCACCACAGATCCAAAGAAAGAATATATAAAACATATGGATGCAGCCCATAGGAACACAGTTTATTTGGAGGTAATAAACTGTCTTTTTCTAAAAACTATTGGAGTAGAGGATTTGTTGAAAGAAAACTCCCGGGCTCCCGGCTAATGAACAGAAAAGAGATAAACAAAACATAATAATAAAATAGTAGAACACCGCCTTATGATGTTTTAACCATTGTTGTCATAGCTGTTTTCATTCTTTTGTTAATACTCTTTCGTTTCTCATTCCAAAACATTTAAATATCAGTGGCTCTAATGTCTGGCAGAAGACAAAACATTTCTTCATTACAAGATAAAGAATAGCTCATCAGCAAAACACACACCATGCTGAACACCTTCACAAAGAGATCTGAGAGGCACAACAGATTGTGGCAATTAAAAAGTCTCTCAAGCCCTTCAAAACACAGATACCTCAGCTGTTGTGCTTCATATTAATCCAAGCCTCCTTGAAGATAAAATTTGACAAGAAGGTCCTTCATTATGGTTCCATATTGCTGTCTCTTTTAACAAAAACCAGCTGAAGTGAATGAGAATTAGGATCCATCTATTTAAATAGTCACAGTAAGATTTGCAATATGTATTGTCGTGATATAACTTACCTGGAGAATAACATATCAAATGAAGGGGGGTAAGAGGAACAGGATTTATAAAAATGAGCCCAATTAAGCAACATTCCCTTTATTAAAATTGCACTTTTTTGTCTGATGTATATACACACTGCACTGGTGACATGGTGAGATCAAACTTAAAAGACAAATCCAGCACAGAAAAGAAAACAGAAAAAACCACCTACCGTCTGTACAGCAATAAAAGAACAAAAAGCAGGGGGATATCCTTTTAATTATTATGGTTAATCATGTTTATTACAGAAGGAATAAGGGACCAACTAAGAACAGCCCTCTGTGCTGGTAGTAAATCCAAAAGAGTAGGCAGTCCCTGCAGAGCTTGCAATCATACAGGAGCCCAGGTAAAGCTCTGGGGAGGGTGACAGAGAGCACAACAGAGAGCTTTATAGTGGAGGTAGATCTAAACATGATTTTCATAATGGCTTTTTGCCCACTTTCCTCCATAAACAGGCTTGTAGCAGCGTTGTCTTTGTGTCCCTGTGCGTGCTGGTGACCCCCTTTCTGTGTTTAGGGCTGTAACAGCGCGGGGAGGGCTTGAGACTGAGGAGGGGTTTTGTTTTAGAAATGGCCTTTACTGAAACCGGTGAGCAGACTTTGATTTGGGAGTCATCTAGGACATCAGAGTACTCAGGATGAATAGTTGGGCTGCCCCACGGCTGGCACAGCAGCCAGAGAGGGGAGAGGGAGGGGGCAGTGGTGCTGCTGAGCCTTTCCAGCTGCCCTCCATTCCCCCTGGGGGTGTGTGTGCCCCTGCATTGTAATCACAGCCTATCCCTGCCAGTCCTACCTGCCTGACAGTAAGAGGCATGGCCTTGGCTTTGAAGTTAAACTAAAGATAGATTCCTTCTTTTTCATGCCTAATTAGGATCAGATGACCAAATACACAGCAGGGTTCTTGCTATACTTCATGTTATGTTTCAGCAGCTAAATATAGCTATGTTACCTCAGAAATGCTTAAAAGACCCAGACCAAACAACTCCCCCAGATACAGCAGTCCTGACAGGGGTTCTTTAGGGACTCTGTTCTTTCCAGTTCAGTTACAGGCACACTGGTGTGTGTGGCTGCTGCCAGAGCAGGCAGCACATGGGACTTGGTACAGCCAGGTCTGCGCTCCAGGGAAAGAGAGAAAGTCACAGTGCCAGAGGAGTAAATGCTTCGTACTCTCTTTATGCCATCTCTCCCTTGTATTTCATGATTCATGGGTAGGAAAATGCCCAGGGCAGAACCAAGCCTGTGTAATATGATTGCTCAGGCAGTGGATGAGAAGACAGGGGCACGGGAGGGTGCCTTTGTTTGCTTGGCTCATGGTTTGTCATCACAAACACTCACACCTCCCAGGGCTGCGTGTGAGAGCCCGAGCCCATGTGGGGTTGGTTGGGTGTCCTGTGAGCGAGGCTGTTCTGAGCTGCCATGGCAGTGAGATACACCACAACCTGTGCGCAGTGTTTGCTGGCAGCTCTGAAATCCTTCCCTCTCACCCTTTGCTTGTTGTTGTAAAGCAACAGCTTATCCATGTGTGTGTGTACTGGTACTTGCTGCTGCCTCAGGCCTCAGTTAAGTGGGAGCAAAGCAGGACATTGGTACAAAATGTTAGCACTTGATACCTCTCATATCTCGGCTCACTCAGGGGTGGCCAGAGCCAGCAGTGAGCCAGGGCAGGCGGAATGTGAGCCTTCCTGGAGCCATCTTCATGGCCCCTGAATAACGTACCTGTTCATGATTATGTCAGAGCTTTTCCAGTCCACATTTATTCTCATTTATTAGAGTGCTGTATTGCTGACAAGCTCATCTATGAGTTCCTGGGTGATGGGGAAACTCACTGATGGTCAGTGGGGTGATTCTTTCTTGTTTCCACTGAGAATCCCTGCAGAAAGGAAGCTTCAGAGTGGTGCAGAAGCTGTGAGAGAGCAAAAGGAAAAAGCAGGCAAGCTTCATTCTTCAGAGGCCTAAGGCAGGGAAGAGAAAGGTGAGATGGCTAAATGGTCCTCACAAGCCTTCAGTAGATCTATTGGGCAGAGCTGCTGAGGGCCAGAAGGGACTGACCTCCAGTGGAAGAAGAGCTTTCATGTAAAACCTATTAACACTTTCAGGCAGAAGTGACCAAGAATCCTCATGCTCAGCTGAATCGATGATGGTGTTTAGGCAGGAATGAGGATTCTGCTCCATGAGAAGGCAAAAATGAGAGGGGTGGGTCACAAACAAGCAGTGAAGAGGAACTGGCAAGGAGAATTAAATACTAATGAAATGGGGAGCATCTTACTGAGAAGGGGGAAAACAGTATCTATCAGTAGAGTGTTTTTACACTGTCTGTCTTACAGTGGTAGCTCTTTGCTGGGTTATCACCTATTCTAAACGAGGTCTTTACAAATAAGGCAGCTCCAGCCCAGAGCTCTCTGCTGTCTTTAGTAGAGCTGACATCTTTTCTTTGGTCCTTTTGAACATTGCTTGAAATTTAGGTAAGCTCTACAGAGCTGTACAAGAGTAGAATCTAATTTAAACCCATCACTGGAGAGAAAAGGATGATTGTTTTAATTAAATAAAAAATTAAATTTTTGGTGACATGAAGAATGGAATGGAGAAACTTCAGGAATCTCAGAACATACTTCAGTGAAACTTATTCTAATTGATTAAGTGGGAACTTTCACACTTGTACAGAAAACATTTGGCAATAGTAAGTGTAAAATGTCAGTGTAAAACTTCAGGACAAATGACTGTGGCATGTATGTGCTGAAACATCTTAATAAATCCTGCAGTGAAGGGCTGGTAACACAAGTGTAGAGCCCTGTTCTGAACATTCCTGTTCTCTCCCTGGAAATATCTGTTCCTTTATACGGTGGGAATGAGAGAGAAAGACAGACTTTCAAAGCCGTTTTACATCTCTGGTAAATGTGGGCCAGTTCCCAGCTCTGAATTACAGGGACATACAGCACAGGGGAATGTGGTTATCAATTTCCTCTGTGCACCAGCGAGAGAGCTTTTGATCTTTGTGATCAGATTATCTTGTTAGAGGCTCTCAAGAAGGCAGTAGGAGCAGATGATAGTCCAGGAAAACTGATGCCTTGACCTTTTTGCACTTACTGTGCCTGTTCTGAGCCTGAATAGAATTTAAACCCATGAGGGGAAAAGCAAAGCTGCTGTCAGAGATAGAACTCCTCCTGCTCTCCAGAAATGTTACCATGATCTGCCAAGGACAGTTGGTTGGTTGCCCTTACGTTGCATTTTAACCTGATTTCATGCACAAACACAGCTTACATAATGTGCTCTGCTGTGTCCCTGTCTCTCAGCCTTGCCACTCCCTCCGTACCTTTTTTTACCCTTTAGCCATTTTTAATCAAATTTAACAGGTCCTGAGTTCTGTGAGGAGAGGCATTCAGTGATAAAAATACATTATTGTGAACTCAATCTTTGTGATGGCAGAGAACCTCCATGGAAGCCACCAATGAAAAGAAAAGCCCCAGGAAAAGCTGTAGGAAAAAAGCTCCAGTGGCAGCTGCTGCTTGCAGAACTATCTTTTCTTTTTTCTTCCCTTTTTAAATAAAAATGACTTAGCAAAAGCATTCAATCATGTCCTCAGATGTTACCATGAAACCATGGGAATACAACATCTGGAAAGAGAGTCTTTTCTTCTGTAAGCCTCATGCAACATGAAGTGCATTTGTCTGTTCTGTTACAGCACTGTGCTTTCCCAAACGAAGAAAGTCTGGGCTGGCCCTTCATGTGGAATAAACTGGAGCAGCTCCACAGAATTCAGTTTGCTGATTCATAGCAGCATAGGCTCCCATCCTTTCCTTTCCCTTTCTTTTCCTGTGTGTGTGGCACCTTCTAAACGATACAACATATTTAGAAATGTGGTATTCAAGATTTCAGAGAAGTCTGGTGGCCCTGAGACAGTTGGATTATTTTTATATGTGGGTTTGGGTTGCAGTGTTATTAAAGCTCGTTAGCTTATATAATGAATAATTGGTGATTTAGCTCCCGACACTGGTGTATGTTAAAAGTATAAATGATGACAAACACCATTATCCATCTTCTTACCATATTTTCTGTACTTTATTCCATATTGTGTTTTAGTGCTCAGTTGCAGTGATTTAGTGTGGAGGAGACTAAGCAGATCACTGCTTCTGTCATGTTTTAACATGAAACATCAAATCCAAAGGCTGGGTCTGTTGAGCACTACCAAGTAATGAGAGACTTTGATTGCTCACAAGTCTTTCCAATGAAATGTCAAACTTCTCATACTATGAAAATGATGTTCACCAACACAGAGCTTGAAAACAGATAATTATCCAAGAACATGAAACAGAATTAACATGCACTGGAGCATGTCATGAACATTTCCCTCAGCAAATAACAAAGGTAATTGCTGTCTGAGTACAAAGCAAGGAGAAAGGTTGGCTCTGCTCCTTAGACAATTCAGATTGGCCACTGTTTACTCACTTAACCCACAAAAACATGCAGCCTATCAGAGGAGTGCCATTCCTGGGCTGATGGAGTGTGACCAGCCTCCTGATTGCAGGCACTTCTCATTTCACACTTCCCAAGTCTGGTCAGACCAAAGGTCCTTGGCTATTATTAGACATCCAAACCCTGATGAGTCAGAGCTCTGAGTTAAAGAGCACATTTGTAAACCATGTTAGGCCCCAGCAATAATTAATACATTTTTGAGCCACATTTTGACTTCAGGCACAATTAAGAGGCTTCATTCTTAGCCTAGAAGAAAGAAGGGAAATAATTTGCTATGTAGACATAATTTTCCCATATAGAAATCAGAGAAGCAAGAAAAAAACCCCACTCCTAATGGCTAATGGGGGTGGTTCTGGTTTGTGATTTTGATTTTACAAATCAATTTTCTAATATTAGAAACCAGTGGAGTGTAGAGATACAGGATGGAGGTCTGGAAGAGACCTCCTGAAATACCACATAGAGCTCATTGTCATCACAGGCAGCTCTGCTGCTTCAGCAGGTGCTGCAGGTGCAGCCCCCAGACATGGACACGATCCAGAGGGGCTGCAGCCACACTCTGCTCCCAAGGGGCCACATCCCAAGCTCTGCTGACAGTGTCAAACAGACCCTGTCCCAAACATGAACTATTTTGAAGGGTCAAAGGCCTTTTTTAAGCAGCTCTTGCCTATTCTTCACCAATAATTACCTTTATGTTACAGTTTTATTGCAATTTATTACAATTTTGTTACAGTTGTTTACCTTTTTTTTTTTTCCCATTAACAAGCTGGAGAAAGCCTTCATGGAACACAACAGGTTTTGTAGCCATATGCTCTGTTTTCAAACTGCATGTACTGCAATTTAAAAAGCAGATTTTATTTTTGGGGAAGGCTGCACTGTGCTAACTGTCTAAAGGGGAAATTCCTGCCTGTGGCAGGGACTGACCCAAGGTCTGTGTCTAAGTGAGCCACACTGGATACCAGATCAGAAAGATTTTCCGTAGTGCATCATATAACACCAAAAAGTTAGAGCCCAACACCAGAACAAGGCATCAAGGAGAGGGGGCTGTTTGCTTCTTTTCCCCAGCTGAGGTACTTAATTCAAATCAGGCTTTCTTAATTGTCTTTAAATATCTGTTGTGCTTGGTCAAAGCACATTACTAACAAGAATAAGTCATTTTTTTTTAATCTGTGCTCACTTCATGTCATTCACAATTAATCCTTTTTGGGTGGCACTTTACCCAAACTGTTACTATGAAGCTTTTGCTAAGAGTGATAAAATTCTGTGGGTGCACATTCTTGTTGCTTCTTCACAGTGTAATCAGTAAATATGAGAACATATGTAGCTTGTGTAATTTACTTCAGTGAATATTAAGCTGCTCCTGGTGCTGGCACTCTTCTAGAAACGTGCTCACCTTTAATAAGCAGCTGAAAACCAGAAAGCATAAACAGCAAAAGTAGAAGCATTAATCCCACAGAATAACGAGGTGAATCTCTAAAACCATCTTAGATTCCTGCTGAAATAATTGTATTACATTTGTAATCAGCCAAGAGGGCAATAAATGCTTTCAGCTTCTCTGCTGTGGAGTGTGGAGCTGCACTGGACTTGCAGGAAATCAGAGGGAAGCAGCCGGGTTAGAGGAAGGACACAGAGGGGAAAGGAAAAGTATTCAAAGAGAAGTGAAAGTGTGGATTCTCAGGTATCCAGTGGGCCATCTGGGAATTAAAAGATAAGGAAGAGGGTAACAAGTCAATCTGCATAAACCAGGAGAACAAAAAGTAATCACAGGTAGAGAGAGACTTATGCAAATGCAAAACCTCAAGGACAGAGAATGGAAAGTGTGTGTGGAGAAGTTAGGGCTATAAAATTAGGAGGAAAACACATACAGAAAAAAAAGGAATGGTTGCAAGAAACTTGCACTGAAACCATAAGAAGCTAAATCCATTGTAGGAATACAGATGCTGTTTCTGAAAGCAGTAATTTAGTGATTTAATGGGAATATGAGCAAGTCAAAACAAATAGAAACCCTGATTCCATCAGTGTTTTGGCTTGAAAAAGATGGATAAAGAAGGCAAGTCCTAACCTTCCCAAAATATGTACAGCTCATACTGAAGATGCTCAGAAACACAGTGGGAGGTCAGTCAAATAATTAGGATACTTGGGACAAAAGAATTCAAGAATGAAGTGGAAGATGAAAAACAACGTGTACCTTTGCAAGAAAGCCTCAACTAGAAATTGTTCTACATCACCTTTGCAATGTAACCTCGACCAGAAACTTGTGCAGTTTGTCCAAACGATGTCCCCATGGGGAGCTGCAATGTCACAAACAAACACAGAGCACAGTTACAGAGCTGGGAGGGTTATTCTGAGGTCATTCTAGGCCATTTCAGGTATGAGAATGCTTCAGGCAACCTGAGAAACCTGATGGGAGAGCAAACAAAATAAAAAAAAAAAAAAAAAGAAAAAACCCTATAAAAATGGAAAAAGAACTTGGAAATTGCTGTGTGAAAATTGCTCAAGTGAACTTGGAAATTGCTGAGGTGACAATACACTGGGGCAGAGGGTGAAAGAAGGGTGCCAGTCCCACTTTTGGGGCACACATAGTCCAAGTTTCCATGTACTTGAAGAGAGCCTTTCCCCTTAAGTTTATCTGGATGGATGGATGGATAGATAGATAGATAGATAGATAGATAGATAGATAGATAGATAGATAGATAGATAGATAGATAATATGGTTTTTAAACAAATATATACTCACAGATATACAAGGAGCATTAGCACAGACAATAAAAACCAGTGTAAGTGAACGTGAGGTGCTTAAGCCAGAGCCAAAACCAGAGAACAAAGGAATCTACCGGTGTTGGTCCAGTTCCCAAACTGAAAAGGTCTAGTCAGGAGGGACGTGAATAAAATATGCCATAACGTGTGGCATAAATTATGTATTGCTGTTCGGTTAAATTATTGTAATGTGTACAGGTGACTTGTAAAGCAGGATGTGTCATGCAAAGGTTATTGTAAGGATGTGAATCAACACAGCAGAAGGAAAGCTGGGAGTGTTGGTTCCTGCAGAAGGTTGGATGTCTGCTTCCTTCAGCTGAAAGAAAGGATTTAGGAGTTGGGTGCTGCTCCCTCCTGGAGTTGTACTACTTCCTGAAGAAACTGGAAAGGGATAATGTGTCAGGCCTGTTTGGATTTCTATGAAACAGAGACAAAGGAAAACCAAACCAAAGAAAACATCTGACAAAATTGAAGCCAAATAAGTTTATTTTCCTTATTTGTTCTGTAATATATAAATGCTAGATAAACATGAAAAGGAGAAGCAAAAGTAACTGCCAAATGCTTTTAAAAAGGAGCTAAGAGCATATGTGGAGGAAAATTACCCATAAATGTTATCTCAAAGGAGAGGTCCCACTTGGAATAAGCATATATATGGCAGTTATGTCTAAAATTTGTTATGTTGCTATTGTTTTGTGAAATGACAGAACATCTGCTCGCTCACAAGGCACCAGTAAAATGCAGCTTTATGCCTGAAGCAGCGTGTCAGTTCCTAACAAAAAATGTATATAATAGGCCAAAAACAAAGGCACATTGTCTTTTCCAGTTGTAGTCATTTCTGACCTAATAATGCTTTAGAAAGGATTTTTTATTTTTATTTGGGAAAAAATGAATGGAAGGATTGAGTCATTTATGCCTCTTTTCAAGATTAGGCTTTGTGCATTATTCGTGCATAAGCTGGCAAAAGGCTTTGTCTCTGCAAAGCATATTTATGTCACTAAAGCACTTTTAAAAAGGCAGCCAAGTAAGTACCTTGAGAAAAGATCATACTTAGCTTAGCTTTTCTGACTGTATCATCAGCCATGTTTTGATCACACTGCCAACACCAGCCAGTGATCTGTGTGCTCACATGAGGAGTGGACACAAGTCAGATTTCACCTCAAAGCTGCCTTTTCAGAGAGCAAAAGCATTTACACTACAATCTGTCATGTAGAAAACTAATTAACAAATCCCTCAGGAACAATTACTGTATGGAATTCATCTCTGAATATTCCAAGCACACAACTTTTAAGTGGCTTTATTCAAAAAGAGTATTCCCTTAGATTTTCATTGTTGTGTTCACTGACCTGAGAAGTCTGAAACTGTGGTGCAAAATATAATTTTAAAACCTATTTTCTGGTGAAATGAGGTTATTATCCTGCAGTTTGAAGTCATCCCCTCAGATACACATGCATATATGACCCCTCAGAAAATAGACTGATCAATGATATGAATAGAAATTGGCACTTTTAAAGAATGGTTTTCATGGAGTGAAACAGATATTATTTAATTAATGTGTAGAATAATTCAACTGGAACATGCCTTCATGAGGATGAATTTATACTCCAACATTTGTGTGGTCAGAGTGGGAATTAGGGTTAGACTCATTGCAGAAAGCTCAGAAAGGGGTTGTGTGTCACGGACTCGTTGAAGCCTCTGAAGTCTGAAGGACTCTTTTATGTGACTGGGAATGTGTGTGCTACATCATCAAGTATTAATGGGGAGAAAGACAGGAGCCACTCTCCTATGAATTCTCTTCTCCAGAAAACCTTATGTCAGCAGAACTTTTTTTTTTTTAATGTCACTTAAGGTTGGGACCTTTACTGGAATAAATAAAATGCATGTGGAGAGTTATCTGTGTCTGACTCAGAGCTGAATATGTGATTTTTACCTTTCAGCTGAGTCAGATACAGATACTAAAGCTTTTTCAGAGAAACACTGTATAATTTCTCAGAAACCCTTTAGAGGTTTATGAACCTGATCCAAAGCCTGTTGCAGTTGGGAAAATTCCTGATTTGAGTCAGTTTTCAGTTGGGCTGTACAAATCTTATTGATCTATTTATATAACCTTTTCAAAAGGGGAAAAAAAATACCCTCTACTTGTGGCGGAAACTTGAAGACTTAATTTTTAAGCTGTTCAGATTGCAGTATACCCTGGAATCTTAGGCAGCAGATACCTTCTGCTTTGTGAAGGGAAAAGCACAAGCTCCAGTGCTCAGACTGAAATTCATGGCAATTATTTAACCAAGGCATCAATTCTCAGCATCAAAACACGGCCCTCCCAGGCTGGAGCTGTTGTGCAGCATTGACAGACATGTGCACCAGCAGGCAGGGTGTAGATCAGCAAAAGAAGGCTTTTCAGAGTGACTCTTAAGCAGTGATAGAAATGTCATGACTGGCTGCAACCTCTGATCTCCAGTGTTAAATATGGGCAAGGGGCTGTGGTTCTCTCTGTAGCTGTCTCTGGGGAAGCAGAAAGTTTTAGTGATTGGTGGCAGCAGCCTGGAGAATTGTTCAGGGTTTTTAACAGGTCTTGGCTGTCTCTGAAGGTGACTTGAACCTTCAGATGACTTCCAGCGTCTCTGCTGGAGACCTCTCAGTCCTGTAGCCACCAAGCATTACAGACATTCCCTGCCCACATCCATCTTCTGAACCTATGGAGTAGAAAATGAAGGTTAATGGCTTCCATTATGATCTCCTAAAACTCCACCATCTTAGTCCATCCTGATGCAATCCATGCTATTTTGGTGCAGTCTTGACCTTTGAGAAAGGTTTCTATTATTCTGTGAAAAATGAGATACAGACATGCAGGTGCAAGCCTTGCTATCACAAGGAAACAATGATCTCACTACATTCCTGTGGTAGCAGCCAAAGGACAAGTGTTCCTTCAGAATCTGAAGAAGAGGAGGATGCTGGATCAGGAATCGCTGTGAAATGGTGACATGACCTTCTCAACAGAGGTGCGAGGTGTGTCTGGAGCTCCTCACTAAAGAGGCTCTGCTATTCCATCTCCTGGAATGGGTTTATCCATAGATAAACCATTACCAATGCACAGAGCTGGGCTCTATTGTCCGGGGTGAATGGTGGCCACAGGACAGAGAAGTCACCAGTGGAGGTGGGAAAGAGTGTACAGGGTGTAAAGGGTTGGTAGGTCATGCCTGAGTTCACATTCAGGGGTGGTCCTGAACTTTTATGTAAGGGCTCTGTGGAATTTGGTTGAAGTCTGTGCTGACAAGCCAAGAAAGGGCTGGGTGCACCTTCAGTGATCCAGGGGAGATGCAGGGCTGGGCCACAGCTCTTCTCTTGCTGTAGTGAAGGCACCAAAAACCCAGAAGCCTGGAAATTGCACCATGGTGGAAAGTTCAGTTTCCTTCTTGGAGGTGGTGCCCATTTGGTTCAAGTATTACTTGTTTTGAGCAGAGGTCAGGGTTGGAGCCATGGGCAATGAATGAAATCAAATTTTTGAAAAGGAATATCCTAACAGGCAGTAAACAGTCCTGCTCTGATTGGCAAGCAGTCATTAAAAGCCTTCATTAAATTTTGTGTCCATTCTGTTTGCCACTTAGTCATTTCTTTTCATTCTGAAGAATTATAACTAGGAATAAATGAGTCCTTTTGAGTATGGTTAGGACATAATAAATCTGTGAAAGAACTGAGCTATCTTTCTCCCTCATAGGCAAATTTTTCCAATTGTTTAACAAAATGTTGTTTTGTATTGCCATGACATCAGTCTTTAGGCTGTGAATAACAAGGCTCAGCATTAAGAAACTTGTTTATAAAAAGCAGTCATGCAGTAAAATTAGAGAATCCCCACTTGAGTCCATACCCTCTCCTCCTACTTGCTGATCTTCCCACTGCACTGTGGAATTAATTGTGTCTTCAGAATGAGCAAACAGATCTCTTCAGTGAAAGGTTGAAGAATTTCCTGAGCTCTGCCATATACAAGTTGGCATCTGTTGTTCCATAGAACAGGATCTTTGCTGCACTGATCCAAGCATTTGCCAGCCCAGAGTGGAGGATGGCAGCTCACAGCATCTGCAGAAGAGGGAAACTACCACACAAAGCTTCCCACTACAGAGGAACTGCCACATCCCCCATCCTCCTTTCAGCCCAGTTAATACAGCTGTGTTAGCCCTGTGCTCCATTTCCTCCCACAGCTCCCAGCCCACCTCCTTTTCGGTGTGAAATGTGCTTGAATCTTCAAAGTAGCTACATTTCAAAATACATTTTATTCAGTACCAAGAATAATCAGTCCTCTGAGATGAAGCAGATCACAAAGCCTAAAATGGGTCTGCAATACTTTGGGAAGAAGATACTTGTGATGAAGGGTATTGGATAGATCCAGAATCTGACAGCAGTGCAGAGTCTTTGAGAAGCAGTGCAGAGTCTTTGAGAAGCAGTACAAAGTCTTTCATTTGGTTGGTGCTCCTCAGGTGTGGGGAAAGGTTCAGGTTTCTCCTGAATCCTCCTTGCTTGACAAATATTTGCCTTATAACAGAATTTATTAGTCTAAGCCGGTTACATTATTTTTCTTCCCAAATAGTGCTGCTCTTGATGTGCCCTGCACAGGCTGGGTTTAGATTCACTGCCAGTGAAATGGGATTTTTCATCTTTTGGAACTACCAGTGAACTGAAAAATCATTTATTCCCCCAGTGCTAATAGTAGACAGCTGTTCATGGTGACAGCAGGAGAAAGAGTTATCTAAAGATCAAAAAGCTGAGTTTGGGAAATAAAGACGTAGTTAGAGCAACTGTAACCTAGTATGATACATTTAGATTTATTCTAGAAAAGATCTTCCTGTTCTGTACTCAGTCCTAGAAACATAATTCAAGTGAAATTTAATGAACAACTTGCAGTTGGTACAGGCATCTTAAATGGCACCATCTTGAAAGTCATATCCTGGGACCAGGGTTTCCAAGGGACCAAGCCCATCATGAAAAGTAGCAAATGCCCTCAAGTCTTCAAAGGTTGTAAAGTGTATTTTGGTCTTTAACTGTAAATAACTCAAAATAAGTATTTGTACAGCTGGCAGATTGTACCATCATTAACCAGTGGTTTCCAAACTGTGATTTGCAAGAGGAAAGGCTGTAGGAACAGCACTGCCTGTGATGATAGTGGCACATGTGATGTTTTCAATTAAAAGCTTCTGGTAAGTGCCTCTGGTCATCTGTGGTAGAGAACCTTTGATGGTACAGTCTCCTGTCCCAAAATACTTGGCTGTCATTGCCAGGAACAGCCTCCAGCTGGAGAAGCTGTTCTTGGAAGTGAGTGAGGAAGCGCTTGTTGCTTTCTGAACCAGATGGTGACCGGTGGTGGGAGCTGTGGAAACACCCTGACCACTGTTGGTTTGTCACCTCTTCTCTTTCAGCTGGATGCTGAGAAGGCGAAACTGAAACTGGAAAGATGGGCTTCCCGAGATGCTGGCAGTGGGGGTGGGAAAGGTGGAGACATGGAGTCAAGTGGAGACTGTGATGATGAAGATGGTTGCCAAGGATCCGGGGACAGGAGTCACACAGCAGGTAAACACAGTTTCTGTACGTACTGACAGAGCTTGGAAACTCAGAAATGTCACAATTACATGGACAGAGCTCAGACTTACACTGCTTGAATTACTGTCAAAATCCTACTGAATTCAAAGGATTTGAATCTTAATCTGTGAAGAGCTGCAGTAAAAATAGAATGATATAGACAGTAACCCAATATAATTTAACACTTGGCGTGCAGATAAAAGACTTAAATTTAGAGTGAATAATATCTGCAATGAAATCTAGATCACAGAAATACTGAAGAGCCTTCCTAGGTTATGTGGGCTTTTGAAATAAATAGAAAATTGATGTCCTTATAGAGTGTGCTAAGTGTTAAGATAAATATTTATTTATTGCATAATGATACTGAGGGATGATCCAAACAGAGTTGGCTGAAAGTATATGTTCTTGAAAAAACACATGAAATACTGTGGGCCTTTCTTTCTAGTGGTGAGCTGCTGGTTAAATGAAATTTCTTGATAGTTGCAAGTGACTTTATTGCATTCTGCAATATTTATTCATTAAAATACTTGGATAATATGTCATCAAGTGTACTATCAATCTCACTCAACTTCCACCAGCATACTGGCAATAGAATCCTTTTAGTAACTCAGTAAGGAGTAAGATGTTTCTGAATACTTAATATTATTGGTTTATCTTATCTGTAAATTCTGAGTCATTTTAGCTCATCAAAATGTAACTGCTTTAATTGCCATAGTGTGTGTAAATATAATGTGGATTGGATGTGCAAGTAGATGAAGTACAGGTATAAAACAATGCCCATTGACACGACTGAAACTCAGGTAAGTTTTGAACTGCTGCTGAGATAAACGAGTGCTTTTTCCTTGTCCCTTTGCCACTGAATGGAGAGGGGGGAAAGACATTCCCTACTCAGGTAAGATTTGCACACAGGCTGTGATCAGCCTCTAGTCAAGTCTTCAGTTGTTCCTCTTATGAATATTTGTTCAGGAAAACCAAGATAAAACCTGTACTTTGAAAAACATGTGCAAATGTTACAGCTACTTTGCAGTACCAGCTTATAAATACTTGAATTTTAATTTGTATGGATGACATGTATGGTCATAGTACATGAGGTATCATCATGTGGGGACTGTTTTTAAAAATTATTAAATAATTGCAGCTTACAGATCAAGTAGAACTTTTCACCATCTGCTTACCAGTATTTTTGAACAGAAGAACTTTGATACACTGTTATTCTAAAACTATTTACTTAACTGTTTTGTTTTTAATTGTATTACATCCATAAGCAACGAAAAGATTTCTAGATGTTTTAGGCCCCGGGGGAGTTGGGAGGATAAATACTTTAATATGCTTTCCTCTTTATGTGGAGTAATACAGACAAAAGCCAGGTACCTCCTCTTCCCTGAACAATCCATCTGTTGATACACCATTTGGGAGGATGTGTATGCATGCTCACAGGGGCAGTGGCAGAGTTCAGGTGTTCAAAAACAAAAACTTCAATACTTTGAGGACTTGACTCTCAGCTGGCTTTAATAGTGGAAAGCCACTTAATGTCTCTTTTTCCCCTTTTTTGCAGTCTACTTAATTAAAATACTTTATGCTGATATCATCCTGGATTTAAAAGAATTATATTTCTGAGACTAGCTGTTTCAGAATTTAGCAGGGTGTATATCCAATTAAAAAGGTAATTACAGTAAATTTTAGAAAATGGTATTGATTCATAACAGAAGAATAAGTATTTCATTGTGTGACAATAGTAATGCTGTGTCATAATTAGCTTTAAAATATTGTACTGTACACAAGCCACTAGCAGTAAATCTCTTTTGCATATCTGGATACAATTAAGAGATAAAAAGCAGTAATCTCATTACAGAGCTGCTTTGCTTTAATAGAATGTTAAAGAAAAACAAACATCAGATTAGTTGAATTTCCTCCTACTGCATGTCTGTTAGGATATTGTTTGTAATTGTACAGCCTGTGAACTTGTTGTATTTCTGAAACTTAAAACCTGTCAAGTACATCTAACCATTGTTTTGTGGAAGTGGAACATGACAACATTGCCTGTGTCCCACTTGCCTGAAACACAGAGTGAATGGAGATGGGAACTGAAGCTAAAGCTAAATCCCAAATCCCCTGCTTTGAAGCTTGGTGAAGTCAGTGGGAATATCCTTCCTGACTACAGCAGTTATGGGTGAGACACAAACAAGGGCCGTGAAACGCCACCAAGCTCATCAGGGCGTGTTTTAGCAAGGAGTCATCCAGCAGAACAAAATGAGTAAAGAAGGAATAAAAGCCTTTCCAAACACAGACTTTTTGGCAGAGCAGTCGTGCTTTTAACATCAGGTCCATGAAAAACAGAAATGAGAGGAAAGGGTTTCAGTGTCAACCTCTAAAATGCTGAATTTAAAATGTAGTAAAAATGTACTGCGTCGGTCATTTATTTGAAACCTCTATGAAAATTACATTTGCCACTTACGTGTTGCAAAAAACTCAAATGGCTTTTAGTTTTTGAAGGTCTGCTGAATGGTCATTTCTTTCCCCCCTCTCAGAATAGAGATTATCTTGTCTTTATTGAAAAATTGCCAGGATTTTCATCACTATCTGGGTTACCCTTGTCAAAACATTTCTGTTTGTAACTCTCAGTAAAGCCCTCCCCAGACAGGGAACTTTGCTGTCGCCACACTTGGCTTTTCCAGGCCAGGTTCCTCAGTTTGAGATTCCACTGTGTCCTGGGCAGGTAAACACTGAAGTTATTCTGTGCATGTATATTCCAGCCAGGTCATTGTGCAGATCCTTTTCCCTGGTTTTTGAGTTTGGTTTATTTTTGGTTGGGGATTGCCATCTCTGTATTTCAGCTCACCCTGCACTGGGTAGTACAATCCGGTCCTTTTGTTTGTCACCTTCTAGTCCTTGAGAATCCTGCCTGCCTATCAGTTAATCATTTTATTTTATGTCTTTAATTTAAAGATACGTGGCTATCTATTATTTAGGGCTGGTTTTTTGTTTATCCCTTTGTTACAAATAAGTCTTTGCTTGATACATTCATTATCATCTAACAAGATCACATCTTTAATCATAATGGGCTTAATTACCTATTCTGTATCATGTGCATTTGTCCAAATGATTTTACGAGATAAATTCTCAGGAAACCAACATTCTCTTCGAAAATTATGTATAGTAGAAGATGCTTTAAAATGTCATATTCTCACAGGCCTTACCAATTACCAGGAGGATCACTTCTTGGGGAAGGCTGTGGGAACAGCAGTTTCTCAAGCAGGCCCATGTGTTATTTGTTGGCAAGTACCAACTTTTTAATGACAACATCTGTGAATCATCTTTGTACAAAGCTTTGTTAGGAGAGATTTAAGAAGAGGAAAGCAAGCCATATAAATCTTGAGTGTGGATGGGGAAGTTGCTCTGTGGTTTGCACTCTGCAGTGCTGCAGGTTTCTAGGCAGAAGGGCAAAGCAGAGTCTGGGGTGAACTTTGCTGAGCGTGGAGCGCTCAGAGAACCACAGTCTGACATGGACCTGGTCCCAAACTGAGCTGTCTGATGTAAGTGCTTATTCCTGAGCCATTCCATGAAGGTGGTGGTGGTGGTGTGGAGAACAGCAGGGATTGTTCATAACCCTGCAGGATTGAGCCATGGGAATGTTTGTTGAGGAGAGGGATGAGTGTCCTGCTGTTCATGAAAGGAGGACAGCCACAGATTCAGTGTGTCCTGTTTGTGCTGTTCAGAGAAAAAGAAAATGTTATGGACTGTTCTGTGAAAAGTCAGATGGAAGTGAGTTCAGGGGATTTCCAGCTCCCAGCTGTGCTGCACAGCTGCGTGTTGTCATGAGGCCCCATCCAGGCAATGACAACCAGCATTAGATCTCTGTCCAGGGAAATAATCAGGTGATTAGCCACTAAACAAGGAAATGCTTAGACCACAGGTAGGGACCTGCATTTTGTGCAAGCCCAAAGTCCTCTGTGTAGAGCTCTGGGCTGTGTGGAAGTTTTGGAGCACTGGGGTGAAGAAAGCTTGTGCTGACCCCGCCCCTGCCATGGGTCCATGTGCATGGAGGGCACAGGAGTTCCTGGGCTGCTCCCTGGCACGTAGCACTGTGCTATGGATGGAGCTGTGTGTTTGACACAGCTGGTGTAAGACAAATTAATCCATGTTTCTGTCCAAGGGGGACTGATACAACATGGTGCAGAGTCCTAGGGAACGTGGCCAGTGCTGGACTGCAGCTGTTCCCTGGTGGGCAAGGCAAGCAGGCAGCGCAGGGTAAGGAAAACATAGTTTAGCCTACCCTTGGGGCCTCCTGCACTGAACAGAATAGGCAACCCCAAATGTCTGGTGTACATGAAGTGTAGTCCTTGCCCCAGAATCACCCACCTGAGGTTAGAATCTCCATCTGGGTCAAAAAGCTCAATGTGTCCTCTATTAACTCCAATCCTGGCATGCCTTGAAACTTTAGATCATTGGAAAATGGGGACACAGGTTTGCCCCAGCTCAGTGCCTGCTCCACAAAGAGATGGGTTTCTGCTTTTTCCCCATCCCAAAAGCAGTGGGAAACGCGTGGAATAACAAGAAGTGCCTGACCAGTGCTGGCCTTTAGGCACAGCAGATTTTATCCAGTACTTTAAAACCCTGTCTGTTGGTGCAGGCACTCAGTAAGCAAACACATCTTGTGGCATCCCAGCCAGGCTTTGCCACAGCTATGGATTAGGAGTGCCAAATGCCTGTCTAATCCCAGTAACAGTTTTCTTCTGTACTTTTTACTAATTCTTCCATGAAGGTCTCTCCCTTTAACAAAAACGTCCTGATTTTAGACCTCTCATTTGAGCATCCTGCCTGCTGTCATAGTTCAAGGCCTGAGTGGGAATTGACCACAAATCTACTTAGCACATTCAGATGACATGATTCCAACCCTTGGCTTTCCTCTAGGCTGTGTAGACACTCCCCAGTTTCAGTCCATCTTTCTGTTAGAGACAGAGTATGGGAAGAGCTTGTCCTGGTTGTAGATTCTTTTCTTCTGGGTTTATGGGAAGGATGGAAGTTTTTTGCCCCAAAATGCCTTTACAAGTGCAGACAAGTAAATTGTCTTCTTTTTCTTGTTGTCTTCTGTCTGATCTGTATCTGCTCTCAACAGCTATGGAAAGTTAATGTATTTTTCTGACTGCTTATGAATGTTTTCATTATCAGTTTTTTCCTTTTGAATATCAAGAGTCTTTTATGCTTTATGATGTTATCATTCTCCCAGCTTGTCTGTCTTTTCTTGGCATCAATATTACTGTATGACCTGTCACTTTAATCATACTTATTTCCATTCAGCATGTCACAGGATGCTCTTACACTTGTATTTATCCAAATATGCAATTGTACAGCTGCTGATTTTGTAATTATTAGTACAAAACATCAATATTCTGAGATCATAATATCTGCTGGCAGTCAGCCACGCTCATCAACTTCTCATCACCACATATCCTCACAGATGATCCTAGCTCACAGAAATCTTGCCTTTTCAGTGTCTTCTATCTTCCTGCCTGGAGAAACCTCTCCATCATGCCTCATCCCTATCCCACTGCCTTGCAAAGCCATTTTTCTACATCCTTTGTTGCTCGAGACATTTTATCTCCAGCCTTGTTTTTAAAGAGCCCGTAAATTGCTAGATTGCCCTTAATGTAAATGCCTCATTCTGTCCAGAAAACAGCTTAGTAACAGGTTAAACCCCTATATGTCTGATTTTAAAGAAAACTCAGCTTTATATTTGTTATTTGGGGTGGTAGGTAGAGATGAGCCTCTGACAGGAGGAGCATAAGCAAACCCTGCCAGGGCCTTCAGCACATGTGGGGAGGAGCAGGTGATAGTTCCACAACTGCAGGTTTCTGGCTTTGGCTTGTGTTGTAGGATACAGTTTGGAAGGAGACATGGGAGCAGAGAAAACCAGATGAACCTAAATAATCAGGAGGAAAAGTACAGATTTGGGTTGGTTATTTGAACTTGGTGAGATCTGATCCTGAGATGAGTTACTTTGATCTCGTAGTGGTGTCCCACTGGGGTACTTTGCTATGGGTTTCTTGGGGTGGCAGTGACATTTCCTGCAGGCTCTGCTCGGTGCAAGTGGGATCAGAGGGCAGCTGAGAGGGACTTCCGAGAAGGGGGTGGGAAGACAGAGTAAGAGGGAAAGAAAGAAAAAGGTTTTCCCCCACCTCTCTGTCCCCGAGTAGATCATTTTATAATCTGCCAGCCCGGGGATAAGGTATTCATGTCATTTAGTGTCCTTCATTACACAATATCATTCCAACTGGAATGTGTAGGAGAAGAATCGTTCCTCATCCTTCCTCAACCTCAGCATTTACAGGACACTTTGGGGTGTAAAGGAGTGGGATTTCAGTTCCTGCAGATTCTCACTCCTAGACCTGAGGCAGGGGAGTTCCCAGAATCACCAGGGCTCCTGCTCAGATCCTTTCAAGGCAGGAGTTGCTGCCAAGTTGCACGAGTGACTTTGTGCAGGGCCTGATAAACATCCCCTGTAGGATTGTCTCCTAATGCTAATGAGGACAGGAGCTGGAGGAGTAACAGTCCTTGTGCCAGCTCTGTGACTCTCTGAACAGCTTTGGTGCCTTCAAAGAGGTAAAACGGTAATTGGGGAAATGCAGTTTTATCGTTTCACCAGAGAATTGTAAATTACAACACATTTTTGATCATTTTAGCAGCGTTTAGACTAAATTAAAAGGTAAAGCATTTTAGTTGCTTAGGATATAAAGCCTTCCAATGTATGTTGTGTAGGAGGAAATTAAACATTGGAGAGATCAAGATAAAGACATTTGGGGCTTAAGTGTTTGCAGTAGTTCTGTATAAGGAGACATCAGAGACTGCATTGGAGATCACTGAAGGGTAATGTGCTTTTACCAACTTTCTATTAAAAATATTACCAGTAATCTCTGTCCCTTGAACACACTTATTACAGCAGAGCAATTTTTACTGCCTTTGTCAGCAATATTTTATCTAGTTACTTTTCAGAAGAGTAACTCCATGTGTACATATAATTCTGAGATGTGTTTTGAAAACGGCCCTAAACTGAAAACTCACTGATCTCCTCATTTTCCAGTGAATTCCCACTCACCAGCATTTCTCAAAGGTTTTAATAAAATGGACTTCTTATGAAGAAGAGTATCACAAAGCTGAATGGTCCCAAACAGGAACAGCCTAGTCAAACCACGAAGAGCTTGAAGCAACTTGTATTTGACAGCTACAATCTGAGAAAGACAAACTTCCAAGAAAAATTGCCTCACTAAACACATGAAGCAGAACATACTTCTTGATTCAGGCTGTAAGGACAGTCTGCAGGTAGATAGTCTGACCCCACTCTTGTGCCTCCTTCTGTGAATGCCATTTGCAAGGATTATGTTGGCACCCAGAGTTCAGAGGCCAAGCTAAATGGGGAGTAAAATTGATCCCTCACCAATAACTCTCATGAGCTGTGTGATTTAGATCCTTCTGACAAGAAATTCACTTAAGAGCTGTAATACCTTGCTCATGCCAAGCAGGGATAGGATAAATGGGAAGGTTAAGGCAGTTTGCCCCCAAAACGCCATAAAGCCAAAATTAATTAAGAGGAGTTAACAATGAAAAGTCCTTCAAATTGCTCCAAAATAGGTAACTCGTATAACTTAATGGAAGCTCCCTTTAAAGTGGGAATGCCATTAGACTGGAAGTTATGGAAACAATCCTGGTAGCCTAAGGAAGACACTCACCTGCAAGTTCCCCTTCATGCTACACAGGGGAATGCTTGCCTGGCCAGAGCTGAGTGACAGTGACACTGCTCCCTGTGCTGTGCCCTGTGCCCCCTCTGCCACTCTCCCTCCTCCACGGAGCTGCACGCCAGGGAGAGCAGAGAGGGAGGGACTGAGCACAAGGAATCCTGTGCCATCTACACCCCATGCTGGTTGGAAGCATTGCCCACAATCCATTGGTTTAGGATTTTAGTCCTATCTGGAGCTCTAGCTCTGGACTTTCTTTCTTCCAAAGATAGATTATTCCAGGTTAATTAGGTAAGGATATGAATTACTGCAACCCTAAAGGCTTTAAGAAACCCTCTGTCATCTCTCATTGAACACAAGTGAAAGGCAGGTAGTGCAGCTGTTTGAAAGTGGAAGTAGAGCTGAAAGTCACAAATGATGATACAGTTTCTGTTTCTCTCTGCTGCCACCTTCCCTTGGTTTATGATTCATAAGAAAAGCCTAAGCAGTCACTGCTCTTTTAGAGGAGGAAAAGAACTGCTCTGGTTGGTTTTCCCTCCCTCCATCTCCTGAACCAATGTTTCTTGGGGATGTTTTGTCTTTGCTTTTGGAGAGAAACTGCCTTGAGTACACCAGGTACACATTTTGGGGTTTTTTTATTCCTTGATTGTCCATTTTAAGGTAAAATAATACTCCTTAAAAGAGTGCTGTTGTGCCTGAAGCCAACAGATATGCCATCAGAATGTCTCAGCTGAAAAATTTAGGGTCAAAACAATGCCCTGAAAGAAAGCACAGTTTAGTTTTACAGTAACAGAGAGCACAGCACAACTGTTCTGTACTCTATACTCCATTTCCTACAAAAAGAACAGAACTTCAGGCTGAAGTATGTGGCATATCAACAGGATCAAGAATTTATAGGGCTGGCTCTGGCTGCCTTGAGATCAAGGTACTTACAATAACTTAAACCAGCTGATGATCTTGCACATACTTAAATACTTTCCCTGAAAAGAGTTCAAAGATTAGGCACATTATTCCTCAGCAGGTGATTTTGCAGTCTGATTTATCCCACAGGGTCTCCTGTCCTCTGCTTTTTAAGTGTGTTTGTTTCTGTCCTTCAATCCTAAAAGCAGTCCTGCAATATTTCCCTGAAATTTAACCCCATCCAGGATGGACAGGAGAGCTGACACCTTTCAGAGGCATTTTAGGATGTGCCAGGCTGTAATGCCATCTGCAAGCCCCAAACCCAGGAACTGGATATAACTGGCCAGACGGTAAAGTCAGAAACCTTACTGTTTTTATATGATGTGCTGGAGTGTGAGCCTGAATCTGTACAAACAGGGTGAAATCTCCAAATTCTGATCACTGAATGTGGTCGTCATAGTTCTCAGTGATGGAAAAGTCCGCTGGAGACAGGATCCTACAGCACCTCTTCTAACGCTGCTGTTAGACTGGTTTCCTCCATTTGCCTCCATTAATTGCCCCTCATGTTTAGTTGTATCAGAAGGTTTTATTTCTCTGAATTACATTCTATACCCAGTTCAGGCTCCTAAATATCACAATGAGAAAAGTTTCATTTCCTTGTCTTCCTGTCTTTTAGGATTTAGACAGATTTTCTAACATTCTTTAGGCTGTCTTCTTCAATCAGCTTCTCAGCCCTGTATTGTGCTTGTTCTTCTCTGGATATCTAATAGTTTGTCAAGCCAAATTTGAGTTATTTCTGAAATAAAATACCATAGAGAGCCAACCAAACTGAATATGACAAAATGGTATTTTGAAATTTAGGAAATGTTTTGTTGTTCTTTTTTTTTATCTCTTGAGGTATCTTGTGTCACATTAGGGTTTGTTCATCTTCTAAATGAACAGCTCTGTCAAGTTTGCAGATTAGTTTTTGTTTCAGCAAGGCTTAAGTCTGTTTTCTACTTTAGTGCTTTCTGAAATGATGCATGTTCTGGATGTAGGTCTGATTTGAGCAGGCAAACCCACGTTGCACCAGTGACCTGCCTGGGGAGCTGCATTCCCAAAAAGGGGCGAGACACATTTGGCTGGTGCTGTTCAGAAGGAATGCAATCAGCATTTTGGAAGAGGTGAAAGCAGTAAGTGCATATTCTGATGAGCAAACATCTACTTTTGCCTGAGCAGACAGTGCAATTTCTGGCACTGTGCAGACCATAAACTCTCATCTGAGGTCCAGATGAAGCAGGAATGTTAAACAGTGATGACCCAGGTAGGCACATAAGCGTAGCAATTCCTCTTTCAAACTTTATTCAATTTAGTTGTAAAAATCATTGGACATTCTCAAAGTCGCAGTTTTAGCCCATTTACCATGGAGTTGCTGCCCACAGTTAGCAGTTAATTCCCAAAGATAAGCAGGACTAGATCAGTATGGGCATGAAAACCCCTTGGACTCCCTACAAAGAAGGGACACTGAAATCAACTGAGGAAGCTGTTAATTGCACAGAGAACCTCAGAAATTCTCAGCTTTCAAAACTATTTGCTATTCAGCTCAAACTAAAGTGATTAAAGAGAATTTGCTATTGCAGTATTGCAACTGCCTAGTAGTAAATCATCATCTGATATTTATAGCCTGAAATTAAGACTGGTGACTCAGACACGCTGCTGACCATTTAGTAGTGAAGTCCTAATAATCCAATCTGGAGCAGCAGGGAAAGGAATAGCTTTCTGATGTGAAGTCAGACAAGTAATTTCCTATTTAAAATTTGATTAGATAAAATCTTTTGAACATGTGCTTGTAAAGCAACAGCCTGTTTAAATATGTATAGTGCTGCAGCACACGCAGGACGCTGTTCCAACAGCACAAGGAACATTTGCAGTAACCTGAACGTGCAGGGGGAAGCACAGAGCCCTGGGCTAAACTGCATCAGGATAAATCTCTTACACAATGGAAAAACATTAGAGCTGATGGAGGGAAAAGCAGTTTTCATCCTGTTAGAAAACCCACAAGCTTGTTTTTGTGTTGAAAAGGTATCATTTTCCACAATGGAAACGTTTGGCAACATGCAATTGGAAGAACATTGATTTGAGGGGGTGTTTTTGTAGGTTTTGAATACAAAAGGAAAAATACAGATACAAGCTGGAATGTTTTGTCTCCCCCTGGCAAATAATGTGTAGGTTTTAAAGCTTGGTATTTTCAGCCAGAAGACATGATATTCTAAAATTCATGAGAAAGAATAAAGACCAGGAAAACCAAGGTGGGGCATTTTGGCCTAATTCTGTCCTAGGAATCATCATGGGGATTTTGCCTTTGACTTAATGAGACAACAGTTTGAGCCAACAAACCAAGTGTTGAGTTCTGCTGCCCTCCCCTCCCATGCAGGGTGGTATCCCTGGGGCTGCCTGCACAGTCACTGCCCAGGATGAGCTGCAGTGCTGAGCCTGTCTGTGCCAAAGCACAGCAATGACACTGAGTCAGGTTAAAGGACAGGGACACTGCCTTTTTTTCATATCCTGATTTATGAAGCTCACAGAGCTCATGGCAGCATTTCTAAATTAGCTATTGATAATAAAGCATCCTCTCAAAACTGAGATGCACTCCCAAAACTGGGATACAGTCTCACTGCAAGTTCAAACAGAGAATCTGATTACAGTGGCTTAGTACAATTGCAGCCAAGCTGGGACATTTTATCACTTATCATAAAAAGTACTTGCAGAACAGTCCTGGGAATCAAACACTAATGTTATATTCACACATTATACAAAAATTACTATTTTTGAAAGTGACCAACTACTTGTGTTCACTGGAAATTACTTTTCTTTCTCTCTTCACAGAGTTCTTCATTTTTTATGAAAGCCACAGGGACTTTTTCCCCTTTTTTTTGAGTCTGTGGTGTGAGAAACATCCAAGTGTTCCAGGTGGTCTGGTAAATAACTGCTGTACTTGCGTTCATAGCACAGACTCTTTTAGGTGGGGGGATTTCTCTTGAAAGTTCCTTGCCTGCCAGGCTCTCTCCCAGCACCATCTCTGTGGGATCATCACTGTCCTTGGGGATTTCGTTACAGCCCTCCAAGTGATGACCTGGAGCTTGAAACCACCAAGGGACTGCAAGGTTTTGCTTTGCCAAGGCTGAGGAAGAGCCCTGAACATCAACAGAGGCTCCAGGCCATGAGTCTTGCAATCACATTCAGCTTGTATTTGGAGGCTTTTTAGTTGCAGAGCAGTTCTTTGATTAGCAATATCACATCTTCATGTGTAGTGTGAAGTTTTCATAGTTTCCTGCTCGGGTCTCGGTGCTTAGAGGGGATTCCTGCATGGTGAGCATTGTGAGTATCCTCTGAAAGCAGCATCCAAGTGTGACACTCTCCTTTCCCAGGGAATGTGTTGGATATGCAGTGCTACCCCGTTGGGTGGGAAGGTACTGGCTGTCTCCAGGCTGTTTTAAGGCTTTAACTCCCTTGACATAAACTCCACATGGATATCACAAGTTGAAAAGAGCTTAATCAAAAAACCTCCACTATAATCATATTCCAGAGTCTTGTGACATGTTAACAGGTCCTTGACAGCTTGTCAGTAAATGAAAAAGATGCATGACACTAATGGGGACAGAGCAGTGGTTTGGTATCTTACCCAAATGCATCACTGGGAAATGCCCAGTGGGAGCCTCCCCATTAATCCAAAAAAGCCCTGAATAATCACTGTCCATCCATGAGATGATAAACCCACAATCCTTTTGATTTCATGCAGGAGCCTGGGCACTGTCAGCTGAACTTCCTGCTTTAAAATTGGTTTGCATATTCTTTGTCAGGCACATTTGCATAATCTATGTCACAACAAAAATTGGGAGTGTGTTGTATCAAAGAAGATTTGAAATTAATTTTTTAAACTGCAGATAAATCATAAACTTATTTTTGCAAACTATGTGAAAATACATTGCAAACTCTAAAGAAGTGTGCTCAAAGGAGCAAATACACAACCACAGAAAATATTTTTATATCTGTATAAATACACTGAAACTCTGTCAATCTGCAGAATACATCAAAAGAGGGTTTTATAAGAAATAAGCAAATTATAAATTCCTAGAGTGCCAATTTTCTTCCACAGATTATGCAAACATTATGTGTGCTCCAAGTAAAGTTGCATTTTATTAAAAATGTAACTCATGATAAGATAGATGTACCATTTGAATAGCAATTTAGAATTTATATTATTCTTGCCATATAAAATAATATTGAAAAAGTGAACTGAGCTAACACAAGTGTATTCAATATGCATGAAATCTCTCTTTAGTCTGTAAAGTGCAGAGCAGGCAGAGAGTGGTCATTTCCCAGCGCTGTAATTACTGTGTCACCATTTGGGAAGCATTTATGTAAAGTGCAATATTTCTGTCTAACCATGCACAAACTCTCTGCATCTTGTTAAAAGTCAAATCATTGTTTTCAAATCCTTTACGTTCTGCTGATACTGGACTGTGATGTAACCCATCACTACTTGTATTTTATACGATCAAACACAATCCCTTTTGTCCCTACGCATTCCTTTTAGACAGACCTATGGATGATACACACTGCCTTAATAATGTAATTTTTTTAAAGCAGCAGACTATTATAAAATAGAAGTTCCTCTTTATTTGTTTCCTCATGCTACAAAGAAGGCTTGAACACTGGCACTGGTGTGTCTTTACTTCAGGGTTCTTTTTCCCTTTTTGCAGTTACTTGCATTGATTTTGGCTGGAGATAACTTTCCTGTTTGCTGTGTTCCCCCGAAAGACCCTGAAGGTTAAGTGTTTGCAATGATCCCTTTTCCATACTGGTCACAGCTGCTAGGTAAATGCTAGCAAATTTAGAAGGTAAATAGTCAAAACTCCTTCCTTAGCGAGCCTTCAGGTTCTCTGCTCTTTTCATTTCACCGATGGGTCGCACATCTCATTGATTTCTGAGGTTTGGGGTGTAGTCATAGATTCCCTTCTGAGACACAAGGGTTTCCCATGGCAGTGTGTCTTTGGGAGTGGGCTCTCTCATTTGCAGGGCCAGGCCATGGATCTGTGCCTTGTTCTGAGCTCAAGGCATATCATGGTGTGGATGTTGTAGGCAGCGACTTGGGCAGCTGTGCCAGCATCGTGTGTGCCAGGGAAGGGGTGAGCACTGGGAGGGGAGGCTTGCAAGGTCAGACATCCATGGCAGGAGCAGCCTCTCCCTGTGCTCTGTTCCAGCGCAGCCACATTGCTGTGGCATTAGGGATCCCCAGCTGGCTGATCCTGGCTCTCAGCAAGGCTTTAGAGCTCGCCACCTCAGCCCCACTGAGCCCCAGCAGTGTCCGTGTGAGAAGCGAGGCAGAGCAGCCCCACTGAGCCCCAGCAGTGTTGGTGTGAGGAGAGTGGCACAGCAGCCCCACAGCACCTGCCCCAGCAGTGTTGGTGTGAGGAGAGTGGCACAGCAGCCCCACAGCACCTGCCCCAGCAGTGTTGGTGTGAGGAGA
>JAOXXN010000137.1:1853634-1873872 GCA_026770055.1 Myrmophylax atrothorax
ATGGATGCTGTGGCCAAGGTTTGAACTCCTCAGGGCCTGATTCCTTATCCCTGGCTCTGGCAGGATGGGACTGCTCTGCCCCTGCTCTCTGGTGCCCACTGGGAGCCCTGGGCGCTGAGAGCAGGCGGGGACTGCTGTGTGTCCCAGGCTTGGTCTGCAACACACGTTTCATCCCAGCCCAGACAGGCAGCTCTGCTGATTCAGAAAAATGCATTTAATGTCTAAGCCTGAAGGGAAAAAGACTGAACTCAAAGCACAAATCAAGTAGTCTTTGGTACAAGTTAAAAGTGGACTGTTGGCCTTGCTCTTTGGAATTCCTAAATGCAGAACCTTCAGAATAACTTTGGGATGGGATGGTTAACACCAGCCCTGTCAGAAGCTGTGATATTCTCATTACCACTGGGATGTAATGATGTCACATCCCAATTCAGTAACAGTATAGGTGGAATGCCACAGTGAGGTGCCTGTGTACTCTAAGCCAGTCTCCAAAATGTGGTTCCTGGTCCTCAGACCCCTTACCAGCAGCCCAAGGAGTGCTGGCATCAGGTTGGGGACTGAATTTGCCCTCTCAGAAGAGTGAGTGAAACAAGTGACTTCCCTGATGTCTGATACTTTGCAGTTGCCAGGAGGGTTGTGGTTTCCACTGTGGAGGAGCAGGTCTAAGAACCTGTGAATGAAAAGGATGGTGGATCTCCAGCCAGGTTCTTTGTTAAATTGGTGCTACCCTTTTAGAGTAAACTATTCCAGTATTAAAAACCCCCAAACAAACACCCAGTCAAGCAAGAACCAAACCCAAACAAACAAACAAAAAAACAACAAAACCAAAAAACCCACTTTGTAATGGTCAAGAAACTAAAGTGTTGACTCTGAGCAAGCTGCTGAGTAGCCCTTTGGGCTGACCTTTCAGTGCCAGAGCCATTTTCAGTCCTATGAATGAAATATAATTTAAAGAGTTGCTCTTTTTTTTTTATGATACATCTTCTATTCATAAGGGGCAGTGTATGTTTCCAACTGCATCCTTGTGCCAACTTGAAACTAAACTACCAAAGACACTTGTTGCAGTTGGGCTCAAAATCCTTGTGTGTGGTGCTGGAAGAAATGGTGTAGGAGCCCTGGCAGCGCTGTGGGGTCGGTAAATGAGGTGATGCCTGGGGTTTAGGTGGGAAGGGGAGCAGGAGGTGTTGTTTGACCTCACTGAACACGAGCTGCCAGGACATCTTGCTTCTACTCAGAGGTAGACATCTGTGCTCCTCTTGAGGGGATTGCCTGCAGGGACAATTTGCTCCTCGCTCTGCAGAAGAAATTACCCTTAGGAAGTGTCTCCTGCCCTTCCTGGAGCGATGCAGGGCAGGGCTTACTGTGCTGAGGGCTGCTTTGCTCCCTGGTGATAGGGGAAGGAATTCCCCCCTCCAGCTGAGAAACAGGCAACCTATTGCCTTTATTTGCTGATTGCTGGGAGAGGAGTGAAATCCATCCTGAGGGGTAACTTGGCCACGTTCCGAACAAAGCCAGATAAAGAAATAGTACTTCTGTTTTTACAAGACATGCCCAGAGGAGAGAGGAAAAGCTCTGCTGTGTAAGAATGATTTTGAGACCAATACAGGTTACTGTTGGAAGGAAATTATTACAGTGTATTGACCAGAGGCAAAGCCATGCCTTGTTCCACCAGTGCTTCAATTCTGAGGGCTGGAAAGGGGTTTGACAGAAACAGGTTATACCTTCATGGTGACCATGATACTTTCCTTGCTTAGCTCTTTGTACCAAAGAAATTCAGTTACCACTTAAGAAAGCATTTGGTCTTATTAGCTTAGTTCTGTTAACTGAAATTTATGTTATGGTGCATCTTGGTCCAAGTCCCATTTGCAAGGAATTAAGTTGCTTCCAGCAGATATTAGCAGGCAAAAGGGGCTTGGTATCCTGGCTGTTAGGGCAGGGATACCTGATGTGTATGTTTAAACTAATAGGGAAGAACAATTGTGATGCTCCATGTTGAGTCAGGTTCTCTTCACTGTGGATTTTCAGTCTGCAAACCGTGTCAGGGAGAACTGACTGTGTGATGTGACCCCAGTTCCCGGTGTGAAGTGCTGGAGTCAGCACACTCAGCCCTGGGGCTGTTTTTTGCCTCATGATTGAGAACATGCCCTTGAAAATAGGCCCCAAGCAGAGAATGGTGCAGTGCTGCCCGAGCCTGCGGGCACTCCGGGGCAGTGCCAGCTGCGGGAGCCCTTCCCTCTCTCTGGGGGGCTGCCTGGGGCACAGACACCTGTTGGTGGTTCCCCGTTCTGTCTTTGCCAAGGAGTCTGTGCATTCTCAGGTCTGTGTGTAAGGCCAAGGCCATAAGCTGTGCTGGCACAGCCCTTTGGGTCATGCAGGGGCCTCTGTGCAGGCTGATTTAATACAGATCCACACCCCTCCCAGCACAGTGTTATTGGCACAAAGGTGGGTATGGAGCACATTTGAGGAACAGCATCTCCCTTTTGCAGGCTGTTGTATGAATTGTGGAAAAAGCCTCTCAGTTTTGTCACAATTGGTGTCTTTTCTAATAATTTAAAAGGTTGAATTACTTACATGTGGGGCTAAAATAGCTCTAAGTGCATTTTTATTGCCTGGCTCTGGAGCTGCCATTTATAGGTTTAACAGCCCTAATGCTTTTAAATGGTAGGAGAAAGAGTGTATGTGGTGGAGTGTTGGAAAGTGATATATGCCTTATTATTTGGACACAACTACAGCACTAAAAGTCCTGTTCTGTTTTCTACAGAATATTTTTCTTTTGCGGACCCTGGTTTGTTTTAAAAATCCTCCAGTGGACCAGTAAACATTGAGTGGCTTTGAATGTGTAAAAAATTGCTGTTCTATAACTTATGATTAAGAAAATTAAACTACTCATGTACAACCATCTACTGCAAATATACCCGTTTTGTGTTCTCTTTTAACATTGATTTAGTTTTCCACTTTTTGTGAAGTGAATATTATTTTTGCTTTTCTTTCCTGTCCTGCCTGCTTTTTTAATGTATTTAAGTAACTAAAGTCAGGGAAATAGTGCACTGGAGGAGCAGAAAGTTCCAGGGTGTTCTGTGCATGAGAAAACAGGAGAGATGCTAAAAGTACCAGCATGTGATTTTTTTTTTTTAATTATTCAAAAAAGGAAAGATTGAGGTTCACAGACTACTTAGCTTTCTTTATATTCATAATGCCAGAGTACTTCAGTGGAGATAAGGGTGATAATCTCCCTTCTGTAGATAAGGAGAGTGAGGCACAGTGGCTTTCAGTTCACCCAACTTAATTGTCCAGGCAAGAGAGATCCCAGGTCCCTCCATCTGCATCCTTCATCCCTGGTTCATCCTGCCTTTCTTGCAGGCTTGTGGTTTCCCCTCAGCACCTGTGGGCAAGAGGCTTTGGCCTTTCTGACCCCAGCATGGAGTGGCTGCTGCAGGTTGTGCCCACAAAAACACACAGCCTTAACTTCAAGCAAGTGCTAGCGATTTTTTAAAAATATTTTAAAGCCACTCACTGGTCTTTCCTGCATATGGAGCTCCTTTAAAATGCATACTGTTCTTTTTAGATGCAGAGCTCGTTTCATACCTCTGACAGGTTGGTACATGCATTGCTCTTAGGCTTTAACTGACCCCCATAAAATTAGTGAATAAACAAATCCCTGGAAGCCAAAATCAAAAACTTTCTTTATCAGATGTTCTGTGATGCCTTGGGAGTGATGTCTTGGGTACTTACCTTCTATTGAGTGGCACCTGGTCCAGTTTCTCCCATATTCAGGATGCCATTTCTTTTCTATAAAAATTTTTTTTAAAATTAGGCTGTGAGTAAATTCAGCATCTTATGCAAGATTATTATTTTTGGTAGAAGATGTGAATGGCATCCTGAACCTACAGGGCTGGCCTTTCTAGAAGTGCTGTCTATTTGCCTGTTCATCGAAGTGTGCTACGTTTAATGCCTGAAAATATTTCTGTAGGTCCCTGAGTTACTGTTGACGTGAGATTTTTATCACTTTCCTTAATATGAAAAAGTGTCTTAAAAGTGTGAAATTAGCACTCCATGTATACTGACCAAAACTGAGCCTAGGACTATGTTATTTTGTAAGAGGAAGGAGGATTGTATCAGAAGCAAGATTTTTTTTTTTCTTGTATCTAACATTGCAAAAAGTCATCTGTCCTGAGCTGATGTGCTGATCTTTCTTCTCTGTAGTGTAATTCCCAGAGTATTCTAGCCTTTCCCATTTCCTCCAGCAAAACCTTAATCATGATGTATTTTGCTTTTCTGTTAGCCATTAGATGCCTAATTGTTCTTCCTTAAGTCATATTGAATTATCCAGCTGATTACCTGCTGCAGCAGATTGTCTGGATCATCTTGCACTTTACCCACCATGAGCAGTCTCAACCAAGTGTCCCTTCTCTGCAGCCCTAAAAAGGGAGGCATGTGCAGATTCTTCCAGGCAAGTAGGTCGCAGCTTTCTCAGATTGAGTAAATGACTGGCAAATTCAACTCCAGTTGTTTTATTCTTGCTCCTCAAGTCATATATTCCTAATGATTGCTCAGCTAAACTACTAGAATTTACTTTTACCCTGCACAGCTCACAAAGGGTGCTCTGCCAGGGAGGTGTTTGGGTGCACAAGGAACAAGATCTTAGAGACTGCAGTGCAATTGTCACCATCTCCTGACCTTTTTTAGTCTTGCCTGTTATTCCTGACCTACTGGTTGAGAAACAATATCCTGGACAGTTCACACAATCAGTAAACAGAGTTTTCCAAGTTTACTGAGCCTCAGGGCATATCCCATTTGACACTGTTTTCCGTGATCTTTTGCTGCTTGTTATGGAGAGAGTCTTTGATCGTGAATGCCTGTAGTAATGCTCTTAAAAAAGGCAGAGTGCCCTGAAAAACCTTCAATGGATCTTCTGTAGTCCCCCTACCAATCAGGCTTTCCCCCACACTCCTTCACATTTGGCCAAGGAATGGCTTGGTCTCTGCATTTGGTCGCTGCCAATATCAGCTAAGCCTGTTGGAAGGTGGTTCCATTGTTAGAGAGTCCCCATCACCTTCCACCATTAGTCTGTTCATACACTCATTTTCCCTGTGGTTCATCCCTGATGTTTAGCTGGTCTTGGAGGGGATGGGAGGCTTTAGGTACAAATGTGGTGTTGCCAAAGCGTGGTAGGATCAGCACAAAGTTGCTCAGGTGGGTGAGGCACGGTGCAGCAAGCTGTAGGTAATGGGCTGAATTAAGAGATCAGACTCATGCCTTAAGTGAGGAAAGATAAAACAATTCACAAGGGACAGAGCCCACATAATGAATGTTTTATTCATATGCTACCTGAGCTGAGCAGAACAGAGTGGGATTCCTTTCTGCCTTACACTTCAAAACCTTCCTGTGGCTGTTACTGAGCAGAGGCAGCTCAGAGATAACGAGCTGAGCCATCTTCATGCCTGGTAGAAGTGGTGCTGCCTCTGCTGTTTGCAATCGAGTTGCACCAGCTTGTGCTATCTGTGGAGTTGATTCTTCTTCACTAATTGTCACTGTTTTCTGAAACAGCATTATTCAGGATCCTTCCCCACACATGTTATTGTCTTTTCTCTGCCTCTTCCTTGCTTGCACTAACCACTATTTTAAAAACCCTTTCTTCCTCTTTAGGGCTTGGTCTGTAAGTGAGCCCCCAAAGCCAAGCTGTCTCACAGTTAGCTCAGCCTGTCTTGTGCAGAATGTGGAGTGACTCAGCCAGAGCTGGATTAGACCACAAATGTTTTGGTAGAGCTGATGGGGGTTTCAGGATTTGTTGTTCTCAGCTTGGCCATAAACAGGCAACATCAGAGGTGCCAGCAGCATTCACTGTGCCAGCTCTTCACTGAGAAGGATGCCTGTATATCCCTCTGCCTGGGATCCAGAATGCTGCTCCTCTTCTCCACACCTTGCAGGGCTCTCCCTGCCTCAGGTCCCCACTTGGCTGTCTCTGAAACCTTCCTCTCCTAGGAACAATCACAGCTCCCCTGCCATGACTGACCTGTGTGCCAGGTTCTTGCCTCGGGACTTCCAGGTGATACAAACTGCCTGAGTAACCATCTCTTTTTGTATCACATGAGGCTTGGTTGTTGCCTTTTTAGGAACTTTCTCTCACATTACATAGAGGGGAAAATGTGCAGTTTGACTTCCTTATTCTGATAAAACACTTTGGTTTTGTGTTTGTTATTGCAGTTCAGAGAGTAAGCCTAAGGAAACAGGCAGACAGGAAGATGCTGGTGCTGAGATCCTGCAGCTGGCTTAGCTACAGGCTGCATTTTGTTCCAGTCCCAGAATTGCAGTCTGTGCAAGTGACAAATGTGGTTGTAACACCTTGGAGAAGCAGGATGTAACCTGGGAGTGAAGCACCCCTCTTCTCTCACTTAGGTGATGTAGGCTGACTGTGACTGAAGAACAGCAGACTGTTTTATCTTCTGGAGGAAGTATCACAGCTGATTTGCTTTCCTTACCTGGGTCTTGCTTGAAATTTGAGTTAATTTTGTGTTCTATCGTAGTGTATTTAGAATCAGGGATACCTTAGAAAATGCTTGTTCACCAGTGTGAGGTGTTTTGAAAGTTTCATAGAGAAAAGAGATTGGGAGACCATCCATGGTGCTATTAAAAAACAATCACAAAATCTATTACAAGGATATAATGTATAGGCATTTCTTTCCTTCAGTTATTAATGAAAGGTTTAGGTTTATGCTTTTGTGCTTTTGCAAGCCACAGACACTGTTCTCAGCCTAAGGAGTGTTTTCATACTTCCACCACCTCTAACTCATCCACAGCTGAAGAACACCTAATGAAGGAAAAATGACGGGGAGGGCGTGGGAAATGTGTCTGTGATGACCCCAGTGCTCGTGCTGAGTCACTGTGGACTAATTCATCTGCTCTCCCTGTTTCCTTTCCTGCAGTCAAACCAGGCTTTGCAAAGGCAGCAGGATATTTTCTGAGTAGCAGCTACTGAGACCTGTTGTGGAGTCTCTGCTGGGACCAGAAGTCACTGCCAGTCCTAGTCCTGAGCTGTCCGATTTAATTCCGTGGTTTAATTTCACAAGTTTTAACCATAAGGAAGATTAAATGTTACTTCCCCCCAAACCCTCCTCCTTATAGGAGCTGCTCTTAGGCGGCAGTAAGAAAGGCTCCAAGCCTGCCTGTCTGTCACTCAGTTCCTCTTCTGGGTGCAGGATGGGCACTGCAAACGCTTTGGCAAAGTCCAGGAGTGCTGGTCCTGCACAGGGATATTTGTGATACAGGGTTTCTAATTCCTTTGGTGTGTCTGTGCTGTGTTTGTTTTCTGGAGAGGGATTCCTCAGCTCTTGTGGTTATTGGGCTGTGCTGGGAAGGGAAGGAGTTGGTATTTTCTGTCTGAGGCATTCTCACAGCTCCATGTGTGTGCTGGTTCTGTGTGCTCAAGGATGACACACTCCAGGAACCGTATTGTGGATCCTTCATGCACCATGTAATGCTTTCCATACCAAGGAAAATAACTTTGGTTTGTATTGTTTGTTTTAGAGAACATAAATGGCACCATTTGTGTGGTTTCCCATGGAAACCTTTGCTTGCTTGGACAGGGCAGCCTGTCTGTAACCACACCAAGCACCTCGTGCCATGGTCAGGCTGTCAGAGGAGTGGCAGGACGTTGGAATCACAGACAGGGCTGTGCATGGTGTTTTCTCTATCAAGCAGCATCACCATGGTCAGGGGGTTCTGTTTGTTGAGAACAGTGAAATCCATTAATGCACGTTATTTGTGGATTCACTGTTTATGGTGGATGTGCTTGGGGAAGAGGAAAAGGTTGTGTTCAGTGTTGAGAACCTTCTGTTTATAATTTAAATTCCTTGCTAAAGGTTTGTGCCCAACTCTAAGAGAACCAGGAATGTCAATTCCTTTGCACAGTGAGCAGTTTTCCATCTCTTTGCCTGGTGTATTAGTTAAGTCAAATTTGTGCCTATTCCTCTAGTATTAAATTCATCTCTGAAACAGGAAAGTTCATCCATATTCTAAAAATACTTAAGTAGTTTTATTATGTTATTTTAATAGATAAGATTGCTTCCTAACAGCAGGAATTCGAGTAGTAGCCCAACTTACAGTAGGTTGCCCTCATAAATTATATCCTCCTAGGAGGAAGAGAAAATCAGAAGTAATAGCTTTAGCTAGGGAAAAGGCTAATAATGTCACTAACCTCATGATTTCAAGTATGGAAATTGTCTTGCAATGTGAAATTCATTATGTTTAACATTCATGATACTGTTGGACTGTTTAATGAGAAACAACATAATTGATTTCCCATAATGAGCCATCTACCAAAAATATTTAGGGGAAAATTGTCTGTTGGCCATCCAAAGACTTTTGTGAAGCACAATATTGCATGCTGTTGGAATCAGGAATTTAACCTTGGAAAGATTAAAAAAACAAACAAACAAAAAAAAAACCATTTAGAAAATTAGCTGATATTGCAAGTAAACATGCCATTGTGGAAAGTAAAACTGGATGAGTTAATGTAGGCAGCTCTCTGTATTTCAAGCTTTATATCAGAAGCTGAAATACTCTCCCCCAATCAAAATAAGTGTTATTTGAATTAAAATCACATTTTACTGTTTATTGATGATTCTGTTTATAGCATGTCCTGGTGTTCAGTCTCTGTGTGTCTATGGATGCAGTGTCCATGCATGGATCAGTGTCCATGTGATGGATCACCACACAAAGGGTTCAGCCCCCTGTCTCACCTGTCCCAGTTACGGTGTGTGCTGGCAAAGGGAGCCACTGGTGTGTGTGCTGTGACCCTCACATGGCTGGGACATAACCAAAATTCCCACTTGTGTGCCTGGGAACAGGGATGTGCTTCAGCTGCCCATATGGTGAACCTGAGGAAGGAGGCTGTCAGGAAAAAGGAGCTTTCTTGGTGATGCTCCATCCTGTTTGTCACTCTGGATGAAGATAGAATCAACAGTGAAAAAAGGCACTTAGATGCCCCACACCAGTTTCTGCTTTAAACCATGTTTTAGAGCTGCTGTCAGTAACACTGGTGCACATCCAGGGGTTCCCCACGGCCAGACTGAACTATCACCCACCTATCTCCATGAACCCACCTAAACTTGGGTCCTTATTCCCAAACCAGTTCTTAATCTACAAAACTTACTGGAAAGATTTAATACCCAAACGATACAAAGGGCACGAGCCTGGAGACCTCTTGGAGCCCAAGAGTCTTCATTCCCTTGACCTGACACACTGTGCACAGAGCAGGAAGCTTTTCCTGCCCTGCAGAGCATGTAAAGTGCATACCCAGAAGGCAGAGGGACTCTAATAAGGCTAGCAGACTTCTGAAGAGCTTTTTAGTGCACATTAAGATGCTTTATGGGCATTTAGGTCTGCCATTTGATATTGATGAATAATCCTGTAGTAGTCATTAGTACAGGAAGGGCTCAGTCCAGAGATGATGGCCCTCTGACACCTCAGTCCTGTTCATGCTGAGGCTCCCACTGACATATCCAAGGAGACTCATTTTTTTTTCCACCAAAATGATTTTGAAGCTTGGGCAAGATCTGTCTCCAGTGGGGTGGAATCTCTCACTACCTGAGACTTCTTTAAAAATTCATACATTTTAAGATTAATACTCCTGTTCATTGATTCATTTTGGAAGTGTTATACTAAATACCTCTATAATGCAGTGGGTTTGTTCCATTATGTTTCATTCATGTGTCAGATTCCATGTTTTATTGCTTCTGAAGTTAGCTGAAAGTGAATCCTCTGTGTATCTCTGGACCAAGGTCCTTGAATTCTGTCACAGGCCAGCTGATGTCTAGAGGGCCACTTGAAAAGTTACAAAAATGCTGCTTGAAACTCTTCAAGTAGCTCCAGGTGTTGCTCCAGTAATCTGCAAAGTTGTATTGCCCATTCAGGCTGACTTCCCTCACTGGCACGGTGCAACCCTGTCCTTCCAATCGATAGGAGCATGAAAGAGGATTTCAGGAAAATCATGTTTCTGAAGGAAATTCTCAACATACCATCCACTAGCACTCTGCAATGCTGAGTTTTATGCAGCCTTATTCAGCAGTAACCGTGTGATTACACTGAAATAAAATGTTCTGGTTAAATTGTTTTGTCTCTGAAATAGTTCACAACTGAAAGCCCTTGGGGAGAAAATGAGCGTGTAATTTTCTCGCTGTTTTAAACCACATAAGCACCAAGAAAAATAGTATGATTCATTTATTTTGGAGTATGTTGATTAACTAGCAATTAAAGCTTTATAGTATTTTCTTTATAGAACAACAAAGGCCAGTTTAATGCTCTTACTTTAGTTTCAGCTCGTTGGACTGGCTTCATACCTGGTACAGACAGATACTCTGAAAGCATATGAAGTACCTGCATGCAGCTGAACATGGCCCACTTAGCTCAGAAATATGATGGGTCTTCACAGAAGGAACTTTCATTCATTCACAGCATCTGGTTCCATTACATTCAGCCCAATCAAGCCATGAAATTGAAATTAAATGGGTTTTGAGGGTGGTGGTAGTATAAGAATGAAAGCAAGGTGGGGGGAAGGGAAATACCTGCATGGCAGAAGAGGCTCTAAGTGAGGACAAGCTGTGTAAAGTGCCTTTAAATTTTCACATAAATGATTGCATGCGTGGGAAGATGAACTTGGAACTATTTGATTTATCCAAAGTGCATTTCACCTGCTCTTTACAATCTAGTCTGTCTGTGTAACGCAGCAGTGTAGCATAACCCATTCCTGGATCCCATGGATTCTGGTGCCTGCCTTTGGTGGGTGACACAGGAACACCTCTCACCCTGCAGCAGCCCCTCCACCACCCCTTGTTCTCTGCTGCACTGCAAATCCTGTTGCTGCCCAGGATTCTTCCACTTTGTGGATGCAAGTCCTGCTGCTGCCACTTTGCTCAGCAGTGCAGGAGCAGCAGTGAGGAAGGAAGGGCTGCAGGGAGAACAGGCAGTGGGAGATGAGTGATGTGAGCTGGGCTAGGCTGGAGGATGGAGGGATGGCAAAATGGAGAGGGCAGGAGGAAAAGGTGGGTAAAGAAATATGGGCATTACCAGAACCAGAACAGAGTCAGCACTGGGAAGTGTTCTGTGGTTTCTGACCTGAGGGCTTTGCCAACTCCTGTGTTAAGTGTGAGCAGGGGGAAGGTGGGCATTGTGTGTGTGGCTGTTGAGAAACATCAGGTGATAGTGTTGCTTTCCACTTTGAGGCCTGTGGTGATCTCTGTGCTTGATGGAAAAACTTGGTATAGCTTCTAAGACTCTGGTTTTGCCCCCACTATAATAATCTCCATTCACTCTGCAACCATGACTTGGCAATAAATTGTCTGCAGGAGGGCAGGTACCAATGCAAAGTGCTATAAACACCGTGCAGCATAACACACATGATGTGTGATGCATTAGGTAATGTCTGTGTGTTGTAGTGCACACATATTACACAGTTACAGACACAGTAACCAGGTTTGGAAGGCAGGAGGTGTTCCCACCTCCCTGGACAGTTGGCACTGAGCGTCTCAGGGCAATGCCATCTCTTCAGTGGTGCTGCAGACCAGCTTAGGACAGCTTTGAGTCATGTGGAAAGAGAAACTGTTCAGACTCACCTATGCCAACCCCTTATACCAGGTAAGTGCTGGGAAGATTGTTACCCAGGCTGAGCTGCTGGGTCTGCAGGAGGATTGGAAAATAAGGATAGGCTGAAGGCTGTGGAAACACCACTCAGCTTACAGGTCTGCACAAGTTGTCAGTGCCCTGTGTGGCATCTTAGTGCCACAGTTTTCCATCAGTAAAATGGTGAAGTCCTGTGTCTGAGGGCTTGTTTTCAAGATGTTGAATGGGGATCATGGTCCTGACGGTGCAGGGCCAGGCTCTGTGCTGGTGTCTGTAGAGCAGCTGAAGACTGGGGGTTGTACATCCTGCCCAGGGTATCCAGGGGAGTCAAGGCTGCTGGAAGGAAGCAAGTCTGTGGGCTTCTGCCTCTTCTAAGACTGAGCTTGTTGCAGAGAACAAGTGCTTCATTTGATTTCTCCAAATATCTCATTGCCTTGAATGAGAAACTGCATTTTCCCAGCAGTT
This sequence comes from Myrmophylax atrothorax, assembly GCA_026770055.1. NCBI lineage: Eukaryota > Metazoa > Chordata > Aves > Passeriformes > Thamnophilidae > Myrmophylax > Myrmophylax atrothorax. The sequence continues at coordinate 1,865,713 of JAOXXN010000137.1, forward strand.
TCCCTGGTCCTGAACTGAGCCATGTGCAGCTGGTGTAGATCCAGTTTATGCTCAGTCACCAAATTAGTCACCTCCACAGATTTTTTTTTTCTGTACAGTTTACTGTAGTTTTTTCAACTGGCTTCTGAATGTTTCTATGATTGCAGAGGAAGGATTTATTAAACATTAATCCATCTGGGCTAACAAGTACCCAGCTCAGGTTGGCTGGTGGGCTCACTGCCATGCAGCTCCCGAGTGAGCTGACTCCCTCCTCAGCACTGGGGCTGGGGTGCTCCTCTCAAATCTGAATACTCCTCTTCCTCCCTTCTTCAAGCAAGGTAGGTGGAAGTGTTGGATATTCTACCCCTACATGTGCTGCCCTCTTGGTGAGTCAGGACTTCATTGAGCATTTCAATAAGTATAATAAATGATGGAGAGATGTCCAGGCAGGACTGGATGGCACTGTTTCCAAGGTCTGTTGAATTTCTGTCTTTGACAACAGTTTGTTGCTGTTTCAGGAGATTGTTGGTTTTGGTTTTGTTGTCTTTTTCCTGGCTATATTAGAATACATCATTTATTTTTCTAGGTTAGTGGGTAAGATCTCATGCAAACTGTTCCTGAAAACAGTTTGCTTTCCTTGCCCAGGAACAGCGTGCCTTTTCATGCCTATATTTAGCCTTCTCATAAACGTGGACAGTTCCTAAACCCAATGTCTTTCCCTTTACACAGCCAAGTCTGCCAGAAAGCAGTTCCATTTACCACAGCATTTCCCCAGCCTTACTATTTTTGGAGGTGTTTTCAAAGGCAAATGCACAGAAAGCAGCAGCTGTTTCAGTCACACACATTAAAATGAAGTTAGCCAAGGAATGAATTTTACAACACATCACTTTTACTGTCGTACCTGAAATGAGTGATTTAACTGATGACTGCAATTTAAATCAAAATATTGCAGAGTTTGTTCAGGAAAAGAAAAGTAGGTGAGACTTAAATGAGAAATAGATTGGGATTGAAACTCAAGACTTTGTTTTCTGATGCTAATTTTCAAAGTAATGAACATGGTTCATCTTGCTGTACATGTTACACAACCCTAATCCCCTGAGGCATCGTTTGCTGTGCTGGTGTCACTCGGCTGGTCCTGACAGGGCCCTTGGCACCTTCCCCAGCTCATGGGTGTCATGCCAGGGTGGATCTGGTGTGACTGCAGCCCGCCCTGATGTGTGTGTGTAATGGAACAGGCCTGTTCCCATGTGAATAAATAGCCATGTGGTTACAAAAAGGGACTCGCTCAAAGAACGGATGAACTAATAAGACTGGGGTTGAGTGGTGAGGCAGGAGCATTCTGTGTGTGAATAACATCTAGCCAGAAAACCAGCAGGGCAAGGTGTGCTGCTCTGCAGGGCAGTCTTGTTGGAAAGGCTCACTGGGAGGACTGAAGGAAAATGTCCCCTTCTCCTGTCCATGCTGGGCCAGCAGCACACTCTCCTTATTTGAGGGTTTTAACAAATAACGTGTCCACAAACATGTCATGTAAGTTGTCCATCATATCATATTTATCCCCAGTTGGAGGGTATTTTGAAAGAAAGTCATACCAAGTCAAGCTTGTGCCAGGCTGTGTGGACCTGGGGGAAGCTGGAAGGGCAGGAGCAAGTGAGTGCTGTGGCTGCCAGGCTGCAGGCACTGCCACAGTGCAGGTGGGAGTCAGGTGTGTGGCAAAGTCACAGATCAGAGCTGATGCTTTGTTTCTCCACTGCTCTGTTCCTTCTGTGTCTACTCATGTTGTATCAAGAAGCCATCTTTGGGGTTTTTTTAGGGACTAGAATTATGGGATGAGTTTTCTCTCTTCACGTGTAGATTTGATGATGGTTAGTGAACACGAGGATTTAATTAATCATTGAAGTTTGGTTTTTATGAGGTGGGACACTTTCTGTTTCTAGGTCTGCTCACACTGACAAGTGAGGCTGAAGTTCCCTGGCTATTCCAGAGGGAAGGACCCAAGTGTCCTAAAGTTTAGAGTAATTTAGGGCTTTTCTGTGTAGAGAAATAAACCAGATCCCTGCAGCTGAGTTGTGTGGGTATTCCATTCCTGAACAGAAGGAACCTTCTGAATAACTGTCTTTGCCAAGAGGGCAACCTTTGGGTGAGAGTTTTGGGCACAGCTGTCTGAGCATCCTTTAGCCTTCAGGTTGGTTTTTGTAACTGAGCTCTCCAGTGGGTCTTGTGTCACCTCTGAGCTGATGAAGGTCCAGTTCTGTGAAGCAATAGGGGATTTTAAAGAACCCACAGTCATCTCTTGGTTTTGGACACTTAAGGCTGACTTGGGAGCCTTAACAGCTGCAGATTATTATGCATAGACACACTAGCCTGTGCACTGTTAATTTTCTTCCCTGATCCACCAAAATGATGGAATATTTTTCTCAGTCATATACAAGTCATATACTTGTGCTGGAAGGCAGAAAGTGATACAAATCGTTGCAGTGCTTGATTCTTTCTTTAGAAGAAAAGAATGGGCTTCTCTTAAGTACCTTCTCAATTTAATGTGATACAGCTTGAATTGTGAACAGGTTTTCAGAAAGAAAAAACAGGACTCAGTTTGGAGTCTCCAGGCTTTGGCTGGAAAATGTAGATCTCTTGCTTTGTTCCAGTGGAAGAACCAAAAGCCAAGGTTTTGTGGAAACAGTTGTCCCAGTTGGTTGTTGCAGGGCAATTAGTTTGATATCTGGGTGCCAGATCTTTCCATGTGCCTAAGCATGTGCATGTCCAGCTTCCTTTTGGAAGTTACCATCATAGGTGCTGCTGCTGCTGTTCACTGACTTTTGATGTGCACAAGTAATGAACGAGAAAAAATATTTCAGTTATGGTTTGGGAGAGGTAGGAAGGTAATGGAAAAGTGCTAATGCTCATCTTTTCCCAGCTGTGAACTTTAATTGTACTCCTTATTCCCTTCTGGCTCCATCCTGGATGCTACACTAACATGAAAAGAAGGAAGAGGAGGAGGAGCTGGTTGGGATGTGTTCCCTCTGAAGAGGGGCAGAGTGGGCTCACACTGCTCTCCCTTTTGTAGGTCTTAAAGACACCTGAATCCCTACTTGATACATGGAGAAAAATGCCAATCTGTTAAGATATAAAAGGTATAAAGACTTTTACAAAGTAATCAAGAGGGACATAAGGCTGCCTGGGGACTTGCTGGGTGGAAAGGAAATGAAGCAGTTCCCACACTTAGCTGGGAAAAGCCCTAGGTGTGATGTGCAAGTAAGGCATGATCCAGCATCCCTGTCAGTGGTGCTGCTCCTGCCAACACTGACACAGCTTCTCCTGCTTCTGTGAAAGGCCAGGAATCTACACTTCCAAACTGAACATCTCTGTATTTCATGGAGAAAATACATCACATCAAAATAAGCTGAAGATTATCTTAAACCAGTAGAAAGAGATTCTGAGACAAAACCCCTCAGAAGTGGGATAGAACCTGTGAGTCTCTGTGCAACTTCAAATGCACCACAGTCAAAAGTGCCTCTGGGTACCCTGAGCTCTGAAGAATATCATTAAAAGGAAAGTAAAAGAGATTGTTGCTTGAAAAGAAAATTCAGCAAGTGGCACAAAGCCTTCATAATTTCAAATATGAAGTCCCTTCTGGGAGAACAGTAACTCAGGGATCCTGAAAGATCAATGAGACTTTTGTGGACTTGGGGTTTTTCTGTGTGTTTTTGTGTTGGTGGTGGGGTTTGGGGGTTTTTTAGGGGCGGGAGAGAAGCTCTATGCTTCATCCTTCTTCATCCTTTCTCTGTAACCCAGAAGTGATTAGAGAGCTCCTGTGAAGTATGAAACTGCTATCCTGAGATGATAAAAAAGATGTGAATAACCCTATCTTGGAAAAAATCCTTGTGCTTTGCTTAAAAAAAAAAAAAAGGGGATAGCAAGGACAAATCTGCCAGAGAATAAATGTGTTCAAGAAAGAGTTTTATCACCTGTGATAGAAGCTGGATCCTGTGGTCTTTAAAAATAAATAAATAAAAGCACATTTAATCATTCCCTGGAAGTGAGCTCCCTGCTGTAACAATTAATTCATAAAGCTGGCAGAGCCTCCCAGGCCTGTGGGAGCCGGGCTGGCATCCATGATGGATGCTGCCTGCAGGTGTGTGGCTGGGCTTGCACCGAACCTGCCCGAGTGGGCTGAGTCAGAGCCCCCTGCAAGCAGGTAACAAGAGGGGAACTGGAATTTAACAGCAATTCAACAGCAACTGTCAAACCCCTCTTGGGGTGGGTTCTGCCTCAGCAGAGGGAAGGCATTAGGTAGGTGGAAGGGCTGAAGCGACTCAGAGGAGTCGTGCGCTGCATGAGTACAGAGGGAATGACCTAGAGCTGGACTGTCCTGGGCAGCTGCAGCTGGGGAAACAGGAGAGCTGCTCCTCTGCTCCTGCGCTCTCTTTGCAAATCTCCCCAGAAGAGCCAGTAGTATGGAGAAGTTCAGGAGCCAACTCTGCAGCTCTGTGGCTGCACTCGTTAACCCCAGCTTGGAGAAACCCAGCTGGAGTCTGGCTGGGCTGGATCAACGCTCTGGCACGTGGCTCTGGGAGCAGCTTTCCCACCAGGAGAAGGGAGGGTGGGCAGGGGCCTCCTGTCCTGATCTCCATCTCCTCAGCAGGGAAACACCAGTGTTGTTTAGTGAGGGAAACAGGCACTGTTGCAATGTAACTGTGATATAACTAGACTAGAGGGAGGTTTTATCTTTTTCTTGGTGACTTCTATAAACGCACATACCTGTGCTGTCTGTCTTGGACAGTTTGATTTTCTTTTACCTTACTGTGGACTACTGTTCTAAATGGATGAAGCCAAACTTGTTTTTATTTGATACAGCAAATCCATAAACTACATTATTTTCAATTTAAGAAGTTTAGCAAGTGCTCCAACTCCCCAGCGCATCCAAGGGGATACATCCCATGCTATCCAAAGGCCAACATCAACATGGATGCCCATTTAAACTCTGCTGACCAGGTAGGGTGCCAGTACCACTGGGGGAGGGGAAGGATAAATACCATTTAGTGACTGCTGGTGGCACTGAAATGTCCCTGACTTACAGGAGGGTGCTGGGATCTGTATGCCAGCTCCAAGGGGGTGTTTCATAGTTAGGTACACAGCTCCTACCTAGAATGTCACTGTGCTCAATTGCATTGCTGGGTGACAGCATCATCCTGAGCAGTTTCATCCTTGGTTCCACACAACACTCTTTGGTGATAGGACAGAAACAAGCAAAAGCCAGATCTGCATGTGTGCTGTGAAGCAGAACCAGAGAGGCTCCATAGTGCTGCCAGCTGGAAAGGCCCTGAGAAGGGAGCACCAGTCCTGGGCTGGCGGCTGTGCTGGGTATTTCCATTCTTGCAGGTCAGCAGTGTGTGGTTTGCAGTACACTGTGTGTGGGCAGTACTGACACCAGATGAACATGGCTCAGCAGGGTGTGACAGCTCTGCAGGCACAGCTCCTCCTGGCTCTGTGTTGGCCAGAGGGCAGGGGGTCCCTGGCTTTTTTAGAGTTCAGGCTGTGTGGAGCTCAGGAAGAGTATTTGTCTGGCTGGGGAGCCTGGCACGGGAGGTCCTGTCTGAAGCAAGGGGAGGCCATTGAATTGCAACATTGAGCTGCTGAGAGAAGCATGGCCAGAGCTTGGAAAGAGAAGCACAGACACTAAATTGACTGAAAATTTCACAAGGAATTAAGAAGTGCCAAATTCTGATGGATGCAGAACAGGGTGCCAGGCATTTTAGGTACAAGTTAGGATTTTGGTGTGGCTGCCAGAATCCCCACCCCAGTGTGTACCTCCCTTTCCCTTGCTACCCAAAGGCTTTGATTTCACTGTATTGTGCTTGACTGCTAAAAGATTTCTTCTTTCAGAATTGTTACCCCGGGTCAGCACAGACACAGACAGGCTGTGCATCTCCCCAGGGAGTGAAGACTTATTTCTAAAGACTTGGGGTGTTTCTGGATTCCCTGTGCAGGGCTCGGCAGCAGACTGAGGGCAGGTGTTTGAGGGTGAAAGGCAGGTCCCCACCGTTCCATGACCCGTGGGAGGAGGTCTGGCAGGGCGTGGTATGTATCCTTTGCATGATCAGGTACTTCAAGTGAAAAGATTAGTTTTTCTTTAATCCAAACACTAAATAATTTGACAGAGCATCCAGCATTCCAAATTGATAAAGGTCTGATTTTTGTTGGCATAAAACAAGATTAGGTGTAGTTTTGTGTTTAATACATATGTTAAATGTACTGTGATAATAGTCTGTCTAACCTGAAGAGAACTGGTCAGTTTATAGTGAAATGAGAGGAATGCTCAGTTTGGGTAAATTTTTCTTAAAGTGTCATCAAGCAAAATAAAGAGGCTGATGTCTCATGAAGCTCTTTGTGTGCCTCTAAATCCATGATAGCTAAAACAATTCTGTCAGCTTGCAGATTAGATTAGAATTGTAAAAATGAAATAAAATGTCATCTAGGTAAATGATCTACTAGCACAGGTGCTGAAAAACAATCACAAATAGAAATGGTCTAGGCAGCAAGTAATTAAATCATGTTGACAGATGATAGTTTAATAAGGTGATTGTTATAAGACTTGTTGGTAGGCCTGCAGTCCTGAGTGCTTCTTGCAGCACTGGCTGGCACATTTGCAGGGTGGCAGCAGAGGGGATTTGCAATGAGATTTCCATCTGATGACTGTCAGTTCTGCAGGGAGAACTGCATCATTTGCTTCCCATAGTACTGTCTGTACATGTCAGGTGGCTTCTTCATGTTATATAGGGCTTACTGAGTTTAAATGTATATTTTCAAGGGTTGTAGAACAACTAGCTTTGTCTCTCATTTTAATAGATTAAAAGGCCAGTGCATAGCAACTAAGAACCAGTCCTGTAAGTACTGAGCATGTTCAAATCTGATTCTCAGCGTCTGTGAAGATTGGCAGAGCAACACAGGCTGATGAGAAGAAAGCCCATGAAGTCAGAGGAAGTGATGCATTTGCTGTGTCCTCAGCAGCACTGAGTTCCCACACTGTGGCACCAGCAAACCCTTCCTCTGAGTTAGGTGGGCTTGCACTCAAGGAGAGGAAACAGCTGTTGCTGTCCTTCAGGCAGGCAGGAGTGTTTTCTCTCCTGACAGAGGCAGTTGGGTTTAGGGTACCAGTCCATTTGTTAGAGGCTCTGTAGAACCACGAGACAGCAGTGTACAGGAGATACTTGGTAACATGGGCCAGTGCCTGGGATCAGATTACAGGGGGAAGGTGCCCTGATGTCAGTGTGCTGTTAAATCCAAGTGTTTGCTGGTGTTCTGAAGATGGAACTCAAGAGCAGGTGACAGGGCAAAAAGAAGAAACTTGGTCCTACAATGCAACCCTGAGCTCACAACGATAAGGTTTTTCTTGGGGAAAAAACAAACTTAAAAAAAAAAAACCAAAAAACAAAAACCCCCTTTATTTTGGACTCTCATATATTTTCTTTCTTTGTGTTTGTGAAGTAGCACATGTTCTGAGCAGCAGTGTGGATGGCTGGAGGCAGCTCTAGGAGGTCACTCTGCACTGGGCTTGGCACAGGAGCTGCGCCTGCAGCATCTCAGGACATTAATCACTCTCTAAAGAGCCAGTTCAGTTTTAAAAGACCTTCATTTCCCATTGGAGTGCACACCACGACAGGACAGGTTGTAGCAGAGGCTGCTCTGCTGCCATAAATCAAGCATCAGAGTGGTTTGGGGTTCACAGTTGTTTTCCTGTCCACTCAGTGAAAGATGGGGATGAGTTAAGAGGCATCACAGAAAGTGTAAGCCATGGTACAATATGGCTCCACTGCTTGGCTTTTGCAGGAGAATTTATTCAGATTGTCCTGTTGCCCCTTTTGATCCGAATTTAGTGGATGGAACTGTACAACCTTGAACATGAAAGAAAATGTTGGTACCAGTGGAAAACCTCTCTGTTAAATGGCAGAATACTTGTTGCAGATTTTCATGAGCTATATTGATTTGAGTGTAGGACGTATTAGTTGGTATCTCTAACTCTTTGTAGTGTTAAAATTCATCAATACTCATAAATGCCAATATGTAACAGCAGGTGCTGCTGTGATTTAGCAAATCATTTTAATTTCTATTTAGTAAATCAGTTGCCATCACTGTTAATGTTTCATTTGTAAGTTAGTGAACACCCAGCAGTACAGGAGGGATGAG
>JAOXXN010000137.1:1882171-1920868 GCA_026770055.1 Myrmophylax atrothorax
AGGGACTGGAGTTGGCCCAAGGGTTGGACTTGATGATCTCGGAGGTCTTTTCCAACCCAGTCGATTCTGTGATTCTGCCAGCCACAGTCTGAGGGGAGACATGTGCAAAGGGCACTGGCTTTTGGCAAGTGGAAGGGGAAAATGACTGGGTCAGGGTGTAAGATATTTCCAGGAACCCCTGGGAGGTGTCAGGGCCCTTGCAGCCACCCCTGGGGTCAGTGTGGTTCGTGAAGCTGAAGGGAAGGGCAGGGTTACTGTTGCCCAGCCCAGCGAGAGGGCAGCCAGGGGTATCCCTGCTCACTGGAAAGGACTGGAAATCATCAAAAATGAGAGAACTTCTTGGGAAATTGAAAATAGTGCTGAAGGACAGCAAGGCATTGAAAGGCATGTGCTGTGAAAGGGGCCTGACTTGTAGACTCTGCTGTGAAAGACTCTGTCCTGTGATGTCCCCACAGCACTTTGGGGACAGGTGGAGGGCTGTGGGTGTGCCCAGCACAGGGAGGGAGGAGTGGAGCAGCCAGAGGAGCCCAGCTCGCAGCACATCTTGGACTGCTCTTCCTCCCTTTCTCTTCCCCTCTCCTCTCATTGCCTGTAACACTGAGCTAATCCAGGTGAAAGGTGCCAGGAATCGTCTTTCATAAGCCTGAAAGAGCAAGAGGGAGACCTGAAGCTCTGCCCTCCAGGTCTGAGAGGGGCCAGCTTGAAAGAAAACAGCTCAAAGGAGCTGACAAGAGCAGACAAGTCAAGGCTGAGGAAGGAGCAACCTGTGCTGTGACCCAGGGACAAGCAGGGCTTGGGCAAACTGAGCTCCAGAGCTGCTGGTCAATGGGATGAGTAAAGGAGGGCTCGAGGAAACACAAAGTGGGGCAGATGTTGGTAGAGATGTGAGCATGTATAGTATATATACATAGAGATTTGTATTAAGGGCACTAATATAAATTCTTGCAAGTAGAGCTGAAGAAACTAATGAAATGAAAAATGTTGTTTCTGGCATAAAAAGACTTGAGTTTTACTCAAAGAAGGAAGCAAATGAAGCTTTTGAGTACTGTTTTGTACTCAAACATAGAAAAAAATAGAATTTGGAGAGGCAAAGTGAGCTGGGAGCAACACATATGATATTGAGGCTTTACTGAATCAAGCAACATTGGTTGAATGCTGCAGAGAGGAAATGAAAAATCAAAAGGCTAATAGAAGTTACCTTTTATTCTCAGCTTTGGGACCTGGCCCAGATTTCTCTTTGTGGTATAGCATATCTTTTAAAGATGCATTCATTTATAATTTTAAAATTATAGGGAATTCCTCCAGTGGTTCATTCTTCTATTATTAAAAGTGTGTGGCTTTTGCCAGCCTAAATTTGTCTGGTTTCATATTCTGCCTCTGGGACTGTTGCACCTTTGCTGGGATGAAAAGCCTCCTCTTATCAGTTTCCCTTTCCCTGAGTAAGTATTTACTTAGTGATCAGACAGGCCTTAACCTTCTCTTTGATAAGCTAAATAAATTGAACTCCTGGAGACTGTCCCTGTAAGATGTGTTTTCCCATCCTTTAATCAGTCTCACGACTTACAGCCATACTGAATTTATCAAGTTCACTCTTCGTGTGTGAACACCAGTGCTGCATGTGGGGTTTTGCTGGCACTAGTGGCAACAACTGTAGTGGTAACACAATTTATTTGTCTTTCCCCTGCCCTGTGCCCAAACCACTGTGGTCCTTGTAGCTATAAAGCTGCTCCACGAGCTTGTGCTTGCAGGGATGCTGGAGCTTTGTCCCTGGGTGGGTGTGATGGGCTGTCTTTGCCTGCCACCAGGCTTCTGAGGTGATCCAGAACACCCAGGGCATGGGGAGGTGTTTCCTCAAGGTTTGCTCTGTGCTGATTATCACATCAAAGATGGTCCAAACAGTTCTCACTGGCTGCATGCAGACCGTTAACCAGCAGAGTAGGGTTTCACCAACACTGGTGTGCAAGTAGCTCCTCTGGTTCCATCCAGAGATTCTGTTGTAGCATTAAAAGGCTTCAGTTTTACTCAAAGAAGGAAGCATTTGCTCTGTCGGCAGTTTCTGAAGACTTTTCTTTCTTCTTCATGATACTTTGTAGTTGTCCAAAGTCTCTGCACAGCAATAGAGATGCCTCAATAATCCCTCTGCACTGACCATGCCATGGGAATTCCCAGCCACTTCCATTATAAAAATCACTTCTCCAGTCACAGACCGAGGAAGGAGGAAGTTATGCTTGTTTGGGGCTTTTTGCTGGTTGGTTTGTTTTTCCTTTGTGGGATGGGGGTCTGGGGAAGGAGGAGGTGTCTGGGGTTAGAGGGTCTGGGTTAAAAGGTAATTATTTTTGTAACAGAATTAAAACCTGAAATACATTGAACCGATTTCTAATACAAACAGGCTCAGCATTAGCTTTTAAAGGATTGTTATTATCATTTCAGGACTGCAATGTGATTTAAACTGTAATAGCTATTGATTTCTATATTAGTGTTCTTTCTCCTTGTATTGCATTTCTGCTGCCATCTGCTAAAATAGGAATGGCATTTTTCACTTTATTGACTGGACAGTGAGTTGGAATACTGTATTCCTGCATGCTCTGGATCACCAAGATGACCGCATGCTTACAGGGAAGAGGAAGGTTGGGACAAGTCAGCTGCAGGGACACTTGCACTTTAGAGTACAGGTACCAGTTAATATGTGTATATAAAAGAATGGTTAAAGAGCTTCTAAATCACTTATGAAAAGGCAGAAATTTACTCTGACGAGCACCACAGCCACTCCACAGGGCATTTACTTTTAAAAGAGAAGTGACTCCTGCAGAGTCCTGTGCTGGTGGTCTAAAGCAGCGTGGGCAGCATTTCCCAGGCCATCGTGTTTGCCCCACTGAGCTCCCCCAAGAGCAGTGGGAGCTGTGCCAGGTAACAGGTGTGCCATTTGTGCTTTCCCTGGCACAGACAGGCTCTTTGTTGTGGTGTCCCCTGGCCCTTAAAGAAGGGCTGCCCTTTTCCCTGTGCCTTCCTGGAGGGCTGTGCGGGCAGGGTGGGCACTGCCCCTTGCTGCCACACCCAATACTGGTGAGAGGGTTGGTAGTGAGGTGCTCTGTAAGTGAACTTCATAGCAAAGTGCCATTCAGAATTGGAATAGTCTGAAATGAAGTTGCCTCTTGGTTATGACTTTTCCCAGAAAACTGATTTTGCCTAATGATAGAGGACGGTATTAAGTAGTACTTAATTAGCATAAATTAAGTTTAATAGGAACAAATTCTGCTAGTGCCATGTAGTTAAGAGACGTTTAATAGAACTGAAATTCTGAGAGTTCATCTTATACTACCTGAAGGTGCCAACTAAATGTTAAGATCTATGTTCTCCAGGGCATTCAGGAGGCCTCTGTCAAGTGTGTAGCTGAAGTTTGGTCTTAATTCTGGGAGAACTGGCTAAATTGTTCAAGTTCATGAAACAAACTTGTGTAGGAGTCTTTTTTTATTATATATCTTTTTAAGGTAAGCATAGAAATTTGTTTCAAAATTTAGAATCAAAATATCAGGGTAGTTTAATTTTATCAGAGGTCTGACTCCCTGACAAAAATCCCTTGCAAATATATAACTGCCAATTCCCTTGGTGTATTCTCACAGTTTCCACCCATCTTCATCTTAGGAATTTCCTAGGATTGCTTCTGTATTTTGAGAGATTTTATTTTATTTTTTCCCCTCTTTAGCCACACTTGAACAGAAATCAGAGTGTATGGTAAAAGCCTGAATTGAAGACAGTAATTTTTCAGCTTCTGTCTACATTTCCTGATGTCTGAATGCTCAGTTTCTTAACCTTCAGTTGCATTATTGCATATAGTTAATTATAAGGGTGAAACATCAGTTTTCCCTCATTAGACACACCATGTGCCTCCTCACCAGGCACAGTGGGCAGTGCTTCTCAAGTCACAGGCGACAGGAGCTCAGAGTTTTGAGGAAGGTACCCCCTGTATTGATGTGCCCAACCAGCATGTACATGTCAGGCTGATGTTACTGACCCCATACAGCAATGAGAAACAGAGGTGGAGGAATCAATTCCAGGAAAAAAAATGGGACGTTCCAAAAATCCCAGTGACAGAAAGTGTAGAATAAATCAAATTAATTTAAATAATACATATATTGTGTACAAGAAATAAATTAGAAGTTGTGTGGGTTTTAGTTGTGTGGGGTTTTGTGGTTTTGGGGGTATTTTTAATCTAAGATAAAAGTATTTGTCTTAAGACTCTTACAGTTTCTATGCTGTTAAGAAAGGGTAGAGAGAGGCCAGCCCACCAGCACCACACCTGCCCTGTGTGTCCCGAGTTCTGCTGGAAGGGGGAAGGGTGTCTCTGCATCTGTAGGTGGGAACTTCAGTGTGAGCATGGGTTCAGTGCCAGTCGAGCACAGTCCCAGGCAGAACCAGGATATCATCTGATGAACAGCATCAACCCACCGGATCACAGAGAGGGAATGTGGTTTTTCTTATTTGTGACTGCATTTTTGGGCAGACTGGGTCTAAACTTGACCTCCTTAAAGCATCCTGATCTGGTCCCTGGTCAGCTCTGACCATGCAGGTTCAAGTTTCTTTCTGCAGCCTCTGCCTTTTTTTCTTGTTCTTTTTTTGTCCTGACTTGGACTAAAAGCTTTAGTGTACCAAGCCTGAACTTTGCTCACCTTCCACGAGGCTGGCTGCAGCAGTCTGCTGCCATTACCACAGTCCCTCTGGCATTCTCAGAATAAATCCCCTATTTGTTCTTCAGATTAGGAGCAGGTTTTTTCACTTTGTGTTTGTAAAGCACATAAGCTTAATGCTATTTTAGCCCAGGACTTGGCCTTCTGGCTACTATTAAAGGTCTGCTTTGAGCTCTGTGTAGGTAGTAAATAACTTGCCCATGTTTGCTGTGAAAGCTTCTAATTTATAGGCAAACACGTTAGTAAATTCATATTTGGATTTTTGAGCAATTAATTCAAGTCAAGCACAAAGGGAGTGCATGGCAGGCAGCTGAACTCTACGTGGATCTTTGCACCTCCTGCTAAACCTTCTCCAAATGAGGACTCTCTGCAGCTGCTGCTTTGCAATGGAGCAGTTTATTGCTCAAACAAAGCAGGCTCTGGCCCTGTGCTTGGTGTTTGGGTGTGTGAACAGTGAGCCACAGGGCCTGAGGCACAGGGGTGGATTTTGATCCTTTCTGTGTTGGGCCATGTCACAGTCTGACTAAGCCCGAGCTTATCCAAGCTCTCCAGTTTCTCAAGAGCCCATAGCAAACAGCTCCACTTCCCCAAACCATTATCTCTTCAGACTCCTTATGAGGGGCTAATGAAAATTCTTAGAAAAGAGGTATTTCTGTTGTGTTATGGCATAAATCCTGGTAGTTTCTGTAGTAAAAGAGGACTGCATAGTCCTCCTCTGCATTCATTCTCCTGGAGTACCTGTGCTCCCATATACAGTCTGGGAATGGGGAGACAGAGTAAACAGCTCATTTTGCCCAAGGCTGCAGGGAAATCTTTCAGGGACAGGGGACGGAATCCACCTCCTGGGAGTTCCAGCCTGGGAATTACGGCCCTGCATTATGGCTGGGCACTGTGTGCTGTGTCCCTGCAGTGTAGCATGGGGAAGGAGAGCTGCTGCTCCAGGGTAGCTCCTGTGCAGTGGCTGCTGCCGAAACAGAGCCTGCGGTTGGGAATGTTTATCATCCTGCTCATAATGAAGCCATTACACTGCAGTCACAACTCTGAATTGCAGTTAATAGATTTTCATTTTGTTTTCTCAGTTAAGTCATATTTGATAAATGCAGAAATGTGTAGGGAGCAGCTTATCTCAAGTAGACAGTTTCTCTTTAAATGGGTGGCTTGAATGTGCTTTGCATGAGGATTTTTGGATAGGAAAAAAGGATTCTGCTGCAAATCTTTACAGGTATTAGATAGCAAACCTGGAGTATCCCCTTGCTGAGTACAAGTCTTCTGCCTTTTAGAGATCTATTAACTTGCAGCTGTTGAAGATAAGCATTATTTTCTTTGTGTGTGCATGTCTACATGTACTTGTGTATTTGTGTGTCCATGCAAAAATTTTATAGTGTTGGATATGTAATTCTGTGCAGTGCATTGTGTGTGGTCTAAATGATTGGCTTTAATGAATCTTGCTTGAATTCTTTTACAGGAAACAAACAAAATTCCATTACCTGCTTCAAACAAGACAAATGCATACGGATGTAATTTTTGTTTGGTTTATTATCTTTTCCTCTTATTTGGAGTTTAAATAGAACAGACTAGTTTGCACAAGGCCTAAGAGTAGTCTGGGAAGTAACAGCTCCAGCATGTGGTATATCCTTGCACTGGGCTGTCCTGTTCAGAATTACTCTGGAAAAGTTTTCAGCACCAAGTTCCTCAACATACATTATACAGGGATTTTTAAATCCTGGCTGAAAAGGTTCTTAGTGGAATTAAGGCAGCATTCTCCAAAATGCTGAAGCTAAGCCCATCTCCCAGTGCTATCCCGAGGAACTTGGTCAGCATTTTCAAACTTCAAGGCCAGAATGCAAGCATGCAAATCTGTGTTTGGGCCAAATTTTCAAAGGAGTTTTCGAGCTGTAGATAGGATTTTCAAGAGCACCCAAGCAAATCCGCAGCAGACTTTTTGCAGCAATGATAAAATCATAAAGAAAAATCCTCTCTCTGGGCATTTCAGATGCCGTTCATTTCCGAGATGCTGAGCATCACATCTTGGGAGTGAGCAGGGCACTGTGGTGGAATGCAGCCCAGCCCTGAGCCCCTTCCTGTTCCCAGGGAGGGCGAGTGGCAGGTTCCAAATCGGGCCCTGTGTGTCTGCCCTGGCCCCGTGCCCAGCTCTGCCTGCATAAGGCGAGACTCTGAATGCTGTTCACTGGATCAAAAGCCTGAAGTGTTTCTGTCACAGCCACCCCTCTCTGGCAACAGTTGCCCCATTGTTGGCAATGCTCTCATTCCCCTTTCTCTTTTTGCCTCCCTCCACTTTTGTCCCCTCCGTTTGCCTTCTGGGTCTTCTCCTCTCACCCCAGTGCTGCCCCATCTGCTTTCCCAGGGTTTTCTTTCTCAGCTCTTTCTTTTGCCTCTTCTGCTTGTTTCTTTGCTGGAGTTCTCTCAGCCATGGCTCCTGCTGCTGGAGGTGAGTTTGGAAAGCACATCTCGCCCTGTCTGGGCTTTTGGCTCCCCATGCCTTTGTCCCCGTGCCACATCTGTGCTCTGCTCAGTCTCCTTTGCCCTGTTCCCACGGCATGGGCTGTGTATCTGCAGGTCTGCTGCTTTCTGTCTGTCCCTCCCTGCCTGCTGACTGCCACAGGAACTGCAGCCCTAGCCCCAGGCTGGTTCTCTCCAGCTGACCTTCACGCCAGCCCAGCTCAGACATATAAAACAAAATTAGCCAGTATCACATATTTCGATAAACAAGGCAGCAGATCGTGTAAACTGTGAGCTCTGCACCTACAGTAATATGACCTCAGACCCATTAAAATCACATACTTTGCTCTGGCATAGGATTTGTATATAAATGTTGTACAGAGAGACTTTATTAGAGCTTAGCAAAGCAGAATCTGGTCTTGGATTTCCATAGTTCAGGAGTTATGGGTCTGAGTGCAGTAGATGGATTAAGAAGGAGGAACTAGAAGTTTGAAACCTTGTTTGATGAAACTACTGATGAATTACACACAGTCTGTTTATCAGAGCACTGTGATCTTTGTAAGACCGAATGATGGGAAAAACACACTCAATGAAGAATCCAAACATCAAGAAAAAAATTGATTAATCTACTAAACTCTTCTTCCAAATGTTTTACTGGAGCAAGACATACACAGAATCGACCTTTGGAGGACATTGCTGTGAACTTGAGACAGCTTTGCTTACCTGAGAGCTTCTGCAGTCACAGACCATTACTTCACATTGCAGTGCTGTTAGGGGGAAAAGGGCACATTTTAAGTTCAAGTAGATGGTATGAAAATTGTGGTGTATGTTTTCAGCAGATTCTTGAACTGAAATTACATTTCTCTGTGTTTGTGGTAATAAAAGTAAACAACAGTTGCACTGTCTGAGCCGTACGGTTTCCTCAACTCAAACTGCAAAAGGGCCCTGTTTCCCCAGGCAGCTTGGTGAGTCAGCTGCTGAGTCTGGGCCAGATCTGTGTCTGAACTTTGAACCACAGCTTTCTAGGGCACTAGAGACCAGCAGTGAGGAGTGAGGTGTCAGAGACCTTCTGTGGGCATGCCAGGCTTCAAAAATGTGTAGGCCCAATCCTGACAGGGTGCTGAGATGCTGCTTCCCTTACTGCCCATTCAGCCAGTGCCTCTAAGGACTGTTTGCTTCTAGCCTATATGTCCTGGACAGGAATGTGTGTGAAAGCATCAGAGACATCAGGGTGTGCTGTTCAGCCACTTGGAGCATGTGCTGTGCTGGTCTGAGGTTTTGGTGCTCCCACAGTCACGTCCAGCCCATCTTGTGTGTGCACACAACAGTGTCCAAACTCACAGAGTGACAGAGAACAGCCACCTCATCAATAGAAAGGGAGAGAAAGGCTGGCTGTCTGAAAAGACAGCATGCTGAAATCCTAGGAATTGTACACTCACATCCAAGAAAATCTTAAAATCTTTGATTCCAAGCTAAGTGGCAAGAGTCTTTCCACTGAGGCCAGTCAAACTGGCTTGAAACAAATAAGAGGTGATTCAGCCTAAAACTGTCCAATTCTTCTCCTTTCCTCATACAACAGAGGACTAACATTTGTAGGGGTTGCAATTAAATGCTTTTTATTTCTGTGTATCATTTAGTCTTGTGCATGCATTATTACTTGTTTTGCCCCTTCAGTGAGATTTAAACTTTCTTTGTGCATCCCCATTTTTTTCTTTAATTCATCCATTTAATTGCATTTCATTACTGAGAATTCCAGACCTATCCATTCTGGTTTTGGTGATGACATAAGGGCTTGTGTCTGCTGGTGTTCTCTGTCAGCAGCAAAACAAAAGTAAACATGTCTCAGACAGTTATTTTCATGCTTGGATTTAAGTAAAATACCCCTGTCCAATGAATCTTTCCTTTTTCACTTGTATAAATGCCTCTAGCACTCATAGGTGGATACCTGAGCCCAGGTCAACCTGTTCAGTGCTCTGGCTTTTCATGAGGATCCCCTCTCTGCTGTTGTTGCTCACACCAGCTGTGTGAAGGAAATCCAGGTGCTAAGGATTATTTGCTCTTTGATTTCCTTCTTAGAATGGATCTCTTGGTTGTGTGATAGTTACTTGTTTGGATGTCTCCAGTGAGAGAAGGGTGGGTGGGACAAAGCTCCGTGTTGCTCACAGTGTGACTGTGTGGAGACATCCCCACCACCTCCACAGCAGGTGGGTAACCTGCTCGTGTATCTGAAAGGTTCTCCAGTGCTGGTTCAAGCTGTCAGGAGATTTCAGTTCACTTGGTAGAAGCTGATTCACAGCAGATACGCCCTAAAATGACCAGGCTGTCCCTATCTGGCAATGTGTTGAAGTGTATCTCTTTGATGTTAATAGGATGTAAGTGTTGACTTGAGCTGTTTGGTGCAGTAAGAATTTTAATTAACTAATCCTTTCCTCAGTAATGTGGCTTAGATAAAATCAAACTGTTGGACAACTTCAGTAAAGAAATGTTTCCCACAGTATTTGTAAATGTGTGGTGGAATTCTTTTTTGTTTTCAGTGCAGATGCAACCCTTAATCTATTTTCTTGTTTTCATTACATTAGCAAATCTCTGAAAAATAAATTTTGGAAGGATTTTGTATTGCCTTAGTTAATTTATTCAAGTTTATCATCACTTTGATGTCTTTTACAACAAAGAATCAAATTCATGAGATTTTTTGATGTATTGATGAATGTTTGCTTTCAGTTAGAAAGTAATTTGTTCCAGAAGTAAGTCTTCTCAGCTAGCAGGTCTACTTGCTTATGGCAAATATGCTGCAACAATATTTTCCTGTTGATGCCAACTATACTTTAAATAAAACAGAAGTTGTAAGGTACCAAAACTTTCCAAATTTCCTGGAAGTTTATGATATTGCTAGAAAATCGGATTTTTCTCTCACAAGTTTGACGCAAGCATTGAAGAATCACACCTCCCTACACATGGAATTACCTTTAACAGAAAAGATACAGAATTTATTTCCTATTATTAGAGAAAAGTAACCCTTTGATCAAATGCTTAACATGAAAATTTTGAAGGAAGGTTCAGTAAGACCTTGATCAGTCATCACCATATACCAAGAATCTCTCCTGTGCTTTTTCTGTCTTTTAAGGAGAAAAAGGAATGCTACTAAGAAACCTTGCAGTGTCAGGTCTTCAGAATTAATCTCTTTCCTGTGCAGAAGGATGTAGGACATACTTACAGAACTGTATAGACTTGTCACTGAAGCAAACTTGCATCTGTCAGTTACACCGTGATTTTATTCCCTCAGCAGCCTTGTGAAGAAGGCAAATCCTTTCCACAGCACTGGAAGAGGGATGCAGAGGAGGTTGGATTTTCCAGATTGTGTCTGTGACTCTGGAGCTACCCCTGACTGAGCCAGAGCCTCTGCCATCCTTGTCTTGCTCCCTACAGTCCACAAAACATGGATATGGGTCGCTGTCAGACACTAGTGAGACACAGCACATCTCCTGGGGTCTCATTTGAAATGTTCACCACATCAGTTGGAAGAGTTTGGGCCTCATTTCACTGATGCTGTGATTTGGTAAAGCAGAGCAGTGGTCACTGGATTGCAGCAGTGGCGTCCATCCAGTCCAGTAACTCCCTGTCTCCTCCACACACTCCTCCCAGCAGGGCCTGGAGAAAGGAGTGTTCCCTCAGGTGTTTGGTTTGACAGCTCTGGTGATGTGCAAGGCTGATTTTCTTAGTAGTTGGCAGGAGGAGATGCTTGTTAGGGATGTTGTTTCCCTTGGGGACATGCTGTGCTTTGATGTCTGATTTTCTAGGGAAGTGTTGGGGAGACAAAAGCTGTTTTAGCAGGTTTGCAGTCCTTTTGCGTGTGTTGTGTGGCCTTGGTGACATGTCCATGCTGGGTGACAGCTTCCTTCTCTCAGAGGTGTCATTTTTGTTATCAGGCCTGTTACACAACAGCCAGTAGGAGATCCTTCACAGCCTGGCTGTTCTGTGCTTCCCAGACAACACTGATGAGGGCATCACCCAGAGATGCTGCTGTCCCAATTTACAGCATCTCTTTTCCCACCATCTCTGGGCCCAAAGACTCGGGAGAGTAACACAAAAGGGTAATTACAGTTAAATCACAGCTACTAGTGAGACACAGCAAGTCTTCTGTAGTCGCATTTGAAATGTTCACCACATCAGTTGGAAGAGTTTGGACTTCACTAATAGTTGTTACTATTAGTAGCAAGTAAGGAAGGGGCCAGTGGGGCTTGTCATCTGCACCAGCAGCTCCCTTATCTGGTTCACCCTCAGCTCACAGTGCTCCTGAGGTGTGTGGAATTGCTGAGGGTGCCAGCTCCCTCCTGGAGGTCAGGCAGCAGCAGCTCACAGTGCTCCTGAGGTGTGTGGAATTGCTGAGGGTGCCAGCTCCCTCCTGGAGGTCAGGCAGCAGCGCTGCCCTCACCAGCAGACAGTGATGTGCATGCTGTGTTCTGCTGCAGCAGTTCCAGGCCACATCCCGCTCCCCCTGATCTCTGGGGACACTGCCATTGCAAGTGCCATTGTGAGTTACTGTATCCTATCAAATCGAAAGGGATGTCTGAACTATCAGGGAGGAAACCATTGATGTCAAGTCAAACTACTGATCGGTTCACTTCTAATGAATGCACGTCATCCAGCCAAATTTGCTCTGGAGGGAGATGGCAGATTCAGGACAGGATATAATCCTCGCTATCAAATGGTAATTATGAGAGCAAATACCTGTCTATTTTCATTTTGAGCTGGATGCTGAGCAGGTAATGCCTCTGTGCAGAATTTTGCCCAGGGAATACATGGAACTGCTGGATCTTGTCTTTCCTTAGAGGCGATAGAACCAAGAGGTGCTCTGTCTGCTTTTACAAACGTGTTCATTCCTGAGCCGGACCAAGATGCAAATTGTATCTCTGCTAGAGATAAATAAGCAGCAGAGGTCCTAAGTGTCGTTGGTTTGAGGATGTTCTGCCTGGTGGCACATTCCCACAGGAAACTGAAACCCACCCTTGTCTGATTGTGGGACAAACCGTCCTGCTGGGGCATAGCCCAAGGTTCTTGGCAGGGGTATTTTTGTATGTGTGCTTCTTCCCATTTTCCCTGTTCTTTTCCTGCTTGGCACTCCAGATTATATTTCAAGAAGGATTAAATGCGTTGGAGCTTTTTACTTGAGGATTCTGAAGGTTTATTTCCCCACAGGGACCCTCTTGAGCTGATACAGGAACTACTTAAAGAGGGGGGGGAAAACTCCTTTCAAATCTCTTCATTTTTGAGATTCTGTTAAAGGAGGGGGCTCATCTGTGCTCTCTCATGTGCTCATGCATAACACAATGTGATACCTATCAGACTGCATAGACAAGTTGCTGGGTATGAGCAAAAGGTGCCCTCAGCTTTCCTCTCAACAATGTTTTTAACTTGGAGCAAGTCACAGGCCCTTATTTCTCTCCAGATTATTCCAGGCAGCTCTCCAGTATAAATAAGTAATTCATATTTTGAGATGCCAGAAATAGCTAGGGAAAGATTTTTCCATCAAGCCTCTCTTTTGATTTAGGCATTGCTCCCCATCTTTTCCCCCTCTCTTTGGTTTGTCACCAAATGAAGTCACCTAGGAGGAAATAAGCAGAAGATTATCAAGGGATGGGGTTGGGTATCATGTGAGGTTCTGTAATTCCTTTGCTTTTGGAGTGAAGAGAAGCACTTAACTATTCCATACAGGGTGCAGCCATGCAAGTCCTTCTTGTTCTGATGCAGCCCAACCAGCGCTTGCTGTGAGTCGTATTTGCTGTTTGTCTGTCAGGTGAGGGTCTCAAGGGCTCTTTGTCAGGTGTGGCCTGAGGGTACAGCTGCTACCAAGGCCGGGGGGACTGAGTGTCCTGTGGGCACTCCCATAGCTTGGCAGGTGGACATGAGGGGAGGGAGGCCAGGCAGCAGACCTTGCCCTCCCACCAGCAGCCTCCTCACAGGTTTGTGCACCTGAGTGTACAACCAACCACACACTCTGCCTCCTTTTTTGCTTCCTGCACAGAGAGAGATGAGCAACCACTCCTGAGTATTCAACCTCAGTGTGGCACCCACATCTATTTAATGCCCATTTCAGTTGTGAGTGGTGGGGTGACAGATTACCTTGGTTCTGATAGTGCTAGCAAATCCAGCAGCCAAATCAACTAGAGCAAAGGAGACAGCAGTAATATACTGATTTGTTCATTTGTTTTATATTAGAATAGGTTTATAATGACCATAAATGATTATTTTTACAAGAGGTACATAAACAAGTAAAACTGAAATGACTGCTCTGCATGCTATTGCACATTCCTAATGCTGCATTTCGATGTGTACAAATGAATTCCTTCACTTCACTGGCTGATTACTGCCAGACAGAGCCTGTGGCTGCACAGGATGGCAGTCCCTCCTGTAGTGTGTGTGTGTGTGTATGTGGGGAAGCCCATTCTGTTCCCTTCCACAGAGAGGGGATATGGATGAGAGGTTACACAGCTTCCCTCTAAATCTTAACCACCTTTTGTCTTTTAAAACACATGATAGTTAACATTTTAGTGCATTAGTCAGAGCCAGACCATATGTTCTCTCCTGTTTTGGATGCAAGGCAAGAGCAAAGGTTTTACATGCCAGTAGTCCCTGAAGGTCCCTTTGTGCCAGGACCTTGTGCTCCAGCAGAGCTCCCTACACAGACAGACAGACAACCCCAGGTAAAGGCTGAGCTCAGTTACTACATGCGTGTTATTGTGACAGCGTCAGGCTGTGTCTTCTCTGTCAGAGAAGTTGTGCTGTTCCCATTAGCATGCAGAGCACCCAACAATGTTTGGAGCAAGGAGTTCTAAAAATAGCACTTTGATTAGGGGAAGCAGTCAGAATGTCCAGAAAGCCAAAAATGTCAGAGGAAAGGCAAAGAAATATCCAAAAAATGAATCTTCATTTTCCTTCCAGAAACTTGGGGTGAGTATTTTATGCCCTCAGCATCTCTCTTGGAAAGTATCCATAATTTCATGCAGGCAAAAGGCAAAACAGATGAGATGTGAAGAGACTGGGAGAGAGGCAAAGCCAAAGGTTGAGAGCTAGACTGGGTCTGTTACCACACGTGACAGCAGAAGTCCTTTGTGGCTGTTGTGGCTTCCACATATCAGCATTGAGTCTATGCCAGTGTTGCTGCCCTTTGGCTCTGAGCACGAGCACGTCTTCTGTCACCTTTACTTCTTCCTTTATCCAGTACAGTTCTAACCAAAGTGTCCTACTTGGAGGTTCAGCTGTTCTTCTGGCTCATCAGGTATGTGAGATCAGATAAGAGTATTCCAGCTGTCATGAGCACAAAGCCCTTTGGAGAGTGTTAGGTCCAAATTTCTCCATTCTCTTGTCTCTCCCAGATCCCAGTCCAGAATTGCTAACATGGTAATTAGTTATGGATGTTGTTTCCATTTCACAGGGATATTTACAGCCAAGTGTAGCCCACCCTTCACTTCCTATCCAGTGTGCCTGCTCCCTGAGACTGAGCTGGCTGTTGATTCCTGATGGCTGGAAAGGGAGGATTTGAGGGCTCAGCATAGGCCAAGGCAAAACCAAGTAATCGAGTGTTGTTCAGCCTGGGAACAGGGACAAAGATGAAGAGAGCAGTGAGATTAGCCATGTACCAAATGGCTTCAAAATGTTAATTGCATTTTATACTTGGTCAAGCATGAAGTTACCTCTACATAGTCATTCAGTGTATTTCAAGGATAATAATCTAACAATGTAGCAGGTGGGCCAAAAAGCAAACTACTGCCTGTCTCAGGCTTTGCAAGCAGGGTTTGGTGTGTGTGCTGCATGGTAATCTCCAGATGCCAAGGCATATGTTGTCACTGGGTAACTTTATTTTCCAGAGGCAGGTTGAGGGCTTTGTAATTTCTCATAGAGGCTGAGAATGTCTGAATTAAATAGATATTTTTAATAAGTCTGTCAAATTGTGCTTCAGAAACTTGGTACTGTTCATTTCCATTGTAGGAAAACAGGAACACACACACATATCCACACCCACTTTACCAGACCTTCACTCTAACCTGTACCACATCACATGGGGAACTTGCAGGAAACTGCATAATTTGGGGAAGGCTGTTTCATCTTTCACTCTTCCATGTGTGTTTCCTCACAGCTTTCTCCATTATAACACTGTCTTGAATACCTCCAACTTGTACTTCACTGCACCTCACAAGAGCAGAAGCTGTTGTGTACTTCTATCATCACATCTGATTATTACTGTTTATTTTTTTCCTGTTCCAAATATTCCTGGTTTTCACTATTCCAGCAGCCCCAGTGTTAGATCAGGCTGTACAAACAGAACTAAGACAATCTCTCATCGGGTATTTTGGGCTAGGAATCATGAGCTCCATGTGAGCTACATGCTTGAAAGCCAGCTTATCATTACCTGCAGTTTGATTTTGATTTGGAAATACAGTAAATTACCTCTTAGTAAATGCCCAAACTTGGAATGAAATGACATGTGGCTGCATCAGTTTCTGGACTGAAGGATGGAAGTGTAGTGCTGACTCTGAAGGCCATTGCAGGTTTCTGCTGTAACCACCACCTGGATCATTTTGGTCATTTCATGTCTTTGTTGTCTCATCTGAAAAATGGAATGGTAATTCTAGAAGTGCTTCTGCTTTTAATGTTTGTAGTATCTGTTAAGACTCCGGAAGGAAAGACTTTTTAGGAATGTAAAACGTTACTTCTTCCATTGATTTTTCTGGAATTAGTGTCAAGACAGTAATGCTTTGATTTAAGAACTGCCAGGGTCCCTTGTTACCTGCGTTAGGGGGTCAGAACACTTGACAGCTGCTGAAATGGTTTTCCATCTGCCCAGGTCTCTTTAACACGTGTTTTGTAGTGGTGAGTAACTGTATTCATTTCAGCTTATGTCATCTTGAGTCTTTCTTCAGGCCAAACTGAAACACTCCTGCTCACAATGAGTAGTACCACACTCCATAAAAAGTCTCATTGATTTCGGAAAGGCTTTCACTGATATGTTGTACTATTCATTGTTAAGTAAGGGAATAAATACCACAGTCTGTACAGTGAGAGCAACAGAAACGGGAGGATGGGGAGTGGGAATTACAGAGACAAGGAAACCTTTCATTTAAAAAAGATGCAAAGAAAACGTGATTCATCTGAATGTCTTAACTCTAAAGAAAAGCTTTCACTGGCAAATGATAGAATATGGTATAGAGGCTGGCATATGCAGTAAAGCAGAATTTAGAAAGCTCATTCCAAGTAAGAATATAAATTACTTGACTGCTGTATCATAAGTTTTACCTAAACAGTGGAAATTGAACTGCAGTATGACTTTAACCACTAAAGAATTCCAGGATGTAAAGGATAGGGTGTTTCTGGGAGTGAGTCTGGGATTTGTTTGGGTTTTGTTGCATTCATTTTTCTGTCACATTTTACAGGCAGCTCCTTCAGAAGTTACATAATAAACTAACAGCACAGCTTCAGATCCATTGAAAAAGTAGGTTTTTAATTTTTTGGGCTTAAAGGCTACATAAGGGCACAAAACCACCTGAGTCAGAAGTGTTTTATGCCTGTAAACGTTTGTGTATCTGCTGGCTTCCTGTCCCTGCTCCAGCAGGGCTCTGTTGTGCTGGCACTGCGGAGCATCAGAGTGCTGAGCTTGGTGCCCAAGGGCTGGCTTCCCTCCTTACCTTGCTGTCCAAACCCAAGGGAAGCCTTTAATGGTTGGAAGTGGGGGCAAACCTTCAGAGCTGCTTCCCCAGTGGCTTGACCTTAAAGTAGTCACTGAGAGCTGTGCAAGCCCAGACCTGATGTCCCACAGTGGTGAGCAGGGTTCACATCAGCCTGGCAGGTGTAACTGCAGAGGGGTGCAGAGCAGTGGCAGAGGCTCCCAGCTGCACATGCAGTGTGCTTTCCTTGTCAAGAGCCACGCAGTTTATGAAAGGAAAATGAAACCAGCATGGCATGCTGGTTTAGATCAAAATGCAGGTCATACTGGGAAGGTGCAGAAAGCAGCTGTACTCTTTCCTCCCATCCTGGTGCCATCCCCACACTCTGTTTGACAATCTGCCCTTCTTCCTTCACTCCACACGTGAAGAGCAGAACCACTGCCATCCCCATGTGTGGCTGAGTGTGACACTGCTCTGTGCCTCACCCTCTGGCAGCCACAGCCTGTGTGCCAGGGGGTGTGGTGGGGCAGGATGGCCTCTCCAAGGAAAGCTGTCCCTGATACTGACCTTGCTGAAACATTCAAGTGCTGTATCAGCTGCTGTGGAGTGCCCTGCTAGGAGGGGCACTGGGAGACTACTTGGAAGTGTTTCTGGGCACGGTTTAGCTGCTCCCTTGCTTTGGTGAGGCATGGTAGCAAAAACTGATAAGCTGCTCTCTCTGGTTCTGCCACAGCACTGCAGTTGGATTTTCTTGGAGATGCATTGCAAGGTCTTGATTTTGGTGGGAGCTACAGATACTTGGCTTGTCTGCAAACAAGACAAATTACTTAGACACGCCCCTGGAAAAGCATTTGGCTGATGTTTGCAATTGCCTATTTCCTACTATTTTTACTGTAGAGGGGTGGTGAAGTAAGTTGATAAAAGTTCAGCCATCAAAATCTCATGCACACTTTATTATTTCCATCGCTGCAGCACCCAGAATCCCCAATTAAAGCAGTCATGTTTGTAATCTGGAGGGGAGGGGTCTTTCCATTTCAATAGGTAAGCAAAAGGACAATAATGAATGTTTTACCAGGCTACCTCACCTACTCAGCTTTCATTTAAAACAGACTGTCTCATAAAAGGGAAGAATTAAAGCACTGGTAATTTTCAAATGGGCATGTAAATCAGACTTTGAGTCATGTTTGTGATTTTGCTGTCTTGAAGTTTTCCTGGATAGGAGGTAAAGCAGAAAATAGTCTTCCAATACAAACCTCAAGCTTAATCAGTCCCTTTGTGACTGTAAGCCAAGCTCTCAGTTGTATCAAATTCAGTCCAGTTACAATTAATTTTTCCCTGGCACAAGCGATTATTAACAATATTGGAGACAAACCTCAAATGATCCATGTTTTCATAGAATATAGCTGGGGTTGGAAGGAACCTTTTTAAAGGTCATCTAGTCCAAGCTTCTGCCCCGGTGCTTAGGGACATGGTTTAGTGATGGACTTGGCAGTGCTGGGTTAGCAGTTGGACTTCATGATGTTAAAGGTCTTTTCCAGCCTAAACAATTCTATGACTCTTGCCCAGAAAGCAATTTATTTTTTCTCTAGTTAGCAGGTTAGAGAGCAAGGCTCCACTTAATTAGAAAGAAATAGGAAAGAAAAATAAATGTCTTAAGAAAACCCAGGAAGTGAAAAATAATAAAAATCAGGCTTCTGGCTTTAAGGAAAATCAGCAGCTCTTGGGCTTCTGAGGTCTTATGGCTATCACCTCCCTCTCAGGTTACAAATGTACAGGGTAAGGTGTTCAGCAAGTAAAACCCCAAGCAGCAGAGCCTCCAAATGTCACACACTCAAGGTGCCAGTAACACACAGTGCACCCAGCCACGCGTCCAGCTTATTCCTCGCTGGGGGATTCAGGAGCTGGGCCTTTCAAGTCTCCCTCCTTGGCATTTCTCCAAGAGTACTGAGGCTTTAAAAAGCAGGATTGTTCTGAGAGGGGGCTGGCAGTTCCAAGCAGCCATTTGCCATGGTATTGCACATCCATCATCTCCCTGTAATACCCGGCTGCGTGTGCGCTCACATCACAGACAGTGCTCTTTTCACGAGCCGAGCGGCTGCAGCGGGTGCCAGAGAATTAGGAGGAACTGGCCAGCCTTCAAGATTTCTTCACAAGGACTTCTTAATCAGCTCCCATGCCTCTGTACTCTCATGTCTGTGTGTCTGGTAATTTGCTGTACTTTATGTACACTCTGTTCATCATACAGATTGGCTTTTTACTTTCTGCAGCAATTCCTCTCACTTTGCCAACACCTTGCCATTTGCAGCTTTAATGCCTATCGATAGCACTTCATCAGCAATAGCTGCCAGTGTATATTCCTTTTACAAGATGTTCAGCCTCGGTTTTTATAGATAGTTACAAATTTAGTCACAAACCGACTGAATACTTTGTTTTCATTTGCTTTTCACATGGAATAGATTCATCAAAATTAATAGATCGTCAGAAGATGGGAAACAGTGATGAAGAAGCTTCTCAAGTGTGGATTAGCATACCAAGCCTGAGTCAGCTCTGCCAAACCCTAGTCTGGTTTTGAATACCTTCACTGACAGAGTTTCCACAGCTTCTCATAGACAACTGCCTGAGTAGCCCTAATACTGGTCCTCATCCCAGTGCCAACATACAGCCCCTAACGTGGTGTTCCTCTCCCTTGGTAATCTGCACTCCCCAGACTCAGCCACGGGAACCCAAGCAATCACCTTGTTAGAGAAGCCAAGGCAGAGAAGGTGTTTAATACCTCAGGCTTTGCAGTGTCCTCTCTCACGCTCAACCATTTGTCAGTGGGTCCATGTTTTTCCTAGTTGCCCTTTCACTGATGATGAGGCCTTGTTGTGGCCTTTCACATCCCTGCCCCTTTCAGTGCAGATGGAGGTTTTGCTCTCTTGGTTGTCACTGTGTGCCCCATCCCATCATCCTGTGCCTCTCCTTTTCCCATCTGGCTGAACAGAGGACAGCTGTCTGAGCTGTGTGCAGCCACCTCTTCTCCTGCCTGCCCATGCTCTGCCACACTAGTGGGAGACAGTTTGGTAAAATTATTTCTTTCTGACAGGTGTCAGTTTGAAGCAAAACCTATTACCAAAAAGTGTCACTATGTAACTGGTGGTTAAAGTCCAGAGCAAATCTCAGGCATTTCTCCGAGTTCAATTGCAAACTCACCTTGGTGTAAGTCATAAGTCAAGCAATTTGCCTCTGTTTTAATGGAAGCTGGTGGGAATGTGAGGTGGGGGAAGAGGTTGTGCATCAGTCCATGTACAAGGAATCTTTTTCTCCTAAAGGATGATACTACAGTAATCATTACACAACCAAGGCTTGGTATTCTACAAGAAAACTTTGTTTCTGGAGTTTCATTAGAATTGCATAGACTTGTATGACCACTGTCACCCCACAGCAATTCTTTTTTTTAATTTAATATCAATGGCAGAACTAAACTGCCTCTTGATATTCATTGAGGTGCAACAATTTTTTGCCAGGAAACAGATGCAAGATTTTATCTTCTCCTGCCTTTTCTTCTTCCAAGCCATAGCTAGAAATAAGTGCTCTGAGGGTTGCTAGGTCTCATCTCACAATATCTCTGCTTTATGGAGTAGTCATGTCTGAACTTAGGGGCTCTCCTGGCTGGGTGATGTATCACAGGAGTAGCTCTGCTTCCTGTTGCAACAGCCTGTCTTGACTTGCTTTCAGCTTTGGAGATGTCAGTAGCCTGTATTGCCTGAGTATTCCAGGTCAGTGAGAGAGGGATGTTGTTCAGTGCATGTCAGCTGGAGAAGATTCAGTGAAATTATTAGTGCTATATCTTCTAATTATTTTAAATAGTTTTAATCTAAATTTGTAACTAGAGGGTTTTAAATCTGTGGGGTTTCTAGTTTAAGGTTCCATAGCAACCTTATAAATGGCTGGTAACTTTGTAACTGTTCTGCAGACGAGTAAATGTTGGGGTTTAATTCAATAAAAATGTCCACTGTTGTTCTTTGCTGTCCTTTAATTATCAGTGTTTCTATCTTCCCATTATTGATCTGAGAGTAATGCATGAATGCCCCAGTCAAGGTCATGACCTTGGCTACAGTAGGTCCACAGAAATTACTGTCCCTGTCCTGGAGAACCTGCACAGGCCAGTAAAGAGAACTGAATGGCTGCAAATTGTCTTCTGAGCTCTTTGGTTTTTTATGGTTTGTGGCTCATGGAATAGTACTCACCAGCAGTGATTAGGAAGACTCTTCCACTCACCTTGCTCTGTCTCTAGCAGTCTTGAAACTCTTACCTCTGCTTTGTCACGACACCAGTCTTCGTGAACTTTGCTTCAGATCTCTAATCTCTCCTTAGTTAGGTATTTTTCTCTGGCTAGCTCAGTATGCAGAGCGTTCTCCATCAGCTGGCTCCAATTACGTGATCCTCACATGCTATCTCTGCATAAATGTTCTTTGAAGTTATAAAGTAGAAAGATGCCCGTGGTAAGCTGCTTTGATTCAGCTGCTTCAAGCAGGAGGAGCACTGTTGAGGTATAAAGGTTAATTTCACCCATCTCAACTCAAGTTATACAAGAATTTTTAATGAAGTCCAACAATGTTGAGTTTACTACTCCTGAAAACCTGGTTTCTCCACATTCTTTACCCAAGTAGGTAGTCTATGATATTTTCTTTTTCAGCAAAGGATATATTACTTGACCTGGATTCTTTTTAAGATCTCAGCTGCCAGGAATTGGCCTACTGAGACCAATCTAAGACGCTTAATGTGCTCTAAAAAAGAGGTAAAAATGTAATCTAACTCCATGTCCTATTTTCAGCTGGGATGATTTTCTTCCTAGTAGCTGGTACAGTGCTGTGGTTTGAATGTAGTGTAAGAATAACATTGATAACACACTATTGTTTTAGTTGTTGTTAAGCAGAGCTTACCCTGAGTCAAGGACTTCTCAGTTTCCCATGCTCTGCCTGTGAGGAAATGCTCAAGGAGCTGGTGGGGACCATGGCCAGGACACCTGACCTGACCTGACCTGACCTGGCCAGGGGGATATTCCATCCCAAAGACCTCATGCCCAGTATATAGACTGGGAGAGGTACTGGGAGGTGCTGATCCCTGCCTGGGGACAGGCTGGGTATTGGCCAGTGGGTGGGAGCAACTGTGTTGTGCATCACTTGTTTCTCTTGGGTTTTATTCTTCTTTCCTTTTCAGTTACTATTGTTAGTATATTTTATTTTGTTGCAATCACTGAACTGTTGTTATCTTCACCTGTGAGGTCTACTTTTTTCTCCCTGATTCTTTCCCCACGGAGACAGGGGCTGGGGGAGTGGGACAGTGGCTGTGTGGTACTTAGATGACAGCTGGGGTTAAAATGTGACACTCCTCGATCTAATTCCTGAATAGGAACCCTGAGGAATCAGCCTACATCTACTGTGTCAAGCCCATGGCCTGAGCTCATGGTTAAGCCCAAAGTCCTGTTTGTCTGTGCTTTGACTCAGCTCTCCCCCAGGGCCTGGAACAGGATTGCAAGGAGGGAGCACCAGGACTCAAACCCTTACCCCCACAGAAGGATGAGCCACATGGCTTCACACAGACACGTGGCTGTTTGGCATGCACCAATTAATATACAAAGTCTTAATTAAAAAGAAAAAGCCAATGTGATCCCAAATGAACAAGTGCACACCTGAATTCCAGATGGGATCTTTGGAAGCACTGCTGCAGTAGTAAATTGAAGGATCTCTTATAACCTCTGGTGTCAGAGATACGTGGCTTAAGTAGATTATGACACGGTTGACTCTCACTGCAAAAGGCTGTCATGCCAAGATGGAATCTGCATGCAAAGTAAGGTTTGCAGGGCCTAGACATCCACAGGCTGTAGCACAGCAGTCCCTGAGCACAGGTTCACATCCGAGATCTTAATTGTCTCCAAACATCAGGCAAGTAATCTGCATTTTGAAGTCTCTAAATGGGTATTTACATAATTTATGTTTTACAAAGACCACTGATGTATATTTGCATAATAGACCACAGCAGTGCCAACAGATCCATTGCAGCACATGGTGTCAGCTCTCACGAACTTCCCGTGGGTTTTTTGCCCTTTGTTCGAGCCCTTGTGACAGAAAGAAATGGCAGGAACTGATAAATCTCAGACTAGACTGAGTGCCTGTCAGAGCTTCTTTGGCTGGCTGGAAACACATGGAAATGAAGCTGCATGCTCAGTCACCTAAGAAGTGCTCTGTGTATGTTCATTCCAATTCTGTGGAGAAACACTAAAGATGGTCCTTCATGTCCATTCAGTTCCCTGATGTGGGGTCCCCATTGCTCTCTACTTGGCTGCCAGCACTGCTGCTTTCATGCTCTCAGCTTCCTCCTCCTTACAAACAAATACATTTTCTCACCACCACTCTCAGCCCCTCAGCATGATCTGTTGGGTCCGTGCTGCAGATGCCTGGAGAAGGACTTTGGGCTTTGTCACTAGTGTCACCTGGACAGTCAAGGTTCAGTGCATCAGTGCAGAGAAGAAGCCAGTTAAAAGCTGCAGACCTCTGAGTTCCAGTGCATCGTCAAAATGGTGCTTCTGGCATTCTCATGGTGGAGTTAGTACCTCAGGGGGGTTTTATCCTGTGTATGGCTAATGGCAGAATTGTTTTTTCCTCATGGCTAAGTGGGAGAATCCTGGCCAATGTCAAGTTAAGCAGTGTTGTAACCCTGAAAAGGTCACCATTTGTAGCCCTCAGTACCACAGTGTTAGCAGACCAGCTAAATTCAGTCTGGTGCTTTTGATGTAGGTGACTCCATGAAGACTGGAGGGAGCAGTTCATACCCTCCCAAACCTGAACTGGGGAATGGGATCACTGCCAGCTCCAAACAGGAATTTCCTTCCTTTAATTTGCTCCACAGCCTGAACACTGATGGGATGTAACGTTATGCATATGCTAATGGCTGGTGCTTCACTTTGTAAGACATTCTATTAGAAAAGTTTATTTTTTTAGCCCTGGTTGTACGTCTCCTTTGCATTTGTGTTGATTTGGGTATCCGTCATCCTGCTGAATGTGATAAGGGTTCATCAGTTTCCCTGCATGCTACTAATAAGATAATGCTTTTAAGCCTTCGGTATTTTCACAGGAGACATGTTCCCCTTGCTGCAGATACTCAGCAGAGTGATGGCTCTAATCATGCTCTCTGTCAATAGCTGTCAGCTGTGATGGAACTGGGGTTCTGGTTGGCCGGATAAACCCGCAGTGTGAGAGAGAGGATGTGCCTGCTGAAGAGTTGCCAAACTAGAGCAGGAGAAAAGACTAATTTAAACTTCCTGTACCAGAGCTGAAGTAAGCCTAATGCTGTGATGTTTGCCTCTACTACTCTTAATATTCAGTCTAAAATGATTAATCCAGGATAATATCTTGCACACAGTTTCTTTTGATTTCAGTTCTGACTAAAATGAAATACTGGAAAAATTCAACAAACAAGTGTTTCCTACTGATTGATCTAAGGACCAGAACTATCCTTTGGCATTATAACTAATCCTTTTCTGTTATCTAGATTAAAAGAAATCAGGTGATATGTAGATTGAAGTGATTTCAATGTTGATTCTATAATTAAACATCAGTTATATTCTATTAGAAGCTCTTTACAAAATTTTTAGTATAAAATTCTGTCTCTTCTCAGGAAATGACAGAAATACAAGGAACATTTTGGGATCTGGTGACTTCAGAATCTTGCAGCAGGAATCATTTCTGCGTGAGTTTCTTAGGGAACAATGGCAATAACTGGAAGAATTTGACTGACTTGTAAAGAATGAGGAAAGATGAGAGCAGCATTTTTGCAGGGTGAACAGAACTTTTCAGATGTCTTTTAGAGATGTTTCCAATTACTTTTCTGTGCCTGCCATGCTGGAGGTTGGTGCTGTGGCTGTGGTTATTCCATGCAGGGGTTTGGGGGAGCCTCCTGCAGTGCATGTGCTGAATGCCCCCTGCCTTGCTTTAAAGGCTGCTGAGCTACAAGGGCTCTGCCCTGAGTCACAGCTCTTGGGTGGGAGGGCAGCTCTGTTGTGGTTGATTTTCTCCTGTTCCTCATGGGTATGACATCTGCTTATGCCAAAATGTGAAAGGATGGCTTCCTAAAAGCAGTGAGCAGTCCATCTTCCTGCTCCTCGCTGCCATCTCCTTGGGGAGGCATGGACACCTCATGCAGTGGCATGGAGCAGTTTCTGTTGTCTCTTCTCTTTTGGCTGACACCCTGTTACTTAATCTGAGTAGTTCTTTCCAGTGTGTTTTGGGCCAGTTTGTTCCCAGGGTAAACCCAGGTAGGTAGAGCTGAGCCTGCTTCATTCTGAGAGATCCCCATCCCTGCGGGGACCCCCTCTGACTGGGTAGGGCACAAGAGACCTGCGTTCAAGCACTCCTAAATCACCTGCAGGAAGGCTTTGAGCCTAGATATCATCTATCACTGGAGCACAATTGAACTGCTGCCCCAGCTGGCAGATGCCTCTCTGCTCCCTTCCCATTTGGTGTGATGCCACAAGCCTGTGCATGGTCTGGCCAAGGAGAGCAGACCTGCAGGGCATCCTTCACCTCCACCACACACCCAGGGCCTGTGTGTGCAGTCAGCTGCAGAAACGAGCACGTTGTAGGGCTTTGGGAGATGCAAACTGAAGGGTCTGGAGAATCATTATGTCTCCAGGGCTGGGCAGTGGGAGCTTTGAGAGTCTCAGTGGTGCATAAAACCCCAGCTCAGGCAGCTGGGCTGGCACGTGGAAGCCTAAAATCTTCCTTGGAGATTGGTGCTGTTGGTGCACAGGTTGTAGCTTACTCAAACCTGACCTTACTCTCAAGCTTTGTGAGGTCTTCCTGTGTGGCATGAAGAAACTGTACATGCTTCTTAGATATGACCTGGGTGTTTTTTCAGTACTGCTTTTCAGTTCTAGGCCTGAGAGCTGAGAGACGCATGCCCAACTTGAAGCAGATGGGTCATAGTATTTATGTTGGTGGTAGAAGTTCTGTTTAAAGCTAAGCAGGTGAAGTTCAAATCCTTGCTGTAAGTTGCACTGACACTGCTGCTAGATCATATCCAGGCATTTTACAAAGTGGAGCTATGTCTGTTTAGAGCTGGGAAGCCAAATTAAAATCCTCATTACAAATGTCGACTGCAAATACAATTATCAGCTTATGAAAAGGCTGCATATTTGTAACATGTAGATTTTCAAGCAAGAAAAGGTGCAGTTTTCCCTTAAGGAAAAGAATGCCAACAACACATGCTCCTTTTCTTCTCAAGAAATTAAGGAGTGTCTGGGGGAGAGGAGCTGGGATGGCTTCAAATGTTTTTTGTACTCCCTTCCAAAATAAGTTTATAGTTTCCCCATATACAATTTAATTAAGCCTTCGATTTGACCTTTGTAATGAGCAATAAAATTTAACTGGGAAAGATGTGGATAGGAGAGCACAAACAAAGCATGCCCCACGTCAGCCAATGTGAGAACTGTTTCTGTAACCAAAACTAATGAGATCATCAGGACAAAAGCAACAGCCAAAGCATTTTCAATTATTACTAATATTTTTCTTCCTCAAGCCAGTTTGTATTTTTCTTAATTACAGCTTTGAGCTGTGGCGTGATATTTAGCAGATGCCTTTGGCACTTGGCGTGCTGATCACTTGCACACTCCAGACTGGCAGGGGCACCTAATCTTTGAAGTCTAGAGCACACATTCATATCTAACCATAAAGGTCAGTCCTGCATTCCTCGCATCCCCCCAAACTCCCATTAAGTTTAATAGGAGTTTGAGCATGTGAGGCATGCGCTGTCAGGACCGCTCTCAGTCTCCCTGATATTACCAATGAGGCATGTACAGAATTTCTAAACTTAACCAATTAATTGCACCACACAGTGATGGCAGAAGGCAGTCACAGAGCTTTTTAGTAGTTTCTTTCATTACAAGAAAGTTACTGGGAACATCATGTTTTACAAACACTTCCATGCTGGGTTTCAGGATATCATGTCAGCTGTGCTGTGCTGTGGACGGGGTATCTGGCAAACTAAACAAGCTTGAACATGCAACCACAAACATGTGCCTAGGACTAGACTAAAAACAGATGTTTCCAGGAAATGTAAAAGATGTTAGGCTTGTTTTAAGCTTATACTTTCAGCTTGTCAGCATTTGAATAAGTCCCGTATTAGTGTAAACAAAATGACAAAACCTTTTCTTGCAAGTGACTGATTGATTAATGGAAGTACTGCTGAATCACACAAGGTTTGTTAGGTTAGGTTATTTCTTCCCGAGGAAAAGATGAATTGTTCTATTGTGACATTTACCATGGCAGGAGCTAAGGCAGTTATACGTGCAGGTTTACATTTTAGCCCTCAGAACTAATGCAGTTTTATTGTGGTCCTGAAAATCATGCAGGGTTTGCTGTGGCAGCTGTATATCAAAAGCCAAACACGTGAGTGACAGGTTTCCTGAGTGTGTGTCCTGCTCTTTCCATAAACCTATATATTGTATTTGAATGTATATAGACAAAAAGATTGTTTTGGAACAGGGTTGCTATTTCATGTAAGTTTGTCTTCTAAATACCTGACATCTCAAATTGTCACATGTTCCTGCCTTTATTGCATGTTTTTCTTTGTTGCATTTGACTTTAGTTCCTGAAAATTCCAGCCAGTGTTACTTCTTGAAGAGAGCGGGTGTCGTTCTTTCTCAGACTGAAGAATTTGCATCCAAAACATGCGAACTGTGCCGGAAATAAAGTAGTTTTCCCACCCATCCACAAGGAGAGGTGGTCTGTCAGAGGTCACAGAGAGCTTAATGCAGAATTACAGTCTGGACATAGATAATCCAAGTCTCAGTTTATGACTCTCCCTCCAAGGCCAATTTCACTCACTCGCTCCTTAAAAAGAGAAATGGAAAGATCTCAAAAAGAAAACTGAACACATCAGTTTGCTCCCATAATCTTGTCCCACAGATCTTCTGGAAAGGCTGCCCTGAGGCTTGCCCCTCAGAAGTCAAGTTGGGAGACTGACCTATGCACTTGTAACTCCTGTACTTCTTCTATTTTCTGGTTAAAGAATTTTTTTTTCCTCTTAACTCCCAGTTTCCTTAAGAGGGGGTGTGGGGAAGAGGTTTCTGTGGATACCATATTCTCAGGCTGCAATAGAAAATGGTAGATCAGTACCTGTATGGGAGCCTGCAGAGCTGTTCATTGCTCCCTTCTTCTGACTCCAAAAGGGATATATTAGACCCACTTTTTACTGGCTGGTATTATATAATGGACAGTAACAAACTCCAGAATTTGGAGAATTGCATCACGAGTTATCACACTTCAGGAGTTCTCACATTCCCATTTCCACAGCATTCCCTTTTCCATTTGTCTGCTGCAGCTGTAGCTGGGAATAATTAGTGCTGGTCTTAATGTCAGGATAATGGATTATTTGGAAATTGTTGGTACGTTTTATGGCAACAGCATTGTTTTGCAATTTCAGAGCTTCTTCCTTTGAATATGTAAAAGTAATTTCAGCTTTTGCTACCAGAGGTGATAAAAAGCTAATAATAACACTGCAGCATCTACTGTAATTTAAGAGCCTGTTCCACCAACTTGCACCTAGATTTAATTTTCTTATGAAGCTGTCAGCCAAACCCCAGCCTGTGATCGAAGGGGAATTTATCAAGGAACTGAGCTCCAATGTGGAGAGTAACTGCAGGTGCTGACCAGTTCACTTAGACCTGCATTATGAGTATCATTACATACATGATGAGGCATTCAAGACCAAGGCATTAATTTGCTGTCGTAGGTGCTGACATTCTGTCTTTTCAAAGCACAACGTTTGCATGAAAGTGTAGGAAGAAATAGAAAGGTGTGACTTGATGTAATTAATGTGGGAAAGCAGAAATAAACAATCTCCCCTTCTTTTGTCTCCCCAAGTAGCTGAGTTAAAAGTTCTCCCTAGCAGCTCGTGGTGTAAAACTGATAGAAGCGTGTCCAGAATCCCCACTTTGACACAGGCACAGTGGATTGATGAGCATGGACTCTCTGCTGTCAGTGTCCACTCCATTAGAAACCAGGCTGCTGTAATTAACATTTACAAGAGTGGTCTGGCAAATCTCTCTGATTATTTTGTGTCCAGCATCTCCTCACAGGGGCTGTTCACTTGTCTGGTAAGAAGATCTGTAGCCTTAGCTGGACGCATGTGGCCAGCGTGACTGTTGGTCACACACAAGGGCAGTGCCAGGTGAGCAGGTCCTGGGGCCCCAGCAGGTGTTTCCCCAGGCACTGGTGCCTTGGCACTGCCCTACAAACAGGGTCTGCCAGAGACCCTGTGCTCGGTGTGAGAGGGGAGGACACCAAAGGCTGAATCTGATGGGTGCTGGGGCAGCTCAAACACAGGCTTCTCCAAAACTAATCCAGCTTCCTCGATGGGAGCTCAGCCAATTCACCTGCCCTTCCCTTCCTGCCTTCCTCCTCTGTTCCACAAGTACTTTCTCAGCAGGGAGGCAGTGCATGTGCACTGCATCTCAGTAGTGGCAGCTTTGGGCATGTCTCTGACGGGAGATGAGGAGGGTCCAGAGCTTTGCAGGGAAAGGCTCCGTTTCACACTGATCGTTTACAATCACAGGGAAGGGGCTGAGCTCAAGTCAGATCAGAATAGAAAGAGGTTTCTGTTTAGTAGCTGAATTTAGTCACCCCTTGAGGAAACATAAACAGATTAAAGCAGGCCTTGCTGATACTGTTCCCTGGAGAGCAATGGCATGCAAGTACACCAGGAAATAGTTCCATATTTGATAATCCCTAGCAGTAGCAAACGGCAAGTCATTTGGCCTAGGAAGGGGGAACTAACTGCTGGGCTGTCAATATGACTTGCACTTGAGTCAGATAACCTCATAATAACCTAAAGAATGATGGCATTGTTTTGGCTCTGTATCACTACTGGCTGAGGTTAAGGTGTGCTCTAACACAGGACTCACCACATGCATTTGGAAGGCATTCTTAGCCCTCACTGTAGGGGGGTTTCCTGTTCCTAAATTAGATGACAGTGACAGTTTTGATCTCCCTTTCCTCCTAAGCTAGTCTCTCTGAGGAACAGTATTGATCCGTGTAAGTATTTATGAGTTGCTCAGTGCTGTCTGAGCGCCACGTGCATTACTGGGCAGCAATCTGCGGTTAGATCTTTGAGGTGAAGATAATCCTGAACGCTCTGAACAGGGAGGTCAAGTAATTTTCATTATGTGCTTTGTTTGGACTGTCAAGATATTAATTTAGCAGCAGTTAACAGGGATGAAAGTTCAGCTAAGGAAGTGGACTCAATCCCCTGGACCAGCTGAGCTGTTGTCCCCTGCACCCCCAGTAATCACCAGCCCGGAGGAACTCTGAGCCATCTTCAGTGACCCCGACAGACCTTGTCCTCGGCAAGAGTCCCAAAAGGCTGCTCACAGAGGCTGCCTTGGCAGTCAGCTGCCTTCACTAAGTACCCTTTTTGGCAGGATTTGAATATTCACACTGGGAGCCTGGATGAGGGAACAGCACAGTAGCTGCTGCAGTGGCTGTATCACCATCGTGCTGCAGTGATAAATAAACAGCGCAGAATAATATTCATATGCCAGTGCCCAAAAGGCCATCACATGTGTCAGCCTGAGCTTAGCTGAAACCTTCAGAGATTTTAACCACTCCATTTCTGGAAAGGAGAGAGGGACTGATGGTGGAAGGAGTTTCTAGCAATGGAGAAAGCTTCTAATTGGGAATCATAAAGCCTTTAAAACGCAGAAAGTAAATACTAGAACAAACCAAAGCTGTGGGGTTTGGTTGGTTGGTTTTATGAAGTCATACTCTGGGGGATGGATGCTGAACATCTGGGGTTTGCTTTGTTGAGACTGGAGTTTCATTTCTGTGCTAGTCTTCACACTGATGCTTTTTTCCTTTCCTAGCATGATCACTATTTTTTTGCCTTTTGAATGTCAGTAGTAGACTGAACATAACCATCTCTGACTCAGAGAAAAAGATTTAAGAGGAAAAACTCGTTTAACTCAGAATCTCTCAGCCAAAAGCCTGGAGTGAGTAAGCAGTAGGAACTCTGAGGAAACTGGAATAAAATGTGAAATCTTTACACTGATGAAACTTGGACCTTAAAAACTAAATATAGGATTGAAAAAGATTTTGAACTGCATTAGAAGTTAGGCTATTTTTATATAGTTTTAAGAAAGGAGAAAACAGAGCATTTTATTTAAAATTCCAGGTTTGCACAATTAGATCCCAAATTAGAATGGGCCATGAATAGCATTGAAAGATACTCTGCTGTAAAGGCAGAAAGAGAATTCAGAATGTGGTCCTTTCCCTGGCAAAGATAAAGGCAGTTTTCTAATGTATTATTTAACGCTTGTTATGTAGTGCATTAAGCAGTCACTGAGAGGAAAGCTTTTAAAAACCAACAGCCTCTCTGATAGCATTAAATCTTACCTTAGATTTTTGGTTAAGTCAATAGTAAGAAAATAAACGAATTAATACGTTTCAGTCTGCCCGATTTATAGACGCCAATCAAGTTACAATGGTGGACATGGCCCGCTGAAAGAGGGGAATAGATTTACCTGAGTGAGGTCTTAATTTAATCAGCTGGCCCCAGAGAGCTGAAGTCAGCAGGCTGGGATGATATAAGAGGCAGCAGAGAAATAGTGCCTTTACTGCCGTTGCAAAGGAGAATGACAGTGATGGAAAGGACTCTGGGCAGTGTCAGAACACACCTATTTCCATGATTTATTCTTAATTTACTTTAATGACAGTCTGAAGGTTGTCCATTTTTCTTTAAATGTCCCCAGAATACTGATATTTTCTAAACATTTGGAGCATGCTTTTTCTCCCCCTCCTTTCTGTTGGCTCCACTGCAGGTTGGAATGGAAGAGCAGCTGTGTCTGCATTTTGCTATCAGGAATTCCGAGTGCAATGGCAGATTCCCATTTTCCCACTGTATCCCTCGCCAGCCAGTGTCCCTTTGCTGAAGTCACTCTTGAGTCAGGTCTAGGAATCACACATTCCTCTGGGATTAATGTTGATATTACGATAAAATGGAGGAATCCATTGCATTTCTTGTGTGGTTTATTCTGGCAAAAGAACAAAGTGTGCTTTCCCAATACAATAGCTCATTTTTAGTATCAAGTGAATTTATTGATGGTTGTTCAGAACTAGTGACATGCAGACAATGATCTCAGATTGCATTTACATTTTTGGAATACTTGCCATCTTTTCCACTTTCTGCCAGGAACTTGCTTCTGTGATTCAGAGTTTTTATTTTAAGATTGGACTGTGGTTTCATCTGCATTACAAATCTATGCCTTTTGCTTTCTTGTATATGTGCACTGCATTCATTAGTATCACAAATCCTATAAGCTTGGACCTGAACATTTATTGTTAATTATAAATTTTTCCAGGTAGGCATTTGGGTTTTTTTGCCAAGCACTCAGGTGTGTTTTTACTGATTGACTGTAAAATCATCATCCATCCCTTCAGCAGATGAAATAGTGATTTTTTTTCTCTCTCCACAATGTCAGTGAGAGGGTTCAAGGGCAATATGATCTCAGTAATACTTGCAAATAGCTTGGGAATGTTTATGTAACTGGAGACTCATGGATTTTTTTTTTTAAATGACAAAATGATAAGTTTTTACAACTAAGAACTACTCCTACTTTCTTCTGAATCTAGTCCTTTATATAAAAATGGATGGAATTGCCCCAAAATGCATCTGGAAGGGGACTTAAAAAAAGGAGAGAGAGCAACTCTACATGGGCAGACAGTGATCAGGACAAGGGGTTATGATTTTAAACAAAAAGAGAAGGAGTTGGTTTACCCACTGGGAACATGTTCTTTACTCAGAAGGTGTTGAGACACCGTAACAGGTTGCCCAGAGAAGCTGTGTTTGCCCCATCCCTGGAAGTGTTCAAGGCCAGGTCGGGTGGGGCTTGGAGCAACCTGGTCTAACAGTTGGCATCCCTGGCCATGGCAAGAGGGTTGGAACGAGAACACCACCTTTAAGGTCCCTGCTAACCCAGACCATTCTATCATTCTATTAAGTCACTGTGCTTTCCAATCTCCTCCTGCAACAACTCACCAGCCTGAAGGATGTTTCACTGGGATGTGAACCACTCAATCCTAACATCCTGTTTTAAAGCATGAGCCAGTTGCCATGCCAGGTGAAACTGGAGGCACTTTTTGTGGGAGAAGATCAGATGCTGAGCTCAGCCACTGCAATGCAGAGTCCCTATGATTCTGCTCAGGCTGTGACTGTGAGTAGCCAAGTAGAGCTGGGCAGTCAGGAAAGACTTTCTGAGCAAAACAGTGGATGCTGAGGATGGAGGAGCCACACTGAGTCTAACTAAAGCATGAGTCCAAGTGCCCCATTGCTCTCTGTACATATTTCAGTTACTCAAAATAAGTGCACATGTTCCAGCAACAGAAAGAACTTAAAGCCCCTATTTAAAAGATGTGTGATTAATCTTACATTTACTTTCATGTTTTCAGATATACTCAAGGACAAGAAAACCCATCCAGAGAACAGAAACGAACCAAAACCTACTGTGAAAAAGATTGACACCACAACCACCACAAGCACTGTCAAGTCATCCTCCAAAAAACACAGTGTAACTGGAAATGGGAGCAGTCCAGCCCTGAGCCCCTCCCTTGTTGTTTTAGCAGCACTGGCAATTCTGTGGCATTGTCCACTGTAGCCATGTTGCTTTGCAGCCACTGTGCCACTGCTTCTGTTCACTGTCCTTTATACCTGCAGCCTTACCCAACAGAAAACAAATCTAAATGGCTCTCTAGTTTATGTGATACGTTAGAATAAATATGAAGTGATATCCTGGAGTTGGCAGATACCAAGTGTCATCCAATGTCTGAAGAAAAGCCCACCCAGGATACAGAGGGAATGTTGCCAAGGGTCTGAGTAGCTTAAGTTATGGGGTAGAAATAATGGAAAACACAAATTGTTTATTGTGTGTGTTACTGTTTTTATCCATTTTATTTGCTAGAATCTGACGGGCTGGTTTTGTTTGTTTAATTTTTCTGATAAGTTATATGAATGGTCAGTCTTTGAATTCAATCCAATCCATGTTTTATCTTTTTAGTGAACAGCTAACAAGCTGTGCCTACAGTTCATAGAATGTCAAGGGGTTGGAATGGACCTTAAAGGTCATCCAGTCCCAACCTCTCTGCCATGGGCAGGGACACCTCCCACTAAACCAGGTTAAGTACTCTCTACCAGCTTGATGAAATTCCTGAGTGAAGAAGATTAAAGCATATTTGAAACTTCTTTTCACTCTTACCATTTAGATTGTAGGAAGCAACATAAAAGCATATGGTGTGTCTAATATATCAGTATAGTTGCCTTAACTATGGAAAAAAATAGAACCACTTTGTTTACTGAAGGATATAGATAGTGAGTTTCCCTGCCCCACAAAATGTCATTACCAGATGCTTAAGCATATGCTCAAGGCTTAGTGGATGAATGTCCAGCAAAGGGAAACATAAATAAACATAATAATGTTTTATCCACTTGAATGCAGCTCTGTACAGAGAAAAAAAAGATTGTTCAGTTCAAACTTACCTTGCCTATGTGATGTTACATAGAAACCAACTTAAGTTGTCCATAAAGTTCTCAGAAATACAAATTATTGGTAACTCCCGTTAGACACTAATTAGATTTTGTGCATTATGGATCTCTGAAATCAACTTTCATAAACTATGTATTATTTAATTACATTTAATGTTTAAAATTTTTTATCACGTTAGGTGTAAATGTAAAACATTCTGAAATCTAGAACATTCTCTGTTATGCCTCGTCTTGATTGCTACCCTAGAAAATGTCAAATGTGCATTGTATTACAAGGCTTTCTTTTTTAATCGGTGATACATTGATGCGTTTTAACTTTTTGGATGAAAAAGTACTATAATAACTTCTAATGGGTTAAGAGTTAATGTGTGTTTTCCAACAACTGTTTACAGTGCCACTGAATATATGTATACAAACACAACTGTATGAATACGGTGATTAATATGATAAGTATATGAAACATTAGAATTGTTATATTTACTACATTTCATAACTATTACAACAGTTTAATGGCCATTTTCATGTTGTAGACTATTATTATGTACAGTTTTGTAAGATTTAATGTAAAACATTTGCCTTCAGTTTTTTGTAAAACATCTCTTTGATACTTGGAGAAACAGTCACTGACATTACTCAGAAGAAGAACCCTCTATCTTACTAACCAGCTTCAGGCTTTTTATTGGCAACTTTGGTTATAAAAGCCTGAATTAGAGAAGGTTCTGTGTGCCAGTGCTGCTGCTGGATGTCCTCACACAGGGAGTGGCAATAATGCAGAATAAGCATACACTACGTGAACAAAAGCTCCCTGCACTTTACGTTTTCAAACAGTATTAGTGAACATGTCTGGTTATGTTTGCAAAGGTGAGGCTTGAGTTCCATTTGGGCTCTTAGGTGATACAAAGGTATGATCAGAACCATGGGCACACCCAGCTGCAAAGGCACTGTCTCTAAGAGCCAGCAGCTAAGTCTTCTAATAGGTAATTCCATTTTAATGTTGAAACAAGGAGATAAAATGTAAAAGATACCTACCTTAACAGGAAGTATTTTATATTTTAGTTCTGATTTTTCAAAATGGTAAGGGTATTAATATCCCTAAGGGTATTAATATCCCTAAGTAGTTCTTCCCAGTCACATCAGTGAAAATCAGTTTTCCCAAGAGTGCTAAAATTGCTGTCCTGTCTTTTCCAGGGTTTGTGAGCTGCACCAGTCCATGGAACCATAACTAAAAATGCTGCTGGTTGTATTCCTTTTTAGTACCCTTTGGAAAAGTGCTGTTTTACCTGCAGAGGTGTGCAGGTTGTGTTGTTTGTGCAGTCACAGGACTCTGCGATGCCTTGCAGTCCTAAGGAGTGTGTTGTGATGGCTGTTGTTAGACAGGCTGTCCTCTGCACACAGAGATGTACTTTGGGTGCTGTCTGCAGCTCCTCCTCAGGTAACACCAACCCCTGTGGCTGCACTGGAGCAAGTAAGGTCTGATGCTTGTGAAGCTGACTCCTAATTCAGTGTTCTCACACTTGAGATGCTCAGTCACCTTTCAGGCAGGTGCACCCACATTTGCACACTGAAGCCTCCATCAGGAATCCTATGGGTAGAGGTTTCAGGAGTGAGCTCTGATCCTGCCAGGTTTCAGCTGTGCAGCTTGGAATTCTCAGTCCTTCTCACCTGCAGAGAGGGAACTTGAACACCCAGACTTAGGTGTCTTTCTGAGGTGTGTTCTGTGAAAGGTTTTGAGCAGTGATCTCACAGCCTTGTGTTCAGCTGCAGCAGAGGAAGCTGCAGAAAGCCCTGCAGGAGGCATGGATGGAATAACTCACCCAAGGCATTATTTCTTGCTGCTGTATGTCATGATCTTGCTAAAGAGAAACGTCTGGAAAAGCAAGTGTTTGAATTTGGAGGTTGGCTGGCAAATTTGTATGATGGAGCACTCATCTCTCAAGCTAAACAAGATAGCCCTTTTAAAGTTTCTGTAAGAAAACAGAACAAGTTCAAACTGTGGGATGAGATAGAATCAACTCATTTCATTGGATTCAACCAATATTTTAAGAGACACAAATTGTTGCAGAACAGGGGAAGAATACATTTCACACTAACACACTTTTACACTGTAAGAAGAGCACTGGTCAAACCAGCATGAAATATGTACATAATGTCCATTAAAATGGTGCAGTTTTAAAGGGCAATGCATTGTATTTTTACTGATGGTTTATAATTTTTTTCCCTCAGGATCAATTGCCTTTACATATTTCAAAAAGAATGTTTGCCATCAAACAAGGCATCTATACCAGCAAAGGCAAAACGAACTGGCTGTGTCAGATAAAGGAAGT
Source organism: Myrmophylax atrothorax (assembly GCA_026770055.1). NCBI lineage: Eukaryota > Metazoa > Chordata > Aves > Passeriformes > Thamnophilidae > Myrmophylax > Myrmophylax atrothorax. The sequence goes on from JAOXXN010000137.1 coordinate 1,918,871, forward strand.
ATTCCTTTTCAGATGAGTAAGACACCTGTTTTACAAAATCTTTTTTTATTATCCAGGACACTGTAATTATGATGTAATTACAAAGGTCGAAATTCAAAATACTTTCAAACTTGTCTGTATAATCTCAGTGTAAAATAAGGTACCAGTCTAAGAGCATTGCTGTAGCTTCGCCTAACAGTTATGAATTGTGTTTAGCTGCTGCTTTTTGGTTGTTTATTGTTTTGCTATGACTTTCTTTTAATATTTTGCTGGGCCCCCATTTGTGAATGCCAGCATTGGAAAGTACCTGCTGTCATACATTTGTGAGTAAAATCAATGTACAGTTTTCTGTGGATAGTGGTGGAGGCTTCTTACCAAATCAGCCAGACCTGCCACAGTGTCGGTGCTCAGGGTCTCACTGCCCCGGGGGTCTGTGTTACGCAGGCTCCTGGGAGAGGTTCAGGAGGGCTGTGTGTCACTGGTCCCCTTCCTGGCTATGGAAGTGCCAGGGAAAGGGTGACCATGGGTGGGCAGAGGGGTGTGTGGCTGCCGGGGCAGTGCCTGGCACCTCCAGCTGCCTTCTCTGAGGTCCTGAGCCAGCTGCTCTCGGCTGATTTCAAGTGGCTTTTACACCTCTCCAAGTCAGCTCATGGAGACTGGCCATGCAAAGAGCAGCACGGCATTGAGAGACTGCACTTCCAGGCAACCTCACAGGCACCTGCTAGAGGCAGGACTTTTTGTTGCAATTTAGATGCTTTCCACAGTCCAGCCTCTCATTTTCAACCTTGCACTTTTGCCTGGCTTTCACATTGCCAGTGTTATGCCCTGTCTTTCAGTGCACTGGGTACTTTGTCATTGCATGAGGAACTGTGATTCTGACCCCCCAGCAATGAACCTTTTGAGGTACAAATGTCTGTCAGAGCTTGATAAGGGCAACACAGATAATACTGTCCAGCTGCATTGGCTTCAGAGGCTCTGCATATGGAATGTGGCTGTGAGAGTCCCATCTCTCTGATCTCTTAAATCAGATTTGTATTCAATATATCCCTATTCCTTTTGATGATACCAAGACTGCAACATGTATCATAGTTTTAATTTTGACTCTCTAATCTTACTATGTGAGTCTTCTCAGTGTTTTCCTAAAGAATGTTGTGCACAAGCTTGATGTTAATGTTAGTTGAGCCTTTTTGCCCAGATTTGCTGAGGTAATTCTTATTAAATATTGCACACTATTAGTTTTAAGCAAGCTGTGTTCAAGTGAAAGGAGCTGAAACACACCCTGAAGTAAGATACTGAGTAGGACAAAATTCCAGAAAGGTCCCATGTTCCTGAATTGGACTCTTCACATTAAATAGAGTTTGAGGTTTAAGCTGAAATTAGGGTTAAAGTTTTTTAACTAGCATGGTGTCATTGGGATTTCAGCCTCTTATTTAAAATCAATAAGCAGTCTACCCATTTTTTTAAGTGGCAATTAATTTATATACATGTTTTCCCCATGTCTCTGCACGTGTACAGATTCAGCATTTTTAGAAATAGGAGACATTCTTTGTCCTGCACATTGACCTTAATGTTACAGCTGGCCAAAAGTCCAAGGCATTTATTTTCATTTATAGCATTTCACTACTCTCAGGGCTTCTTACCATGTCATATGGCATGTGTGTTAATGGAAATTGAAGCCTCTTACAGTCAATGCCATTATTACTCTGACATGTTCTAGTCAAAAAGAACACAGGAAGGTCTTCTTCCCATTGCCTTGGAAGTCTAGAATTACTCCCAATACTGAATTCTCTTCTGGTTTCCACTGTCACTCTCTAAATAACTACATTTGAATTGTGTTAAATGATAAGCCACCAAAAATTATATATTGGCCGAGAGATTGTAATAAATAGAGAGATAATAAACTCAGAAAAGGATCCTGCATTTAAAATAGAATCACAGAACCGATTGGGTTGGAAAAGACCTCCGAGATCATCAAGTCCAACCCTTGGGCCAACTCCAGTCCCTTTACCAGATCATGGC
>JAOXXN010000137.1:1920968-1937636 GCA_026770055.1 Myrmophylax atrothorax
GGGATGGGGAATCCACCCCCTCTCTGGGCAGCCCATTCCAATGCCTGATTACTCTCTCTGGAAAGAATTTTTTTCTGCTCTCCAAGTTAAATTTGCCCTGGCAGAGCTTGAGCCCGTGCCCCCTTGGCCTATTGCTGAGTGGCTGGGAGAAGAGACCAACCCCCACCTGGCTAGAACTTCCCTTCAAGTATACTCCTAGGAATACTCCAGAGAATACTCCTAGGAAACAAATGGTTCATGGACTAGAACAATTTTTCAGGTTCTTTTCCCCTTTCCAGGTTCACCACCGTTCCACCTCCATGCAGCACAACATGGAGCATGCAGGAGGTTGGTGTAAGTGCAGGAGAGTGGAATGAAACTGTTGCTGTGTAGTGATATTGCAGAGAATCTTGCTTAAAGCAAGATCCTGTTGCTGGTTGTGAGGAATTCATTCCAACTGCAGGTGCAGTTCAGTCCTTACTCAGTGAACAGCCACAGTTCCTGCAGCTTTCAGAACAGGCTGCTGCAGATGGACCACAGTGCGATGTTTTTATGTCACTCTCATATCACTGAGATCAAACTCAGTCCTGGAAATGGATGGGCTTAGGCATTGTGGTCATTATCAGCACTACAGTGATTTCCCCCCCTGGAAATCATGTAATAACCTTTGGAGAGAAGGGCATGTCAGAGAGGCCCCTGATGCTTTCAGGATGTGCATGAAGCCTTCCATTAAATAGCCTCTAACAACCACTTTGGTCTCTTTTTTTCTGTGCAGAAAGTATTAATACTACCTTGCAAAATTATGCTGTTTGCACTTAATCATTTCAATTAATCTTTACTAAATTACCCAGTACTTTGTAATTATAATATTTGCAGTTAATTTAGTGCCATCTTAAAAATAATTCGTTGCATAATATAAGCAATTAACATTTATTCAGGGTTTTTTCTGTTGAAGGGGGACATATAAATTATCCTCAGTGGCCTTTCTGTACACCTAATTAGCACCTGTTTGAATTATCCTACAGACTATGGACATTTCATCTGAAAAATAAATGCATTGCTAGTTTTGTGAACTCCTTGCAAATACAGAGTTGTAAAAATTCCTTTTCAGGGGGATGCAAAAGTGTATTTTCATACATCTTCTGGGTTTATGAGCTAGGCTAGGCTTTTAGACTATTGCACATAGAATAGTTACTGACATTTTTAATGCAGTTAAAATGGGAGTAGTCTGATACCTCTTTCCTATAATTAAGTAGAGTATCCCAGATTTGTAGCCTGTTTTATTCAGTAATGAAAAAGGAAAGCAATAAGACTTCAAGAATACAGATCTTAGTGTAACTTCCACTTTTCTGTATATGCACATCCAGTTTTACTAATCAGAGGTTATCAAGAGCATTGCTGTGCTGCAGTGTTGAGGATGCTGTGTTCAACTTGTGGAAATTAAACCAGATTACTTCAATCTCATAAGTAAGCTTCTAGGTAAGTGGTAATTTTCTATTTAAATGCACAGAATATTGAGGAAGACATTTGATCTTTCTAAAAAGGAGATCTGAAATAAACTCTCAAACAATAATGCCAGTATAAAATATTTACAACCTCTACACATACTAAATTGGGAAATCCAAACAAGAGACTTTTCTGAGGCTGTGAAATGTTGCAGGAGACCCTCAGCTTTATAAATCAGCATAGCTCTTTTGATTGCAGTTCAGTGATGTACATTTACACCAACATATTACGTAGCCCAAGACTGTGAATTGCAGGTGCAGAATATCAAGAGTCTCTGCAGTGATTGCAAAACTTTCCAAACAGTTTGACATTGCCCTGGCCCCTGTCAGATGGTATTGTCATACCTGAAAAGCACATCTGTATTTGATGCCCTGAGTCTCCTGGCATTTTTCTCTTTCCAGGGGTACAGCAGGGGCCTTTTCCAGAAGCAGCTGGTTCCACACCTTGTAGCAGGGACTACAAGGAGATGTTGGTTCTGTGAGTATCTCCTAGGGTAGAAACTCTTTCTCAGAGAAGGTTTGCTGATACACATCAGGCCTTGAGGCAGTACAAGTTTGATTTTTCTGTTTTATGATAAAACGAAGGATCCAAGTCTTAAACTGGCCTCAGAAACGAACAGAGACTCATTGGAGAGGACTGACTGTGGCTTTGGTGTGTTCAGAGGAGCTCACACAACAGAGAAGACACGGGGCCATGTTCTGTGTGACCTGGAGCCGGTGTGTCCTTGCCTTCAATTCCAGGTAAAATTACCTGGGAGTTTCCAGCTGGGCAAAATGACAAGTTGTGAGTTACTGTAGCCTGATATTATATAGAGAAGAAATGAAATTTCTCCTAGCAGAGACAAACAGTATTTTATATTATGCTAGATATCCAACTGGGAAGGAAACCACAGCAGGATGTTGGGTCTCACAAACAGATTCCCATGAGGGGGTTTGTTTGGTATATGTGTTTGCCTGTTTGTCATGAAGAGCATGTCTCCTCCTGAGCTCCTTTTTTGGGTCTTGGGAAAAGCTACAGTTTGTAGCTCACAGGTGACAAATCATGTAGAGGCAAAAGTTGGAGACAAGTCCCCAAAGCAGTGAAAAAAGCAGTAAAACATTAAGTGAGGGTCTCATTGAGAAGTGAGAAAATGCATTTAACTCACTTACTTGAGCTTTTGCATTAGGTATGAACAACAGAGTTGAAACCTACTCACAAAACACTGCATGTAAGATCAGCCTAATGGAGCAGCAGTACTACAGAAAAGTTTATTGCATATCTCTTACTATATGGAGCCATATTAGAATAAAAATGGAAGCAAAACCACTAAACCTCTTACTCTGCTTGGGTATCAGAACAAATACAGTATGAATGTTTACAGTACACTGGGATAGAAATTCTAGTAAAACATCTGCTTTGCCATTTAGCTTTTTAAATAGCCAGTTTATGGCTTCCTAGTCTTTCTTGGTTCATCTTATTTTACAGGAAATAATAGGCTGCTCCATTTTTGTCTTACATTAGTTGCAAATACATCTTGGGTATTTTAAGTTGCAAAATAGATTGGGTTTGCCCTAAGCTGTATTCAAGCTCTAATACATATTTTTATTTCCCAAGCACGTGTTTTATTTGCAGCATATCTACTTATATTTTTATTGAATAAATTTGTCAGTTTTCTTCTGTTTGTTTTCAGCATTGAATACCATAAAGACAATTTAAAAAAACAGTCTGCAAACAACGTCTTAAAAGAAGAACAAGGCTACCTTGAAAAGTTAAACAGCATGTTTTGTAAAAAACAGTGAAATGTGATTGGGAATAAAAACAAGTAATCCACAGCAGGAAATTGATTGTTGTCATCTATTAGAATTTTTCTTTTTTTCCTCAATGATTTTCATCATCTGTGATGTAAATTATAAAACCTTAATCTGTTCAGATGGTGCTTTGGATAAAGGATGCAGTCTTTGAGAACTGCAGAGGAATTCTTAATATTTTGGTCATAGGCTGGCAAAAAAAAAAAAAAGCAAGGTCTGTAACTACTTTTTTGCTCTGCTTTCCTCTCTTGGAATAAACACAGTGAGTTGTAAAGGTGCTCTCCTGGGAGCTCTTAATATCACTGGAGAGGTGCAATACTTGTAGCAGTCTCCTGGGTGAAGGCCAGCACACCTCCCACAACAGGTAGGGCTTTTCCACCAGATTTCCATTCCTACAGAAACAGTCAGATTCAAGTTCTTCAGTGACTGAGGTCTTGCAATAACTGTGCCATATTAAAAGCCTTTCCCTTGGTTGTGATTAGGAGCACATAACTCCTCTGTCTTCATATATGCCAGTGTACTATAAAAAGGAAACTCCCTGCTGTTAGCTTGGTGTTCTCATCACTTGTCAGTCATGAGCTTTGTGGTTTTTCTTCTTTACAGGGGAAAAAAACCCAAATCTTGGTGGGTTTTTTTTGTCAGATGCTGGTTATTGTGATTGTGCCTCTATCTAAAGTAACTCAGCAGAGACCTTTGCTCTTAAAAGCATTTCTGAAAGCTAATTTTCATGAGCTTCTCTTCACTGCTCTGTCAAAACAGCTGGTTTTTTTCTTGTTTAGAAGTTGGTGGGAAAGACATTAGCTGGTTTATCTCTTATTTCCTGGTTTGGTAGTATTTAGGAGCTACTCTTAAGTATTGTGGAATGGGTTGAATGAAAATTATAGGGCAGACCACTGAACCACAATGGTATCTTGAACAAATTGTTCCTTTATTGTGTTTACATGATTGTGTAACTCCTGTCTACCTACCTACTTTTTTCTTACTCTTTTTGTTTTCTGATGGTCTGATGGTTTAAGTGTTGCCTCCTAAAGCATCCATGATTCCAACTTTCCTTGATTCATTCAAAATACTTTCTATTTGAGGTCTGGGAATTGCATACAGTTCATCTCACCATCTATTGAGAGTGCTTTTTGCTAATATATTCGGGTTTGACCCAACTCCAAAGATAATAGCCAACAGCTCTTCTCTGCCCATGCTGAAGCAATGCTTGTTCTCTCAAGTGCTGCCTCATAAAAGCCTTTTAAGGATTTCACATTCATCCTCTAATTAAGCAGGTGTCTAAATCTGCAAAGCTGCTTCATTCTGCAATCCAACCTGCCTCCACTTCAAAGGATGTTGTTTCTTTTCCCAAAGATGTTATAAAAAGTGCCTCCTTGCCGCCTCAGATTTGTAGGGTTATTTAAAGGCTTTGCCTCTCACCTGATTCAGTGCGTATTTTCCAAAAATACACAGGACACATCAGATCTGATGAGATGCCTCAAGGACACTCTTTAATAGCTGGAGTTCGTATCTCTGACTCAAGATCTGTAATTGCATTGTGTTGCCCTTCTGCAGTGTAATGACACAAGTGGTTGCAACTGCATAGGATCCATTTGATGCCACTCCCATCAGAAATCTAAATCTTTTCTGGTTTGGTTTTTGTTGGTGTTCTTGGTTGGTTGGTTTTGGTTCTAAGTATTATATCAGTTTGTCTCTGAAACACATCTAGAATTTTTCATACCTAAACCCTGAGTAAAAATGACTGGATTTAGCCCAGCTTGTCCCAGGGACTCCAACATGAAGCAGCTCCAAATGCAACCACTGACTTAGCAGAATGATGTCTTGCCTTATGATACTGAGAGAGGCACTGTGATTTCAGTGTGGGAAGTCTTCCTACACTTCAGCTTTACATCTGAAAATAAAGCATCTCTTTTTGGTAAGAACGCCTGTGAAGTCATTATTGACTCCGGAACCCAACATAAACTATAACCATCCTAAAAGAGCAAACTGAAAATACTCTTGCTTGTATAAGAAAAACAGGTTTTATTTGCATTTATTATGTGCAAGGAGACTCAGATTTAACTTTAGAAGAAGCAAGGAATTCCAAAAGCAACAGAAACCCATGTCCTGCACGTAAAGGTTTAGGTCCTACAGCCACAGATTAATACTTTTCCTTCTTGCATATTTTCAAGAAAACAACATATGGATGGAATTTGTCAGAGCAAGCAGGAGGAGATTGCACCAGATGTGTGAGCCCTATTCACTCACAGTGATTACTCAATATTTACTTACAGATTTTTGGCTCTGCAGTCACTGATCCAAGGTAACATGTAGAACCTGAAACCCCCAGAGAAGACAGAAAACTCAGTCCATAGCATTGTCTCCCATAGTTCACAGGCATTGTTCTTTCTCATCCCCATCAGCTACAGGGACCCGTGTTTTGCCCCAGGATTCACTGTGGGTCCTACATCCTGCTGCCATTCCCCTTCTTAAGGAACATCAGACAGTGTTACGGATGCTCCACAGGGCATGAAGGCAGGGGGACCAGTTGGCACTGACCTGGGGAACAGTTGGCACTGACCTTCCTCCACCCAGGAGCAAGAAATGATAAATTAACCCTGAAGCCCTTCTGTTTCAGAGTTACCTTTAAGAAAAGGCCTTTTTTTTCATATGACCCAGTATTTGTTGGTTCAGGCAAGCGCTGGGGCAGCAGGAGGTGCTCCCTGGTCCTGTTGCACAACCTGTTATTGTGCTGGCCCCCTGTGCTCTCAGCCAGAAGTGAGCAGACTTTTCCAGCTGCAAAATCAATATTTTTCATGACTGGAAAACTTGATCTGAAGAATTAGAAAGTATCCTACTCCTGCTGTGTCTAAAATGTGGATTTCCTCAGATCTTTCAGGGATTAGAACCTGCTGAGAGTGGCAGTGGTTTTGCCTTGCCCTGGAAAGCACTCATGGTACACACACAGCTGGTATGCACTGCTCTGTTTCTCTGGTGAGGTCACCACTTAGGACTTGTCTTTCCTTTCTCAGTTCCACCTTAAATTGGATGTAAAGTTCTTGAGAGACATTTAGTGCATCAGTTTCCTCAGGGCATTTCTTTAATTTAAGGAAAGGTGCAGAGACTCCAATTAACCTCAGATGAAGAGACCCACAGTTCATTGTCTGTCTGGGAAAATGAACCTCAGGGAACAGTACACTTTACATTGCAGGTGCATGTCAGAACCACAATCAGAACTCGTGTTTTTGGCTGTTACTCTGGCATGTAATCTATTAGAGCAGTGTGAACAAACAAGTTCATTAACCTCCCAGTGCCTTAATTTTATTTTTTTGCTTGCAAAGAAGAGGTTATATTTGCCATGGGTGAAATCTGAAAAAAAAAATCGACACAAACTAAGAACATCAGTGCTTGCTAACTCAGTACACAGGCACCTACCCATGCCTTTTCATAGAGAAAGAACAGAAATTCTCAGCAGTAAATACACTGGTAAATAGTGACTTTCTGATGTTACAAGGTTATGTTCCTACCCACAGCTATGCTTGTAACTAAGAGCAGCAGCTTGTTGTGTCTGAACACAGTCGAAAGGACAAGACTGGTACTTGCACATGAGCTAATAGGAATATGATTCCTCCTGTTGGATGCTCCCTGCTACCTCCTGATTACCCATCCTTGGGCAAAGCAGAACCTAGGAAAGTGCTTCATCCTTGCAGGAAGGCATGGCAGAACATGGAACAGTAGCAAGATTCAAACCTATATTGGCTGACAATCCAGCTCTCAGTGCTATCTGCTTTGCCCCAGTAAGCAGCTGCGTCCAAAGTTGAGGTCCCCAAACTTATTTTACCAATACTGGAGTAAGGTGGTCCTGGAAGATGCAGGACACACCTGTAGGGTCATTCTCCCTTTACCTTTTTCCCACACTGGCAGTCAGGAGCCCTGTCCACCCCTCCTATTACTCAGTACTCAGCTCTGCCTCAGAAATTAGGTTGGCCTTGCAGATGGACAGATCAGCAGGAGTCTTGCACTATTATCTCCTTCCATATATAGACAACTTGCTGTGCAGAAACACCTGTGTGTACCTGCAAGTTTCTCAAGGTCCTTAAAGGTTTTATGAGAAAAGCTGGTTCATCAAACAAACTCCAGAGGGTTGGCTCAAACAGCAATTTCAAAAGGGGAATATGTATTTCCTGGCCACGAAAACAATGGGAATCTCTTTCCCAGTGAAAGGGCTAATTAGCCACACCTAAGCTGAGCCTCCCACAGCTTGGGCACTGCCTTGGTGTTCATTTCTGGGCACAGCTCTTGCTCCTCAGACAGGAGAGGGCTGTGGGTTCTTGCAGAAGGTAAGACAAGAGTCAGTAGTGCTCACTCTTCTATGTTTTGTTCTGAGAAAGGACCCAGAAATCACTCGTGGCCATGAATTAAACAGCCAAAAGAGCAAACCAGTGTGGAACATTTCCTACTGAGCAGCTACGGTGAACACTGACCTGTGGATGCCTAAACTTGTAGCCCCCAACATATCTGGGACTTGCTCTAGGGAAAAATAAAGACAGAATATTTCTGTTTCTGAGGAGCCAGACTGGGACATGAGGGTGGAGGAAAGTGGCTGAGTTACAGACTCTGGGGTAGATATAAGAGGGTTTAATTCATCATTTACAGAGAACAAAGCAAGGCAGTGATTTAATAATTGATTTAAGGTGCTTCACTTTAATGATTGTATGAGACCGTACTCTGTATTGTCACATGAGCAAAGGTCAGTGAACTGTCACTCCTCATTACTTGAGCAAATGTTCTTTTGTGAACTCCCAAATGACTTTATGGTACATGGAAATGAGAACATGTCTTTAATGGTTATCTTCAAAAATCAATAAGCATAAAGTTTAGAAAGAAGGTAAATCAGTAAATGGAAGGAATCATAATTAAAGAGATGCAAAAAAATTAAGAGCTAAAACAAAAGAGAAAGCATTACTCAAAGAGTCCCATGAGAGGAGAGTTAGAGTTAAGCATCACAATTCCTGAGTGGATTGGTGGCCCATCTCAGTCTGAAATAACTTACCCAGAAAAGAAAATAGAAAAGATGAAGTGTATGTGGAAAGTACAAAAACCTGCAAACCCATAAAGGAGACTAATGGAATCAGTCATGCATGCAGTACATTTCATCTACCTCTGGGATTTAACTTTCTGCTCTGAATTTGCTGTGACAATGGATCTGGGGTCCCCAGACAAATGCACATCCTTGTTCCACCCCGTGCAGTGCACATTCACATTTCACAACTTTTTCCTGAGCCATTGCCAAACCCCAAACTACTTTGATACCCCTTTTGCTCTGTAAATGTTTCCATTTATTATATTGACCCACCATCATGCTCCTTGATCCAAGTTGTCTTCCAGAAACTATTTTTTTTTAATTCTCATATTCATAGTTAGAATAACAGCAGATATTCATTAACCTTTTGCATGGTATTTACTAATAATTGTATCTTTATATAGCTTCTCATTAAAATAATCACTCTAGATCTCTTTTTCAGTTCTCCTCTAAGAGGAGTTTTCCTTCTGTCTCTTATCAGCATTTAGCACCTGCCTTGAACTCTGGTATCTGTTCTACCTTTTCTTTTTCTTTCCTTAAAGGAGCTCTAGAAATGAACCAAATCAGTCAGGAGGGAGAGCACCACCAACTTTTGATAGCAGTCCTCATCCAGGATTTTAAGCAGGGTCCTAGAGTATGCACAGCAAGTGAAAGGCAAGGGAAATATTCCCTCCACCAAACACCAAAAAAAGAGGTCACAGTTACAGGGCAAAAACATTCTCAGATTCTACTCCTGTTATTGCTACCTTGTATTATTACATATGAAGGAAAATTTACAACCTGTCAGGAAAACTCGGGATACGCAGAAAAATATGAATTAAATTCTTTGTCTGTGTTATTGAAGGGCAAATATTTTCTCTCAAGACTACTGGGTATTGGGTTTTGTCTTGTTTTAGGCTTCACCTTTGCTGCCTTACCTTCCTTGCAGTACAAATTATAGAGAACAACTTTATTGTTCCACTCAAAAGGCAGTTTTGAGTACACTTTAATTGTGAGCTGAGGTGGAGGCTTAGGTTTTTCTTTAACCCATGTTTTACTGTATAAAGAACATTTGAAAATTACCTTTCACCAAAGAGAGACTATCCATGGGAAAGTGGAATGTGGTGCCTGTTGGAGTTTATGGCCTTTGTGCATGATGACTAATTGATCAATGAAAAAAACAGATTACACAGTTCTCCAGTTAAGGCATAAGTGCTTTTTCTCCTGTCTGGGACCTAATGAGAGAAAGATCCCCAAGAGTCACCCACTGAGGAAGAAACAAGCAGTATATATAGTACAATGATGTGAATTCAATACCCCCCCAATTTATTTTAAAATACATCTGTGCACATCCTTTGAAGATCTCCTCTGGAAGAAATTCCTTTGTGATCTGTGATGTTCCACTGGGGTTGGCAGACATCTGTGTGTGCAGCAAGGGGAAGATGGAGGGGATTTGTTTTATCAGGTTTTCCCCGATGAGGTTTAACCTTTCCTGGAGTCTTTCAGCTTCTCTTTCTTCTCCTAATGGTTTCCCTCAGCCATGTCCCTTTTTAAGCAGCCCTACTATGTGGAAGCATCCACATTTGACTTACATGTTTAATTCAAGCAATTTATAACGAGGCTTATTCTAGTGCCAGATAGCTGGACCAAGCCCACTTCTATACTAAGGCAGATGTCTGTACCCAAACCCCTTTATTCTTGCTTCTCCTCTTCCTCCACATACACTAATCAATAGTCAGCAGCAACATGAAACTAAATTGTTTTATCTTTTGGTCCTTCAGCAATAAACCCTCTCACTTGCTACCAGAGGCAGAGATAAGCCTTGTAAAGAGGTAAAAAAACCCCAGAAACTCATGCATTGATTTATTAACACATAGAAATGAAATCATTTATTTGGAATTAACTTATTGGACAGTTGCATCATGTGGCATTCTCTTTCTTCTAAAAAAAGACAGGAGGTGATGAACACATAGGGAAAGAAGATACCCATGACAGTAAACAATGGCAAAAGGATTGGACCAAGCAAAGAACATACAGGAGAAAGCAAGGTGAGCTGAGGAAACAGAAGCAGAAAATGGAAGTGGAAAAATACCCAGTAAATTGTCTGATTTCCAGGACTAGGCTTGCTGAGCTCTTTTCACACAAAATCTCACAAAAACATGGATAAAGACTGGAGTACTTTAAAGGTACTTAAATAGGGCAGGTGTACAGACCCTATGGGAGCTTCACAGCAATATGGTCTAGGTGTGCTATTTATAAAAAAACCATGTAGAGAGTTTGGGCTATCTGAGTGACTGTCAAGTGGAGAAGAAGGAGCCTTCCTAATGATAGTTTGGGGTTCAAATATAGATTAGAAAATGGGTGGCTTTGTCCCATCCTTCAAAAACATTGCCTGTTCCTAAGACACAGATGCCCAGACAGGCACCTGCTTCCCACAGGTTTGGGAAAGGAAGGTTTTCCCTCCTGGACCTGGGCACACACAGAGGAAGAGGCCATGGCGAGTGTGGTTGCTGCATGGTGGCCAAGCCCAGGGGACAGGGGTTGGGACATGGGGCCCGACAGTGCCCAGTTCATGGCCCCAGGGCACTCCAGCCCTCTCCCGGGGGGGCTGTGTGGGGTGGCCATGTGTCCCCAGGGGATGGACTGAGCTGTGGGGCTCTGAGGGCTACCAGGACATCTCTGGTGCCTCAAACCCCCCTGCACAAGGCACCCATGTCCATGACAGGAGGGCAGAGGGGGACACAGCCCTGCCCCGTCCTCGGGCAGGGAGGGAGGGAAGGCTGGCTCAGGACTGCCAGAGTTCAACCCCCACCTGCAGCTGCTTCCCTGCCAGCTGGTGCACACCTGGGGCTCCTTTGGGGAACCACCAGGTGTAACAGGGTGGCTCTTGGTGCTTAGGGAGAACAGGTGAAGGTGAGTGAGGGAAAGTAGGATTGAAAGGCTCTGCAGCCGTCTTCAGTTCTAGTTGCCCCGGCTGTGTCTGTCTGAGGAGAACTGAAGCCGCTCTGCATGGACAGCAAAGGTGAGGAGCTGTGGGAAGGGGAGATGTCTGCTCGGTGTCTGCTGAGGGAAGTGGGGCTGGGGAGCGGCTCCTCCAGCCCGGCCTCCCTGCCCCTCGGGGGGTTTGCTGTGGGCTGGTTTTGGTTAGTTTGAGTTGTTTTCCCCCCCTAATGGTCGCTGTCAGTAAGAGCCTGGTCTGGCTGCGTTTCCCACGTCCTGCACTGCCCTGGAGAGGCCGATGGTCTCTGGGAGTGTTTGCTTCGGACCAGAACAACTCCCTTCACTGTTCTTCCCCTCATGGCTGGCAGGTTCCTGTGACCAGCTGCTTTGCTTGTGCCCTTTGGCACTTTGTCACCTGTTGTGTGAGGCTGTGGCAGAACTTGGTGCAGTCTGTGTTGTGTCCCTGGCTGAGCAGGGCTCAGGAGTGGGAATATCAGGGTAACCCCATTTCTGGGTGCTCACCTTAGCAGGGTAATCATCTCCTGCAGTGTCTGCCTCTGCTCTGCTCCACCTTTCTGGTAGTGGCCCCGTGGGCTGGGAGATGTACTGTTGTGCTGTACTAGGGATTATCTTCCCTCACTTTTTCCCCACAAACTCCTTATTAAGTGTGGATGAAACATAAACAAATATAAAATACTGCATGGCACATAGATGAGTTATAAAGCGCTGTGGGGCATGCATTGTTCCATCTTTAAACCTACCATGAGGAAAGTTCCCATGTTCTTGTGACTCTAAAGAAGCAATGATAAATCTCTCTTATACCACATCTTCTCTAATTTCTGAGACCTTTGTCATCATTTGCTGTCAGTACTCACTGCTTTGAAATGAGAGATCCGCAGTGGTATGTGCTGTTCCTTCCTAAAGATGATAAATTCCAAGCAAAAGTAGAAGGGGAGTAAAAGAGAGAGAAAGCAGCTTGTGCAACATCATACAGAGGTCATTGGTAAAAAAAAATAAAAAATGAAATATTAGTTGGTTAAAAATGAATGTAAACTCTGGCACCTTTGGTGTTTTCCACCTTGAATGCCACAGCACTGGCAGTGATGCCACAGCAGCATGTCCAGAGTGGATGTCGGTGATGTAGTGTCATCATCTACATCTCGTGTCACAGGCTTGATGATTTTTCTCTGTTGTAACTAAAAAGGTTTTTCAGAAGTCTTAGGGAAGAACTTCTTGGGCTGTGCATATGTTGGCAGATGTGGAAAGAAAAAAAAGATGTTTATGGTTGTGTGTATCTGAGCACTTTTAAACTAATGGTCAAAGTTGAAGAGAATTTAGAGAGTAATAACCAAAAGCAACGTAGAAGCATAAAATGTGCAAGGAAACTTTCAGTCAAGACAGACTTTTAAGGGACCTTAATGAAAGCTAGAGCTGCACTATTGTAGCTAAGACAATAAATGAGAGGGAATGGCTAAGTGAGAGTCTACAAATCCCAAGTACAAGCCTGTTTATGGCAACTCACAGAATGTATGTTTGGAGCTATATTCATCCCTTGGTTATTGATTTGCACTTGAGCAATACAGAAGAATTAAAATAATTTTATCTCAGACATCCCACAAAAAAGCAGAATGCCAACATTGTTCAGTTTGTCTCTTGTTTACAGGTCTCCCTGTTTCCATCTCCTGTTTCTTCCCTCCCCATGCAGACATAGAGTAAAGAAAATTAATTACAGATTTTGTATTAGTCCTTGCCTGCAAAGTCATCTTGACTTTTTGAGACTTAAAGGCAAATTTACTCCTCCACATATATCTAAATAATGTTCATTCTCTAGTCCCCAGTCTCTTCATTAAAACTTACTTTGTCAGTTCTTTTTAAAATTAGTCTTAGCAACTCACCAATGCATTTTTCAACTGTGGTATAAATACAACTGACTTTTAGTAGGAGTGGTGTCTGATGAAAGGCTACAGAGGCAAATCTAGAGCCAAAACCAGAATAAAATCTTAACTAATTGGCTGCTCTCTTAATGCATAACCAGGTTCCCCAGCTCTGGTGACTGCCAGTACACCATGCTCACTGTATAATGCTTTAAATCCATCTCCAAATGCTTCATTCACACTATTAGACATTCCAAGTACCACTCCTCCCACCCATCTGTCTGACACATGAATTGCCAAATGCTTTTCCTTAGTTGGGTCTTTGAGAAGGTGATGCAAAAAGAGATGCAAGGTGGCTCTCACTGAAGTCCTGCACAGACCCCAGGGCTGCTGTTCTGGAGGAGTAAAACCCCCAGAGCTCTCCAGCAAGCAACACTAAGTTTGGTTCAGTGGAACCAGTTCTGCTGTCTCTAGAAGGTCTGGAGATCTTCAAGCTACATGAAATTCTTTCACCACAAGTTGGTGTGTGTCCCTTTGGAACTTTGAAATATGCTTTCATACAGGCTTCTTTTTAAATTATATATTCCACAATTTTTTCCCATACTTTCAGCTTCCTTGGAAAATAAAATCTCTTTGTAGTAATCTGAAATTAAAAACAAAATGGCTTTATTTACCCAGCAGATACCAAGTTGTTTTCACAGCCTTTGTTCAAGTAATGAGTGGTCCTGTTACTCCTAGTCTTGGCTCTGGTGGTTCATCAGCAATAGATTCAAGTGGATCAGAAATGGCACATTGAGCCAATCATTAAATCATCCATTGCTTTATTGCTAATTTGTATTGATTCCAAAATAAGACAAAACTGATCTTATTCTGATGCTTAAGTTCTGCCAATAAGCTTAAAAAAAAGGTGCTAGATCCGATTTTTGAAGATGTTGTGTGACTAACCTGGTCTGGCAGGGGGAGGTTCTACATTCTTAACTTGGTATTGATTTTGTCAGTTCAAGAACTATTTAAGCAAGAAACTATTCCTCTAGGGCCCTCAACTTAATACACTTATTGTAGCCTCCTTATCCTGTTAAAATGAAGAGAATCAGATTGCTGTGGGTTGAACAGCTGCTTGAAGTCAATCTCTGTGTCCACTGTTAAGGGAAACAATGTTAGTCAAGAGAAGCAGAAGGCAGCATATCAAAATGATATCCCCAAAGCATTTTCTACAGATGTCTTGAGAGTTCATGGGGTATTATGAAGTACAGAAGACATCTGGTCACATTTTTATAATCTCATCAGTGTATATAGAAAAATCTTCTCTCTGTTTACCTCTACTTGTCAAGAGCCACAGAGAGGCTTATTTATTTTTTTATGTGAGTGTTTATCTTACTGCTATGTGAACATACCGATTCTTAACTATCCAAATCCACTTAATGTGTCATTAAGTAACCAAGTTCTTTCACTGTAACATCTGACTCTCCTGCTAATTTATAGCTCTTCATTGGATCCCTTTGTAAAGCAGGAGGTTTGGGGATATTTTTACACTGTGTTATGGGACATGTTGTCTTTCATCTGCAAGTGCTGTGAAATCGCTCTTTCCTACTCAAGAGTACTACTGCACTTTTGTTCAGTGTTAATGACTCTTCAGTGTGGTTTGTGGAAACACTTCTCCCCTGGAAGGAGAATGCTAAATTGTCTGGTTCTGCAGTCACCGCTGCAGCTCCCAAAGTCTCAGGGTGATGAACTGCTCCTGATGCCCTCCTCCTACAGGTTAACATGGGCTGCCCAACCAGGTTCTCCAGGTACTGTGGAATCCCAGTTAGACCAAGAACATGCTGCAGAGCTTAATTTTGATGAACCAAAGCAGCAGGCTTTATTTACTGTGATTTGTCATCTTGACCTAGTTTGATGTGGCCATTTCTTTCCTAAGTATTAATTAAAGCAGAAAAACAGAAAAATATTCTGGGTTTTGTTTTGCCCAGAGGACAGCATATTCTACACTGTTGCAACATTTAACTGTATTTCTTGATCTAAGACTTTTGCTTAAATTGCCAGCATACTGGATAATTTATTTCATTCACATTCATATTTCTGAAGACCACATAAACCATGTTGTTATCCATGAGGAATGTGTTGGCTGCCTGCCTTTCATTACCTATTTTGACAGAGGTCTGTAAGGAATGTCTTCATTTATCTGCATAATTAGTTAAATCTATTTTTTTCTCTTCAGACTGTCCTTCCATGTAGACCAACCCTAGACCTGTAAGCAATATCCAGCCTCTGTCCTCTTCCATGTCTGCCAAGAAAACATTGTTCCTTTGGAGGATGACATGATGTTCTAAGCCTGTTCTCACTACCACTGTTTGCTGTAGTCTGAGGGGGTGTGTCTGAGTAGGGACCAAATTTCTGCTACCTAAACCCTGCATTAGAAAAAGTAGATAAGTAGTAGCTGTACCATTAGATTAAAATGTCAGACCTTCCTTGTGCTTTTCCAATTGCTAGGTCACACCCACAAAGTAAATTAACCTATTTCCTTTACAAAGCAAAATTGCTCTCCCTTTCCACCCCAAATTCTGAGCAGATAGAACTTCAGTGTGTTGTATACTTCCTAAGGGAACAGAGGTCTTGGATCTACTCATACTGGACATCACTCCTTTGGAGATAAGGGCACAGCACCTCCCTGATTAATGCTGCTAATGGAGCCTACATGGTAGTTCATCGATTTTAGGGGATTGGCCCAGCCTGGATCAGGCAGTTGCAGCCTGGTTGGTCCAGGATTCTGCACCACTTTCCTTGGCAACAGCCTGGAGTGGTTACTAGATGATGGTGGCTACTTGCCTAAGGATCGTGGAGAGCAGGCTTCTTCTGCCAGAGGCAGATGGGAGAGGCTTGTTTGGGGTGTGAGGATAGAAACTAATTGGAGTTGAAGGGTTGCTTGCAGAAGGAGGGGTGTTTGGCCACAGCTCATGAGAAAAGTGTGAGAAACCACTGAGGTGAATTGAGAAACTGGAGGGAGAAAAGAAATCAAGCTTAAATAAATTCATCCCAGTGTTGTACTGGGGTTTAATCTCAGAGAAACTTGCAGTTTAGTTCTAGGCAGCTCTGTGAAGAGGCTTGGTTTAGCATCCTGAAAATTTGAAAACTTTGGTCTGTCTCTTTAGCCTTAATGTACATGTTGCACCTTGAGTATTGCAAGAATAATTGGGTTCTTTAGCCTGAAGAAAATGAGGCTTAGGTGAGACCTCATTGCTCTGTGCAACCACCTGGAAGGAGGTTGCAGTGAGGTGCGTTGCTTTCTTCTCCCAAGTTACAAGTCAAGAGTAAATGGCCTCGGGTTGCTCCAAGGGAGGTTTAGGTTGGATATTAGGAAAAATTTCTTCACTCAAAGGGTGGTCAGGCACTGGAACAGGCTGCCTGGGGCAGTGGTGGAGTTCCCATCCCTGGAGGGATTCAAAAGACTTATAGTTGTGTCACTTAGGGACATGGTCTAGGATTGAACCAAGTGGTGCTGGATTAATGGTTGGACTTGATGATCTTGGACATCTTTTGCAAC
>JAOXXN010000137.1:1939729-1951383 GCA_026770055.1 Myrmophylax atrothorax
ATTTAAGGGCCATGGAGGGATTCTGTGGCCGTGTTATGTAAAAGAGCTTTAGAGAGCAATCTGGTTTTCTAACTTGAAGTTCCTCCCAACCCACACACACAGGTGCTGATTTTGTGGCCATAGTAATTCCCCCTTCAGAAAGTGATACAGTTAAAACATGGTCAATATATTTTAAAGCTCTCTGGGAGAGTACTCTTTGTCAGTACTCTCTTCTCATTATCTCACACGTGTTCCTTTTGTTTCTCCTGCTCAGAGCAAACGTGTTACAGTGTATTTAGGTGTGAGGTGGAGTTCCTGGGCACTCAAGTGCTGCTCTGGTGCCCTTAACAAGAGTGGGTTGGCTCCATGCCCTGGCCCTGTTTTTGCCGTGCTTTGTGTGTTGTTATGAGTGGTGCCCCTGCAGGTTCAGTAGGATCTGGTGGTGGTTTCTTTGCAGCCCTATGTGTTGTGCACAGTTGCCATATACTGTGAAGAAGGTGCTGTCTTCCCACATGATACAGCAGCATTTCAGTGGCTTCCCGGTGGAAAGAGGGATGCACCATCTGGTTGGAGTGGTCCTGTGGTGAATTGGGTGATTAAACACAAGATGGCATAAATCAGTGGCCACAACTGGGGAGCTTTGGTGATTTTTGTTTGTGCATGTGTGTGTAGGAAGAATGGGGTGACATATCTAAGTCATCACTTGCAGGAAAATGTGGCTGCAGGATGACTTCATTTGGTTGGAGGTGTAGGCAGGGAGGCAGCATATGTGAAAATCTTATTCCCCATCCCCACCCTCCTTATTTCTGGCACACAAACAGGGAGTCAGTATAAGAATGCCTGGGTGCCTGTAATTCCTGCTGTCTCATTTGACTTCTTTACCAGTGGTGGGGAAATGCTTTCCTTTCCTACTCTATAAAATACTATCTAATGCATATATTTGAAGCAGTGACTAGGTAGTTCTTTGCAGTCTCTCATCTGATGTGCCCCCTCTCTCTGCTGGTCTGGCTTTATCTGGTGTAGCCCAACATAAACCGGCAGGTTCAAGGGTAGTTAGCTAAGGGTGTTGTGCCTGCTGCTGGTGACTTCATTGTAATCCACTGCCATATCCCCTCAGTTCAAATGCTGGCAAACTGCTATACTGCTGACCTGTGGCAACTGCTGTTTCATGGCCTTTTCTTCAGTGGATATAATTGCTAGTTCCATCCTACATTTTTAGAAATCGTTTCAGTGTAACTAAGGCAGTGATTCCACCTCTTAAAAAGGACGAAGGGTTGTCCCAGCCATCATTAAGCTTAAAAACACTGCTGCTAAATGATCAGTTGTGATTCTGCAAGGAGATTTCACCTTCCTAGGGTGCAGTGATGTATAAAACTGGAAGAGAGCAAAGTTCATCATCATTTTAGTAATTCTGATAGTGAAGTTCATCTGCCTGCAAAGGTGTCTTCTGCTGTTAATCATTAGGTCATTAACCTTAGCAGTACTTCTTAGTATGCAGTCTGCTTGAGCAAAATATGTCAGTACATGTCTAAACTCAGCAGAACTCCACAACCTTCTGACATTTAGTGAGGAGACACCGTATTTTGAAGAGCAGGAGGAAAGTGTATAAAAGTGATTGTAGATGTAGGAGTACTGGGTCTCTTGTGGTGAGCACAATCCTTTTAGTACTCAGCTCTTCTGCAGCCACGAGACTCATTCACTTATTCTGAAGCATCTTGAGGGAAAGGAATGCAGGCAAGTTCAGATCAATTATCATACCAAAAAAAAAAAAAAGAAAAAGCTTGCATTTCTCTGGGCAATCTGTGTGCACTGTAATGTCAAGCTGTGCATGAGAATATGTTGCCACAAAGGAAGGTAGTATGCTCTAATTAGCAGTCCCGAAAATGAAATACCAAGGTGTTATTTCAGTGACTAAGAGCCAGACATGTACAGATTGTGATACAGGAATGTTGCGTAGATGTGCTGTACTCTTGAGAGGTGCTTTTTCCCAGGAGGATGTTGCATACTATTAAGCACTCACCACATGGAATTGTAATCCTTTTTTTGTAGGGCTCATACAAATTAAGCTTGAAATAGCTTTAAATGCAGTGCTATTTCTGTAGGTGTATATCACAAGTACAGTTGGATGGGAACTTTCCAAGAACGTTTTCTTTTTTTTTTTCCCCCTTTAAAGGAGAGGCAGTTTGCTGGAAAATGTCAGTTATGTCAAAACCCAAATGTTTGAGGAACCCTGGCTGTTTGACAACCTATTGCTGACACATTTGTGAGTTCTAATAGAGAGCTATGTGGTTTCTTGCTGCCTTGTTGATGCTGGGGAGCTGAAGGACTCTTTTCAAGTGCAGGCTCCATGTGTGGTCTTTTGAGAGGTTTGGGACCTCAGCCCTTCTGGGCTGTCAGATATGGGCTCTAGAAATGGGAAGCTTTGGGCCTCTCAGCTTCATTGTGAGATGACTTCCTGTAATCTCCTTGGCAGAGAGCCTCAAGCTTTTGTCCTTCTACTCTATGTAGGGTCCCACTGATGACTTTCAAGGACTTTTTGTGAAGTCCCTTGGAGTAAGAAAAAAAGGCAAAAAGTTCTCCAGAGCTGGTAGAAATCAACTGTTCTGTTTCATTCAGGAAAATACTCAGTGTTTTGGCTTCTCTACTTATTTTTCTTTCGCAATGTCTTTAGTTTTGGATATTTCTAATTTTTTTTCATTTTGTTCTAATTCAGACTAAAGCTTTCACAAAACACCAGAATTTCCCACAGGGAAGAAATCCTGAGTTTTTTCCAGTCTATGTACAATGTCTTTGGGTTTGGTCCCTATGGGGATGGTGCTTGCAAAGGAGATAATAAGGCTTCAGCAGGCCACTAACTGGGCCTTTGCTTATTAAGGACCATTTCTGGATCCACTGTTGAGATGAATTGGAAACATCAGTGTTCCTGCTTTTGCTTAACTCCCTCCCAGCACACTGAAGCCGTCATTATGGCTGCATCCTGTTACCCTTTCAGATGTATTTCTTGATGCATGTATTGGCCTCATCTGACTTCATTATTCTGTCAGAGGGATGCCTCATATTTTACTTGATTTTTTTTATTAAACTACTTCTAGAATTAGAGTTCATACAGATAAAATTAAAACACAGAACACACACTAAATCCTTTCATCACATTAGACCCTGTCCAGCTGATTTCCTATTGCCTGCCAGGGCTTGGGCTTAATGATTTTAAATGTTGTCCTGGGCTGAGCTGACAGCAAACCTTTAGCTAAGGCTTTACATGCAAGGCACTGGGTAGTAGCTCTTCTGCAATGAAATGGAGCAGTTGTCTCTTCTGTCTCTGCCAGATACTTGCCTCTGTTTTGCCTGGTCTGCACAGATCTCTATTATTTATGCTGGATTCACAGTGTTCTTGTCACAGGAATGGCTGCTAAACAGAGCTGACATTTGGGAAGGAGGAGCAAAGAGGAAACTGCTCAGTCCACTTTATTACTTATTTCCTCACTAAATTCTAAAATTTGAAAACAAACCAGATTTTGCAAGAGTTGTTATCAAGTCCAACAATATCAGTTTTCCAAACCATATACACAGAATATATTAATGATTTGAGGTATTACTGTCCTGCTTTTACTTGGCCAGTGATCTAAGAGGCAAATAGATAAAACGTAGGTTGTATTCACTAAGGAGAACTGTTTAGGGCAATTGATGCTGTAGTGTATGTGAGGGGTCTAAAATTAGCAAGGATTACAATTCATCCACTTTGAAGTTGTATCTGATAAAATGTGTTTCAAGGGCTGCTAATCCACGTAATCCAGAGGAAAAGCAGAATGACAGAACCAAAATTCATTCAATGAACATTCATTTAACCTCTAGTTAAAGTCCATAATGCTGAAAAATAAGGTCTTCCCTTTGGAAAGGTTTTTGGATTGAAGGCTGTGAAAGCATCTGTTGGATTGTGACTTCTGCAAAAAATGAATGAAACTGTTCAGCCAAACCCATTGAGCTCCAACCCCTTTTTAAGGACCAGAGCAAAATGTGGGTGTGCACAGGGGCAGAACTGGTATGGCATCTCATCAGCAGTGCTGGCTAACACTGGGAACTTCTCTCAGGTGAACAAACTCCTGACATGAGCAAGAAATAAAAACTACCCTGATTTCTGTTGGGTACAAGGAAGAGGATAACTGGGAATAGGTTTGGTGGGTTTGATCTGTTACCCAAGGTAGGAGGAGATGGCACTGAGGACTGTGAGCTTTCAGATCAGCTGGGACCATCTCGCACATCAGAGCCAGCTGAGGTGTTTGTCGACCTCCTAAGGGGTTTGGAGCAGGTGCATGTGTGAAAACTGGCATAGGATCCATGCTCAGCAAAGGAAAAACACTGAAATAGATGCTGGTAGGCTCTACTACCAGCTTTAAAGCATCAGTGTCAGACATACTCAGCTGAGTGTAACAGGCTGCAGGATGCAAACCCCCTGGAAGCAGGTAGTGAGCACAGTTCAGTGCTGACAGGCTTGCAAAATCCTCCTGCCCTGGGAAAAATGAGAAGCCTGCCAGCACAGGAGTTTCCTGGGAGACTTCTGCTGCTGACATGTACTTCTCCAGAGGCTAAACTTCCATGTAAATGGAAGAACTAACTTTTCAATCCATGCAAAGAAACCCTTCTGAGTATGACTGTTGGCGACTGCTTGACAGGATACAGTTTCTGAATCTGCCTCAGTTCAGCAGCAAAATGAGTAGAGAGGTTTCAGTAGCCACTTGTGCAGGTTTATTTTGGAGCGCTCTACAGAGGCACCCACAGCATGGGCTGTTCAAGTTCCCTTTGTTTCCCTGGAAACACACATGGGCTTTGGACTGCACCCTTAGCAGCAGCAGGACCTAGAAGGCTCAGTGTTGTAGTCCTGGACCTTTCCAGACTTCTCCTATGGACTTGAGAGGGAAGTCTCTCTCCAGGACCATGCCAAATGACCCTGTGGTTCTGCTGTGCTAAGTAAGCAGCTTAAGGAGTGTGGAGTATCTCCTTACTGAGTGCAGGCTCCAGAACAGATCTAGGAAAAAAGGACAAGTTTGGGAACATAGTGCTCTTCAAATCAACAATGGTTAGAGGCTGTATAGGAGTGATGCATGACCCCTAATTTTCCCAGAGAAAAGTGGGGAATCATTTCTAATTCCTGTGAATAAATCTTCACTCCAAATCTTAAAATGAATCATTAAGCACATGGAGCTGAGAGAATACTCTGGCATTAGTGAAATGTCATACATAGATAACACATGTCTATTGTGTGTCAGGAGCAGAAAAAAAGTAAAATGAGAAAAATACTGCAATTATTAAAAATAAATTGTGTGATCATGTGATGCAATGCCTGTTTGCAACTGTAACTTTCTGGCTACTTTTCTCCCTTTATGCTTTCCTCCCATTGCTCTGCAAATTTTTCTGATAAAGGGAACTGTGTGTTGCTCTCTAAGTCCTTAAAAACACAGACATTTCTTCCAGGTGGCTTGTGGCTTTTTGCCTCTTTCTTCACAGCATGACTATCAATCGTGGCACGTTTTCCTCCATAACTGCGTGGCCACAACCCTCCATCCTTCTTCTGTTCAGAGTGACTTGCTGTGCTGAGGTACCAGCCTTTCATTTATACTCTTGCTAACCATTCTGCCCAGCAGTAGGAGGATTATAATAATTTATCATTTTTAAACCCCGTTAGGGGTGTGTTTGACTTTTAGTCATTCACAACATGCATCAGAGGGGGATGAAATGAAACATTAGCAGTGCAGTTTTTCTCTACCCTGTGAACCCTCTGAAGCACTGGGAACAATGGGAATGAGCTCTTGCCAGGTGTGGATTGTTTAACTAGAACACAAGAGCATTATTTCCTGGAACAAAAGATCTTAATATACAAGGTACTTCATTTCTTCCATCTCAAAAGCAGCAGGTGGCTGTTTGCCCTGTGGTTATTTTCCTTTGTATTTTGTGGATTTTTGTGGGGGCTTGCTTAGCAAATGGTTCAGCACTGTGTGTGAGAGTGAGGGGTTTTAGCAAGCACGCTTCCTAAGGCCATGTCCTTTGTTGATGTCTCAGGATTTGTCCTGCCGGAGGGCTGCGTTCCCTGGTGCTGTGTGTGTGGCTGATACCCCTCTCCTGTGCTCAGCAGTGGTGCCCTCCCACGGGCCCAGCCTTGAGCTGCTGCACTCAACAGCTCTGGGTCTTGAATGTTCCCTCATTCCAGCCAAGTGACTTGGGCACAGAAACAATCTAGGAAGAGATCATAACGGTTGGCATATCTTGTCCCTGAGCTGCAGCATCCTGGAATGCTCTTGGAGCAGCTTAATGGTATTGCTTATTAAACAGCTGCAACATATGCCATAAAACCTGACAGAGAAGCACAATAGAGTGGAACAGTGGTTATTAACAGATTGGCTCATGCTTTTTGAAAGGTTTGTAAGAGTGATGTTAAAAAAAAACCTCACAAACCAACAACCAACCATCAAAGCTTACAGAAACCCCAAAACTTTTTCTGGGTTCAGGTGTTCAGCACTCTGTTATAAACTGTACACAAGTAGCACAGGTTGTCAGGATGCTGCTGCTGTGGTAATCTTGCTGAGTGATAATTTTCTATTACTACTGATAGAATCGAATCTGTAACGTGTTTCATGAAGTGTGAGTAACTTACTAGCAAGGACAGGCTTTCTTTGCTCTTTCCAGCAGATCGCTCTGAGTGGGCTCTGTAAGGGAAGTGGACAGCTATGACAGCACCAACACAGCACTTTTTCTTCCCATTTAACCCCTGGCACCAATCTCTGACTCTTTGAGACAGCAATTGGCACATGAAATTTCTTACACCATGTAGGGGAAACAGAAAGTATTGAAAGTAAGACACAAGGAAGAACTTCCTCACAAGAAATCCTCCGTGCTAGTACGATAATTGATATGTTATTTCTTTTCTAGCCAGTTTACTGCAGGTTGTATCACACACTACCTGATGGGGTGAGAAAACAGACACAAGTTCCCTTCAACCAAAAATATCAGGCAATATTTTTCCACTGGAAATAGGGCTGTGCACATGGTACTCAGTTAATGTAATCTTAAACAGTGTGAATAACTACAGTTACTTGTGTTCAGAAAGGATTTTTTTTCACACTGACAAGGTATAGGAAAAGGCTACAGCAACGGTAGAGGAGTGAAAAAACCTGTCTTACAAGTGGAGACTAAGCAGACTTAGCTGGTTTACTTTGGCCAAATAATTATTCTCCAGGTACACGCTGTGGGTACCGTCAGAGGCTCGGTGCAGAACCAGCTCCGTGAAAACCAAAAAGCAGGATGTGATGACTGATTCTGGTACTTGGAGGGAAAATCTAGAAGTTGTAGTAGTGTAGGCATAGTAACAGCAAAAAATGTGTAAATGAGAAAAAGCCTGACCAGTTTATGAGAAGCTTTTGTGATGGGGTCAGACTGCAGTCAGTATTTCCAATCTTTGTACTATTAAAGGGCAAGGGAAGCTCATGGGATTTATTTTTAAGTGACTTGAAATTACCGAGTTGTCAGGTAGTCCTGTAAGCCCTTAAGTTCCTGAGGAGTCTGTGAAATGAAGTGGGCTTTGGAGTAAAGTCAGAATATCTTTTAATCAGATTGCTTTTGGCTGTCACCAAAGACCTGCATACTTAGATTTAATGTAGAATTCTGTTGTGCTGTGGTTAATAGTCAGATCATCTTCTGAAGTCAGTTATTATAATTGCTCTGATTTCAGTGAAGTTATGCTGATTTTCAACAGCCCAGTAGTTTAAAGTAATTAATGAATTTTATATTAAGGTTCCCTGTGCTACCCAAACGATGATAGTAAAGAGTGTTTAAAAATAAAGTTCCTATCAACCTGTCATTATAGAACTTTGTGATATATAGAAACCACTTGAAAATGTTTAGAAGCCTGGGATTTTAAATTGTCTTATTCTAGGAGCTGTTGGCAAGAATCACTACACCACATAAGTCTAGAAAAGAAAGCAGTAAACTAAGGAAGGGACAGAGCACGTAGATCACATCTAACTTCTTACTTTGTACTATGTGTACTCTGTGTTCACAGAAAAAAAGATGTTTTGGGAAAAGGTAGTCTTGGGTTTGATTGTCCATAATGCAGAATTTCAAATCTAGGGTCTTCAGATTTGAAGATCATAATAGATAGGAAAAGAGCTTTCAAATCTTCAGACAGTCTTCTAGGAAAATCAATCCAGGAGAATCTAGTGTGAGCTGAAGTGTCCAGAATCGTACAATACCACAGAAACACGGAGTTTGGAAGTGACCTCTATAAAGTAGGTTGTTCAAAACAAGATCTGGTTGGGTCTCCAGTATTTTAGAGAATGGAGACTCCATAAACAACTTGCTTCAGAATCTGACCATTCTCACAGTAAAAGAAGTGTTTGGGTTTTTTTCTCATGTTTAATAGAGTTTCATCTATTCCCCTTGTGTCCACTGCTTCTTGTCCTTTTACTGGGCACTGCTGAGAAGCATCTGACTCATCTTCTTTATACTCTTCCATAGGTATTTATATACCCAGGAAAAATCCCCTGAGCTTTCTCTATTCCAGGGTGAGCAGTCCCAACTCTATCAAGCTTTTCCTCACCTGACACACTTCAATCATCTTTCTGACCCTTCCCTGGGCTTGCTATTTCCCAGCAATCAAGGTGGGGCTGACTGGCCTGTAGATCCCTGGATCCTCTTCCTTACCATTTTTGAAGATAAAAGGAATATTTGCTCAGTAAAATCCCCTGGTCACAATGACCTTTCAAAGGTAATTGAGAGTGGCCTCACGGTGACACTGGCCAGCTCCCTCAGTGCTTGAGAGTGTGTTCCACCAGGCCCCATGGGCTTGGCTATGTCTTCTTTGTTTAAATGCTTCCCAGGCAGCTTCCCCACTTCAGAGCATAAATCTCCTTTTCAGCAGTAACAACACTGACATCAAGTAAGCTGCTGTCCTTGCAGCCAGTTGACCTCCCAGCAGGCTTTCTCCAGAACTGTGCTGTGCCTGTAGGGGTGTGCTGCCCAGCAGTGGGCAGGGAGCCATGGCAGCCTGGCACAAGGAAATCTCCCAGTACAAACCAGAGTCATACATTGCTTAGTGCCCAGGCACTGCACAGTTTTGTTCCATGGGTAGCTCCACAGCAAGTCGTTAACTGTGTTTGAAAAATTATAAATGGAACGTATCGGTTGAGGTAGAAATGTGATGAATAAAAGAATGGAACAATATGAAAGAAAAACACTCAATGGGTTATTTTCTCATATGCTCTTTTATCAATTTAAAAATATATGGTCAACATGCTGTCTGACATAATCACCAACTGAATTTTCCTTCAATCAGCCATGTGTTTCCTCCAGGAGAGTCTTGCAATGCCGCTCTGTATTTTCTAATATCTTTCATTGTTTTAATCCCTGTTATATCTGGAGATGAAATCCAGTACTCTTACAGAGTGCTTGTTGTTGGCAACCCTTTCAGAATGCCAGCTGCAGCCTTGCAGCTTGACAGACTTTGACCTGATATGGCTTTTTTCCTCTGCAACTTCTGCTTCTTTCTAAATCACATTTCAGTGCTGAGATCTCTGCATCCCTGCTCTGTTTTTCCATTGCTTGATTCAGCATATGTATTTTTTTGGATCAATATTTGAAACCACCCTGTCAGACTGCTGACTTGCATACCTCGTAACAGCAGTGGATGATCAGCAAGATCTCTGAAAAGGAAAATAAATAAATTAACTTTTGTATTTTGGGGAGAGTGATTCTTGGTATGACTCACTGCTTGTTCTAACCACGAATTCTGACTCACTGTATAGCATAGCTTGGAAAAGTTATGATAGAAATAGCAAAAAATCTCTAGCAGTCATACCTAAAGCCCTGTATGGTGATTCCTGGCATCTGGAGTTCACCCATGCCACAGTGAGACCAACAGGTTGTTATTTTTGGGAAGTCCTAGGCTCCATAAGTCAGTATCTGATACATATTTTCTCCCCTGGCCTTTGTGCACAGGGGCTTCAGTATGGTTGGGCTGCTCCAGGCTGTGAACCTGAGGTGACCAAGACCTCTCTTGTGATGCCTTTCAAGTGGACCTGGGGGTGAGGAAGTAATTTTGGGACTACTGTATAATACCCAGGAGGCTTTCCTTTAGCTTCTACCACACACCCTTGTTCTCTCAGATTGCCAGTCAGGCTTTGTCCCATGGGCAAACCAAAATGAACACAGTGCAAGCTGCGAGTTCACTAATATTAATAAGGATAAAAGAAGAAAGCAAATACCTCCATATTAAGTGTCATACCCTTCTGTTAAATATGGGAATGCATATGTGATAAGAATTACCTTGGAGAAAGTTACACATACTTCATTGTGTCAATGTGTTTCAGCATCCTACAATGATAACATAAAATTTATCTTATCAATGGGAGAGATCCTTTGCTGGTTGTCCAAATCTGTTTCTGACTGTAAGGCTTTGTATCTTGACGTTTTTGTCTCATCTAGATGCTGGTTTACTGTTTTCCTGCTTTGGTATCTTGAGTGCAGCTTCTTTATCTACTTCAATCTTTTAGTAATCTTTTGTGGCCCAGTTTCAGAAGAGCTGAGCAGGCAGCACTGCCCTGACTGCTCTGTCCTGCTGCTGTTGGCACTGCTGTGCTGTTTGAGGGCATTCCTGTGGACACTGCTCAGACCCCTTCTGGGGTCACCACTGTCCTTTTGTGCTTCTTTGTCTTCTACCTTCTGGTTTGTAACTTGCTGCTCCACCAGTATAAGCCATCAGGATAACTTTAGGGTTTTACTATGGCAGAAATAGATGGGCACAAATGAATTGCTACTCATGTTTTGCTCCAGTCTGAGGTCTCTAGTTTTCCTGTACAGGATGCATTTATTACCTTGACTTCTCTTTCATGCAGTAGTCTACATCATTCAGCTGCCTTGTGCTAACTAACAGTCCCCGTTTTTAAGGAGATGCTTCCAGTGCTTTAATAACCAGTTTGTCAGCTGCATTCATTGTAATGTGATGCTGCAAGCAAATCCTGACCAGCTTGGTGGTTTGACCACAGCAACAATTAGCTCTGAAGTGACTCTCTGCTATAGGCAGTCACTTCATTAAGTATTTATGAAACTGAAATGTTTCTGTTAATAAAACACAACTGTTGCTTCTCAGGGAAAGATTGATACCTAAGTGCTTTGCCTCCTATATCATTTAATGCATTCACTGACTGGTAGTGTCTCTGGGATGAGGAATGAAACAAGATAAAAATAAGATATAGAAACAGCAGTTTTGAACTCAGTGATGCCTCTTAGGAGAAGAACAAGCAATAACTGCCTCTCCAGCATTTCAACCCAAGTCCAGTGAGGTGTGATTGCATGAACATTACAGTTCTGTGAACTCAGCCTGGGCTTGTGTTCTTGTGTGAGGAAGGCCATGCAGGAGTCACCAGCCAGCACCCTGTACCCATAAAACCATGCACTTCCCCAGCACAGCTGGCCCTGGGAGCCTCAGACACCACTCAAAGGGCAAGGCACAGAATCCCCATTGAAAGTCAAGTAGTTATACACTGCTGGTGGGGCAGTCCCATGGTATAATGGAGAGCACTCTGGACTCTAAATCCCAAGGTTGTGAGTTGGAGTCTCAGTGGGGACCGTCCCCTGGCAGTTCAATGCCTCCCTGCCATCCCATCCTGTCACATCTCGGATGCTCAGCA